>BLKM01000329.1:604616-994593 GCA_013340265.1 Coptotermes formosanus | reverse complement strand
GGGGGGGGTGGAACAGAACTTTATTTTAAGATATAATGCCCAGCATTCTGGTAGAAGTTTACTGGTTTTTGTCAGATGAAGATAGAGCAACAGATTGCCCTAGTTCATTGGGTTTCTATATGATGTTCAGCAGTATTATGGAATTTATTGTAATGGGTAAGACTGTTTATTAGGTGGTTGTTGAATGAATAAATGTAACATGCTCTGCTAGTTGCAAGGAAATTAAACTGCTAAGAATTACAAATTTACAACAGGTATGGTGCCATTATGAAATATTAGGTATATATGCTGGTCTGCTGAGTTCTGAAGGTGGATGGTGGCACAGAGTGGGGGAATGGAACTGTCTACTGGATCAAGCACAAGTAGGTAAAGTGGGAGAAATGGCCATCTGTCTCTATTATTCGGTCAGAAAGTAACTCTTATATAAAAAATGATAACTTGCTGTTGGAGATATATGTGTATGCATCCATGTTTGCACACTCATATACCTGTATTTGTATACATGTAATATATGATGTATATGTATACATGTGTATCTATCATGTTTTTATCTTACATTCTGTTGATGAGTGTTGCACATAACTTGGCTTTCTGTGTATTTAATTCTAGACCACTCTTGTTACTAGGTGAAGACTAGAGTCTTCCAGGATGGTACACTGTGTCAAATATTAAATATTTTCCAGTGTTTTGGAGGAGCCTAGTCCCTCCAAAATGTCAGCAACTATTTACCACTTGATACATCGCAACATGGAAGAGGACTGGAATCTTCATCAACACCATTGTGAGAACCTCAAATCTTGCTCCCTTACTAGTTGTCGTAACAGATATTCTGTGTTATTTTTAATTGTATTTTTGTTTGCATGTAGTAAATTATCATCACCATAGACTAGAAGCTGATGTGACCCATTCAGTTCGAATCCATAATTTTTTTTGGAACTTCTAATGGGCTAAAAAGTATAAATACTATAACGTTTGCCACCTCCACAGCTGACTGCATTGATTGGTTTGTGGGTTTGTGGTGGAGTGAACAAACTGTCAACTCATGAAATGACAAATCACTTCCAGAACTGATACGCATTTTTCATGGATTTCCCTCCACAGTCAGCAAGCAACATAAATTCTCGTTTCTACTTAACACACACACTTGGTGTGCATATTTAAAACACACACACAGCATTCACTCTTAACCTTTTTGAAACCTACAGCATAATCATCCATAAATTTGGTCTTCAGGTGTATGCTCTCATTTCCAAATAAAAGGTCTGTTGCAGTAGGAATAATTTTTGTGACATAGAAAGAGTATTTTGTTTTATTTGGCAGTGTATTATAAAGCCAGTACCATGTTTCAAACTCTTGTGATGCATAAGATTTTGGAAATTTTAGTCAGCCTACATGTTCTGTTAACATTTTAATTATATAAAAACTTGTATGTTACTTGATTGCCCCTAATTAGTAAGACTATTTTACATTTCAAAAAATTAATTTTCCTGGCCATGTTATCAGTTGGTAATTTATTTGGCATGGATTTAAGTCTCACTATTGCTGAAGAGACGTTCATTCGCAGTGGGTTTTGCAGTGTAGAGTGCAAAGCACAGGGTAGGTTCATAGCTGTACCTTTTGAATGCGGTTCTAAAGTAGGATTGGTTTCAATACTGGAAAGTGCCATTAACCCTGCGTCTTGATTGGGCAGTAGTTGCAGGTAGCGCAGGTATTCCATGAGAGATGGGGAAATTGGTTCTTTTAAAATTGAAATATTGAATGTGGTGGGAGAATGTCTGATGTGTTAACCAACTCCAACACAACATACACCAGATTTATTTAAATTTAAGGTTTGAAACTTAAAATTTCATTAGGTGGGGTCCAACGTGTTTCAATGGGCAGCCCATCATCATCATCAGGGAAACAAGACATACCAGAAAAAGAAGGAAAACATTATGGTGGGCTGTCAATTGTGGTAGCCTGCTAAAATTTTCAGAGCATAATCTGTAAATACATAATACAGTAACGTAATAATTTCCAAGGTTTATTTGAACTGCACAAGTTCAAAATTTTTTTCTATACAAACTCGAGAAATATCAAGTATGCTGAATTGTAGGTTATGGTGAATAGGCAAACCCTTCCACCAGAAGAATTAGTACGTGAGAGGTGAGAAGCAAGATAGTAACTGTCTAGTCCGATGGTTAATAAATTTTGTTTTGTTGAATAATGTTCTGACAAACTGATAAAATGGGGAGTAAAATTATTTCTAATTAAAGAACAAATTAACTTCGCAGTCTTCTCTTCAGAGAATATGGCGGACACGGAGAGAAGTGAGGTGGGCGAGACTCCAGTTTTTACTGACATAGCTGGTGCAAATAATGAAATTACGTGTAATTGCTGCTGTAAAATTAAACTGAAACTAGAAGAAGCATTGTCAGAACTTAGTTCGGCCAAAGAAATTATAAAGCTGGTGCAGGAAGAGATAAACTTCAGTACAAAGAACTCCAATGTAAGTACAGACATGAGTAATGTAAGTCATGGTTTGGAAACCAATCAAGCTAAAAACAAATTTGAAAGTTGAACACAAGTACCTTCTAACACATGTAAAAGACGCAGTAAATCACATATATATCCTCAGCCAATACCAATTTAAATTTTATTTTCTCATTCAGTAACCTCAATGGTGAAATGGAGGTAACACAAACTCAAGATTTGATTGATAAAATTAAGATAGTAAGGACTGAAAACAAGAAATTTAAAAAAAAAAACGGAAGTTGCCATAGAGGAAATAGCCATGCAAAAGGGCATGCTGCAGAAGTATTCAGTAACTTACAGAAAAACTTTGAGGTTTCAGGAATTGTCATGCCAGGATCTAGACTAGAGGCTATCACACATTTGGCTAAAAGAGAAAGAAACAGTTTAACTAAAGAAGATGTAGTGGTCGTCTGGGGAGGAGCTAATGATATAAATAAAAATGAATGAACTGTCAGACTTATACACATCAAAAATGTTGTAGTAAACCGGAAACATACAAACATTGTAATGATGAATGCTCCTCATAGTCATGATGTGTCTGCAACATCAAGCATAAATAAGGAAGTACAAGTAAATAACAGGAAATTGCCCAAAATAATGAAGAGTTTGGATCATATAAAAACAATAGAGACGAATTTTATGTTACTCATACTGTGCATAGTTATTAATCAAATACAGTATTGGTCCAAGTAATGCACTATTATTATTCTAGATGTTCTTACATTATAATATTTATACATTAATCTGACACGTTTTGATCCCAACTGGGGTCATCTTCAGGGATTCACTTAGAAATAAAATAAAAGTTACAGAGTCATAAATAACAATATTTGTACATGTCACAAAGTGTGATATATATAACAGACAGCTAACATGTGGGTCAACTGGTAGTGGATCTTTGTTTTACTGTGTTGTAGGAGTTGAATGTTTTTGTGCGGAAGGTAGAGACAGTACATCTAGAATAACAATAGTGCATTAGTTGGACCAATATTGTATATAAGAGAGACGAACTTAACCAAGGAATATTTTAGACAACGTGGATTACATATGAATACAACTAGTAAGGAGTTGGTGGCCAAGTTGATAGCAAGTAACGTAAAACAAATCCTGACAAGACAGATGAGACCCCCTGTCACCTTAAAATGGAACGGAGCTCAAGTGGACTTCAGTTCTGAAGAGGTCGTATCAGGTATTCAAATTGATGATGCATCAGAATTAAAACATATTGTAATTGGTACTTAAAGAAGACAAAGAAAAACCTCAGTAACAAGACATGAAGATTTTTTATGGACAGTGGATTCATCAAATACAATACATTAGTAACTAGTGAAAGAAATCATGAGATTTACATCCTTCAGCACAGTACAGTAAAAAATCCAGAGGAAGTAGCAGTAGAAAAATGTATTTTTCAAATTACCTTTCTGGTATACAGTGATGAAAAGTTTATTGCCAGAATATAAGGGGATTAAGAGGAACACTAAAGACGGTTATTCCTATAATGAATTCTGTATCAGATTCTCTTGGTTTGGTTTTATTATTTGTTAAATGTTTCTTACTCTGTACAGTAAGCTAGTTTGATATATATCCAGTCATGCATTCAGTATTTTATCTTATACAAATTGTAGTAATGTAGTCATTGTAATCCCTTTGTGATTGTAATTGTACTTGTATGTACATTTAATTCATTTGACTTGTTCTATATCCAGTAGGTTTTCCAACCTTTTCAGATGACTCGAATGTGAATGAATGAATGATTTTGTGTGCAGAATATATTTCAACATGACGCACTATATGCAATAACCCTGCATCTATTGACAGCTTTTTATAATGGAACTATGAATGGAATATGTGCTGCAAGCTAGTACGAAAATCCCTCACTAGATGGCAGGGCTATTCCTCATATTAAGCCATATTCTGCATATAAAATTGAGCCTGGTGTTAGGCTGTTAGGACAACCAAGGAGGTATATGGAGATGTGTTCTTTCATCAGGGCTCATGCCGTAGGGAGAGGGGCTTAACTAATGCTTGTATTTGTCAACAGACCTGGAGAGGAATCATTGAAGCAACTGGTGTCTCAGGTGCCAGAGGATGTAATTGGTTTCATGAACAAGAGAGATCCAGAAATCCACCCTTACCTCTCCTGTGTGTACTGTCTAAAAGGACAGTGGAAGGACACCCAGGATTTTCTGCCGATCACTACTAACCAGCTATGAGGAGTCCTTAATGCCAAAGTGAGTAACCCATGAACTACATAGTGGTTCACAATGCTGTCAGTGAAATTTCTGTAACAGTGAAATTTCACTCAATTTGTGTGGTCTAGATTTTATTTGACACACACGTGGATGACCCATGATATATTTCCAAGCACTTTGAACTTTATAGCAAAAATTGAGGTGAAAGACAGCTTATTTATACTCTTATGATCAGAAAGAGCATGTGGTACTACATGATCTCTGTTTGAATTGCCAAGCTGTAATGTTGGTGTGCAATAGACATTGACACTGTATTATTCATCTAACATCTAAGCCCTTTTCATCTGCCTTATCTTCTGATGGCACTTTACTTTCTTCCATGGTTGTCAGTTCTCTGTGACATCTTTCCTAGACTGTTTGCATCTTGGTCCCAGAATTGCTTATTGATGTTTTCCTTTCAGCTTCATGTTTAAATGATACTTTAGGATTGTAATTTTTCATTTATTCATTCATTCATTCATTCATTCATACAAATAGTCCACATCATCTTAGTGTGTCATTCATTACTGTATCTTCAAAGATATTTTATCCTTTAAATTCTCCCTTCTGTGTGTCTTTTTCTCTCCCACTCCCTTATTTGTTGTGGTTGTTCCTTTCAGACATCTTAAAAATCTCATCTGTAGTGCTTTTTGTCTTCTAATATGTCTGGCTTGGTCAGTGTCTGTGTTTTTGCTGTGGCATTTCATTTTCTTTGGTGCTATATTTATAACAGAAAAACATGTTGTTTTAACATGTTCGTTCCCAGCAACCCCATTGCTTGCTGCATTGCTTTACACTGCATGCTTATTGTGCAACATAATACTAAAATATCATTTTCTTCTAGACTGTTGTAGACGGGTGAATGAAATTTTTATAAGGCATAAATTGGAAGTTCTGGTATTGTTTTAGGCTGTGTTACTATCCCTGGATGGAGGGGAACACCACATTATTGGCAAAGCCACGTCACTTGGCTGACTTTTTGCTTTTGTACGTACTCTGTACACCTTTCACTTGAATTACATTCTGGAATCAAATTGTTGTCAGAATTGTTGAGACAAAAATTTCGGCAACAGCATTGTCCTCCAAACTCTTATCACATGAAACTGCATTTCTTGTTTATGCAAGGCAATACAGGCTTGTCATCATTTTAATGGTCTCAGAGTACTCTGAAAACCGCAGGATAGGTCAGAAGCAAAGAAAATTCTTTCAAAAGCGTACCACACACACACACTGTTGTGACTAAAGCAGAAACTATGTGGTCATACCACATTCTGTGGCACCATATGCTGACTGTGGTCAGATACAGTTGCTTGGACTAAATTATCCTCTCTGGCTATGGTCTGATATGGGAGTGAACGTGTTAGGGTATGGGTTGGCCCTGTACGGTATGTATTGCCAGTTCATATGTTTATTGTACTTACAGAGCTTCCTTTTAAGTTGCCAAGAATGTGAAACATCAGAATTACAGACAAGTTTCATGTCAGGCCCATCACACTTCTTTTGCACAACCCAGCATCTCGTACACAGATTGTGTCTGGTCTGTCACATATTAACACAGTCTTTCAGACATCAGAATTAAACTTTTGAAATACACGATATTTATCATTTTTGTAATATTACAAACAATGACTGTATATTAATTATGTGGTGGTGTGGCTTATGTAGTGAACTGTGACACAATGAGTGTACAAGAGTGAAAATGATGGGACCAAAATGGAAAGGGGACCATGTGCTGTGAAATCCCATATGTATTGAATCTGGATTTAGTAAATAACACACATAGAGTGTGAGAAATGTTTGACTTTCGAGAACTTGTACCTTGACTTAATGCAGTTGTGGTTGAAACAACAGTGTTATGTTTTTTCTGCAACAGTTGGCAGTGACATAACACACTGCTTTGTAAATAAATTACTTTAACAGAATTTCATACAGTAGTCTTTTCATAAGCTGCACAGTTTCTTGATGTAATTTTGCATAACCCTCATACAGTGAAAACCTTAGTTTATATAAGAACAACCATTTCCATGGTGATTCATTAACTACTGTGTACAGAACATAAGGCTGATCATTATGTTCATATTCAAATGATCAGAAAATTCTGTTCAGCCTTTTTGCTGGCTTAAAAAGTGTATGTGCTTATAAATGTGTGTCGTTAACTAAATGAACTTCTTTGTCATGCTGTTCAGGAATGAATGGCATTCATTATGTAATGGGTACTGTGCCTGCCTTATTGTTCGCAAGATTCTGAGTTCAAATCTCACCCTGAAAGCTGGCAATCCTGACAGGTTTTCTGTCGTGTTCCTCATTACCATACACAAATGGCAAGATCATACATCAGATTAGGCCACTCATCCTTTGGTTTTGTTATTCACTGCTATCATTTGGTGCTATAGAGTTCTTGCATTTAAAAGTCAGTAATAATAAATATACCCTTGTTCATTTAAGAGAGTTATATCATTTAAATTTTTGTGTTTCTCTCTGAATAATTTTTTTGGGACTACACAGAAAAAAAGGATGAAACCAAAAATCAACAGTACTATAAAGTAAAGGAACAAAACCAAACTTTAACAAATAAAAAACAGTAACAGTTAAATAAAGTATAATAATATGAGCATGATCATTAAATGTTTTCTACATATGGTTTGTCTGGTACATCTGAGACACGATAATAATCAACACTTGGCATATTATGAGCTTATACAGTAATTGTTCCTGTTTGCTGAAAATTCAGCAGCGGTATCAGTGAAGAAGCTGATGTTGCAAACGACAAGGAATGCCTGTAAAATTTGAAGTAGAAAGAATGACACAAAGAGACACCATTCCCAATGTACCACCTTCACAGAACTCATCAGTCAGACTTCGGGTTCACTTTCCTTTCACATCACTGTATACCAACTACGAGGGTCTCCTATAGTAAAGTTACGTGTCATGTCACATCAAAATTATGGGGTAGATCTGCATTATGTAGAAGTCTTAAATCATGACAGCTAGAATTGGCATACAGTTTGGGTAATGCACCCTCAATAAAGGGGTTTTCATGTCAGTGCCTTGCTTCATACATACAGATATTAACCCTTTAAAGACGAAGCTTATCTGTTTTATATAAGGACACAGTGCGTACCGTGCTGCAAACACTCTCCACTTCGGTTATAAAAACCAATCTCTTAATGTTTTATAAGGCAAAAGTTGGTGTTTATTCTGAGATCCGTACAAAACACACAAACGCAATGTGGGCACCACGTAGAATTTTTTAATCTTAAACCTGGTCGTATGTAAAATTACCGCTAGGCTTTAAAAGGTTAATGGCGAGTCGAGAAGAAAATGAACACCCCCTCCCCCCACACTCTACCACATCTCCCTAGCAACTACCTGCCTCCATTCTTACCATTTATCACTTGCATTTTGGCTGTTGTTCCATGTGTTTGCATTCTTGGTTTGCTGATATTTACAGAGGGAAATATGCAGTGTAGGGAGGGTGGGTTACCAGATAATTAAAATGACACCATGTGTATTCATTCTTTTACTGGCCATAGTCTAACAGGTGAATTATTGATGTGTGTAGTGTTACGTGATTGTTACTATTTCTTTGCAGTCCTGGAGTGACATCGGTGATGGAAATGCTGTCACCAATGATGAACAGTGTCCGGTTCCTCCCTGAAGAAGGGCCAGGCACTTACTTGGTGTCTGTGTCATCAGCTGTGCACTGTCTGTGAGGAGTTCCCATGTTGAAGGTATGTGTGATGTCAGATAGTTTTCACCATTGCAGCAAGATGTCAGGTAGGGGCACAAACAGAACATTGGTATATCCAGTGCCGCAGGCAGAGATCATACCCATACTTACAGACAGTCGGGTAAGGACAGGGGTTCCAGCATGTGTGGACTGAGTTGTGCTGCTTAGGAGAGGATTCAGGCTGTGCATCTGAGCAGGCTGGTTGGGGAGCACTTGAGCCAGGGTATTAGGCTGATAAGCTGAGCATGGCTGAGACAGGTTATTAGGCACACTGATGGGAACTGAGGTCTGAGTAGGTGAGAAGTGCCCAGTGGTGCTCCTAGGCAATGTGTTAGACAAAGTGGTCTGAGCAAGTCAGCAGGACTGGGAATAGCTCCTGTACTACAGCTCAGGGCATAAAAAGGTCAGCAGGACAGGATGAAATGGCTAAGATTGTGAAGTGATGTAAGTTTCTTGACCCATGCAGAAGACCGGGGGGTCAAGCAGGTCAGAGGTTCAAGCCAGACACATGAGCGACTCTGCAGGGCTACAAGGGGATTCTAGACAAGGGGACAAGTGTATGAGTCTGAGCATGTCAGCATTGCTGAGGATGTCAGAAGACCAGATTGTCAGCACTGTGTAAGAACAGTGGTCTGAGCTGGGGCCTCACATTGCCAAAGCTGATGCTCACATGTGTTTGAGAGAATAACGTAAGGCAGTTGGTGGACCTGAGCCAGTGTCACCAGCAGTCAGTTGAAATGGACAGGCAGTAGAGTCAAGGGGTGAGAGGTCTAGGTAGCTAAGAATGTGGAGGGGGGATTAGCAAGAGCTGGATAATGCAGGAGTGTGCAAATCCTAGGTGATTATATTTTGTGTGGTCATACCAAATACTTATACAGGTCCATAAGGGATTGGTTAGGATTGAATACGTAGAAGTTTCATAACTGAAATAAATTATTGTCCCATTCTGCTTGTAGGTATGTCTGTATGGAAATTAAAATTGTTTATTTTGAAATTTGTACACTGATAGTTCTGTTATTACTTTATTATTTTGATACTTGTGGAGGCAAGTGGGTGTGAACCTCAGTTCTTCAGAACAGTAGGCTAGTATACTAGCCTACAGACTACAGCAGTGTAACTGTGTATGACTGTTGTTGGAACTCGGCTTAAATTCTCTTTGTATGGCAGTGTAGGGAGTCATGGGGCTCCTGCCCTGGCCCTGTGACCCCTGCTGAATACACTCTTGTCATTTGCTTAATGATCCTATTTTCTTCTTTGTGAATGGTTTCTCCTTCTCCTGTTCTGTGGCGCTCACACAATCTCTGTGGGCACCACACAACACAAAGAGATGAAGGTGAATGACTTCTCCTTCACCCCTTTGTGTTGTGTGGTACCCATAGAGATTCTGTGAGGACTACAGAACACAAAGGGGTGAAGGAGAAATCGTTCACAAAGAAGAAAACAGAATCACTATGAGACTGACCAACTGTATTCAGCAGAACAGCTCATCAGGGGTCACAGGACCAAGAGGGGAGCCCCCCCCCCCCCCACCTCCTATAGGGTAGTAAAGAGAACAACTTAAGCCAAGTTCCAACAGCAATCATAGACAGTTGCACTGCTGTGGTCTTGTGGTTAGCATACTAGCCTACTGTTCTGAAGAACTGAGGTTCAAACCCAACTGCTTCCAAGTTTGATTTTTTTTTTTACTTGAACACTTTGTAATGACTAACAAATTTTTGTTTTGCTTTGCAGGGAGGAGGATGGGAGGTAACAATATGTCAACGCAGGAGAGGATATGTGCACAGTGCCAGGGAAAAATGGCGCGTTTCGAGATAAGTCCTTTATGCGGACTTCAACTTCTACAAGAAAACTGCATCAACACACGCACACTCATATACTTTATTCCTTCAACACAACTGTACACACAGCAGTTAAACACTTTGAAGTGTGTACTGTTGTAGAACTACATGCTGCTAACAGCATGTAGTTCTACAACAATGCATACGTCAAATACACAATTTACAACTAGAATTGAAAAGTGTATTTAAAGATGCAGTGTAATTAAATGCTTGTAGTGTTCATAGTGTATAATGTTTAAGTGATTAAAGATGTAAGGAGAGAATGAAGAATGGTGGCTTACGTTTTGTGGTGTATGTTGCTGTCTCGAAACGCGCACTTTTTGTTGGGACTCTGCACATATCCTCTCCAGTGCGAGAACATCCTTTGTTCTCCTTCTGTTCTCCCAATCTGCGAACAGACAAAATAAGAATTAGAATGCATTTCCAATTACAACTTCGTGTCCCCACCTTCAGGAACGTGTGCCCAGTGCACTGTCCTGAAGACAATGCACTGGGCACATGTTCCTGAAGATGGGGGCAGTAAGTTGCTTGCAAATGTGAAGTACTGAAAGAAGAAACATGAGAATTATGGGGTGTGACTGTGTAGTGTGATAGGTAAGTACTGACATTTCAGGGGAACATCAGTACTTCTCCACAGCACCACAGGAGACCCACACAAATTAAAGTCATTTCAGTTACAATGAAGTGCTAAGCCATTACTCCCTCTTTTGGCAGTGACACGGCCCTTAATATAGCACACTGATGAGTACCATGTTCCCAATGTACACCTCAGACCACCCTTACTTTCTCTGTATAAAATAACAGCAAACTTGGCTGGGGCGACAATGACCATTTTGCCAGCACATCTGGTAGCTGTTTTAGAGGGAAGGAGAATACAGTGAAACCCTGTTAAGAAAATTTTTAAATTCCAAGAAAATCCTACTTCTTAAGCAGGAAATTTCTTAAAAGGTAATTTTAATGAAATGGGAGAATTCTGGTGCTTTTTTATCCTGACTTCTTAGGCGGGAAATTTTCTTAACCGGGTTTTTCTTAAGACAGTTTCACTGGATTTTAAATTACACTGTGAACAGTAAACCCACAGCATAGCCAGTCCATTTGCAATACATAGTACCTTTGGAATCAATTTATGAGTTTCATGCAGTCAAAAATGCAAATGAGACATTCAAAATTCAGAACGATTATCCACAGGGAGCATATAATGCTTTAAATGGACATGGATGGACTTCATCATGGGGGGGCTCTGCAATCACCTGAATACACCTTAAATTTTGGACATTTCATTACAAAATGACAAAGCAAAAGACATACTTTACATAATAATCTCATTAATTTCACCATTTCTGCACAAGTGACCTAAGATGACTGCTACGTTGCCATAACCACATATCTAAGTGTCCTTACATTACAGACCTCTGAAATGGGCCTGGAAAATCAATGTCAAGGCAAGTCCAAATGATTTCCCAAATTTGGTTTTTAGCCACTGTGAGAGGCCCTGCATGCTCAAAACTTTAATGACCTATTTGATCTATTTTAAACCACCATCTACAAAATTACCACTTCCATTCCTCCCTGCTAATGCATTTCAGTCTAGAAATCGGTACTTGTCAGCACACTATACTAACAACATTATCAGTGCCTGAAAAGTTATAAAAGGCATCTTTTATTATATTATTGTAATCTTCCTCAAGCTGATACCAGTGTTACTTTCAGTAACATTCTTACTATATGGAATTGTATCACAGATTTTGCACTAAAATACTACTTGGCAAGAATGATTTTTAAAGTGAAAACATCACCAGCCAGCCTTTTTTCAACATTCAATTAAATGCTTACCTTCTTTTTATAAGCCATATAGCAGCCCATCAGACATCAAATTTGACCCATTTTGTCATGTGTTCACTTGCTGCACACCCACCTGTGAACAAACAACACATTATGCAGACATTTCCAGTATTTCACAGCCACCACCTCTCTCCCCCTTCAGAACTTGAGAGTTCATCCAGACAGATACACTATATAACTCGTCCACATCAAACATCCTCCTAGTCTGTTAAAATGAAACATGAAAGTTGTCTCTTTGCCTTTGTCAAGGAATGAATGCATGGAGTCATGGGAGAAAAGCTCCACTTACAGTTTGTGGCTATCACTACACTGCTGGTGAAGTTTCCTGTCTTCTAGGATATGGTGCTGTGTAGATTGGTGGACTGTCGACAGGCCAGCTTGTGGGCTCCATCCTCCAGGTATCTACACAGTGTCATATCCGAGAAGACTGGAATCTTCAGAACTGCTCATTCTTAATTTGTGAGCAGACTGAGGTAAGTGATGGCTTCATGCTGTGGGGAAACTGCCTATTGGAGAGGAGACTGGATGGCCCCTACAGCCCGTCTGGAGATGGCAGGAAACAAGAAACCACACACTCCTATTGAGCATCAAACCCTAGCTGTCCAGCCTGTAGTCAGTCACTGTTAACAAGTCCCAAAATAAAATACTGGCAAGAAATATCATCCTTTGTTTACACATATCTGTCTGCTACTTATGCAGTTTGCTGTAAATAAAAAGGACACAAGCTAGATGGCAAGAGACAAGATAGTTTCCAGTGGCACACTGTATGGATGTTTATACATCACTAAATCTCAAGATGATGTTAACAGAAATTCTGTGTAATACATATTTCGTTACCTGCTTGATTCCAGTAAATTTTATCTTGGACAGAAATTCAGATTAGATTAATATCATAAAAATGTATTCAGGCTCTGCCAGCTCTCCTGTCAAAGTATCCTCAGAATTAATTACATCACTGGAACTTCTATGGTAGTGCTCATATGGAAGTGGTGCTGTTCATTAACCTGTCAAAGTCTAGTGGTAACTTCACATATGACCAGGTTTAACATTAAAAAATTCTACGTGGTGCCCACATTGTGTTTATGTGTTTTGTACGAATCTCAGAAAAAACAGCAACTTTTGCCTGATAAAACATTAAGATTGGTTTTTATAACTGAAGTGGGGAGTGTTTAGAGCAGAGTCCTTATATAAAATACACGCTTCGTCTTTAAAGGGTTAAGCATTATCAAAATCTGACTTAAAACACTAATATTAAAGACCATGTAAGTAACTCTTAAACTCTACCAATTTGGCTAGTTGCTGGTATTGATGACAAAGTAATAGGTGCTTTGTAATTCTTTTTCTCCAAAAATTGTCCCTCCCTTGCAACTAAGCACAGTGCAAAAGCAGTATGAAGGTAAGTGATCAGCTTCGTGTTCTTCGGCCATTGGGAAGATGTCGGCAAGTTCATGTGTTCCATGTTAGTCTGGCTGTTTGGCACAGGTCACAACTATATCATGTCTCTTTCTTTCTTTCTTTCTTTCTTTCTTTCTTTCTTTGTGTTCAAGTATTACTACCATTTAAGTTACTGTGTACCATTGATATTTTGTTCCATAATGTTTTCCAATTCCTGGTCCTTCTCATTTTACTCATTGGTATATATTTTCCTCAATCTCTTCTTCATGATTTTTTTTCCCTTGATTTTTTAGTTCTTGCATCTTCTGTATTTATCTCCTTTGCTTGCATTTCAGGTTGCATTTCCCATATTGTCCTGTATTCATATTTACTTGCCCTCTATAACATTCACTTGATTTTGCATACATATTCTGCTCAGTTTCCTTCCTGTCAGGCTTTTCTTTTCTTTTCTTTTTAACGCCTGTGTCCTGTGTTTACATTGCCTCCTTTCTTACTCTAAACGTCCCATTATTCTCAGTTTCTTCCCTCTTGATTCCTGGTTTTTTCTTTTCACTCTTTCATAATTATCTCCTCCTCCCTCCCTCAAACTGTGTATTTGTCTTCCATTTAATTCATTTTTATTCATTCATCCACTTATTTTTTCCCTTTGTCTCTGTACCTATTCCTCTTTTCCAGCTGCTTGTTGCCATTCGTGTATTTAACTGTCTGTTTCTTTTCTCTTAGGGCACTCTTACAAACACTGTTGGTATGGGCAAGCAGTGTTCACTTATTCCTTCACTGTTTCCACTCTGCTGTAAGTGGCATCCTTCAATTAATTTTCATTTCCTCTCTTTTGTCTCATCTTCCATACTTTTCTCTGTGCTGTCTTCCCAGTTTCTTTCCTAGACCTCAGATACTTTGTCTTCTTCAGTCCCTTCCTCATTCCATCTTTTTTTACCCTGCCTTAAAACTTTGATGTTCCCGTCTGTTTGTCTTTTCATAACCATGTTTCCTCCTTCATTTTTCCTTCCATTCCTTAAACTTTCTCGCTTTACTTTCTCATTGTATCTTCCTTTGATACACCCATTCTTTCTTCAGTATTTTTCTCATTCATTTTCTTTTAAGTATGCCTGTTCCAATGAATACATCTTCATTATCCTTCAATTCTTTCCATTCTGTATTATCTCATTCCACTTGCCTCCTTGTTTTAATTTATTCCTGTTCTCCTTTATCTGCCTTTTTTCTCCCATCCAGCTTCATTCATCTGTCCTCTGCACTTTTATTCAGTTTGTCTTATTTTTATACCTCTGTTCCTGTACTTCTCTTTTAATTTGTGTGCTGTCACTTTTCAGGCACATTTCACACTGTTCTATGTCTTCCAAGTTATTGCCTTTTCCCATCCCAAATTTGGACATTACCCTGCTTGCACCAAGTCCATATGTTTTGGCTTAAAATTCTAAGCCAAAAATCATATAATAAAATTTGTGGGCCCAAAAGTTAAGCGAGCAACTGTCGGATTTTCCTTCAGCTACAAATTGTACTAGTAGGAAGACCAAAGTTAAGATGGCTAGACTGTATTTCAAGTGATCTGAAATTGATTGGTGTCAAAGAGATGAAGGAAGAAAGCAGAAGACATCGGCAGGGGCCATCACTCTGAAGGAGGCACCTGGTTAAACCATAAGGACCATACACCAATGAAGAAGAATGGTGTGGTAACATAGTTTATGGATCAGGAAGGTAGTATATTTCAGGGGATGGAAGGGCAATGTCATAGGGGATAATGTGGCAGCATTGCTTAGCGCATTGTGGAGCAATATTGCTTATGGGGTTGTGGGGTAATAATGCTTTGGGGATTGTGGGGCAATATGGCACACAGAATGTGGCAATGTAGCTTATGGGATTGTGGGACAATTTGGCATAGGGAATGGTGTAGTAATATGGCTTATGCAATTGTGGGGCAATATGCCAGGGGATGGTAATATGGCTCAGGGGATTATGGAGCAATATGGTATAGGGGACGGGGTAGTAATATGGCAGATGATGTAATATGACTCAGGGGATTGGAGAGCAATATGGCTTAGGGAATTGGAGGGTAATGTGGCACAGAAAATTGCGTAGCAGTATGGCATTGGGGATGGCGTGGCAATATGGCATATGGGATGGTGTGGAAATATGGCTTAGGGGAATGGAGGGCAATATGGCATAGTGGATGGTGTGCCAATATGGCTTAGGGGAATCGAGGGCAATATGGCATAGGGGATGGTGTGACAATATGGCAGAGAAGATTGGAAGGCAATATGGCATAGGGGATTGGATGGCAATATACCATAGGTATGGTGTGATATGGTTTAGGGGCTTTTATAGTAATATAACTTAGGGGATTGTAGTGCAATATGGCATAGGAGCCTGTCAAGCAACATGGAATAGGGAATGGTGTAATACAACATTGCAAATTGTAGGGCAATGTGGCTTAGGAGCGGAGGGCACTAGTTTTATGCCAGGAGTCACAATAGATTATCTTGGCATATATTTTTGGCCTAAAATTTCTTATTAACATGGTGAGAATTTGCAGTTCAAGGAAAATCTGCTTGAAGTACCTCACTACAAACTGATACTGCACTGGAATGTTTCTACCAGACTTTCTATTTCCATCACTATGCTACTTTTTGTGATCTATGCAGTCTATAAATTTAACACAAATTCCCATCAGAAAGTTGCAGGAAACAGGTGTGGATAGGACTTAAGTCCACTCTGTTCCTACACCAACATTGGATATGGTGTAATAACACACCATGTCAAATGTTCTGAGAATACAAAATCTGCTATTTTTTAAAAATATTTATTCCACACCATATATTACACGTTCCATGACAGTAGTTCATAAATTCAAAATTAAACTACCATAAACCTTAATGTGAGCTTTGAGACAGGAAACAAAAAATGACAGAAGAAATTACGGAGACAGGAAGTGCATGATAGAAACAACATTGATAGACAAAATGTATAAAACAGGTGGATCTAAAGAAAAATGTACAAATGGATGGACAGACAATAAATAAAGAACAAAAATGTGAAAAGACTCTTATAACATGCAGTAATGACAAACAGCAAAAAATTA
Source organism: Coptotermes formosanus (assembly GCA_013340265.1). Taxonomy (NCBI): domain Eukaryota; kingdom Metazoa; phylum Arthropoda; class Insecta; order Blattodea; family Rhinotermitidae; genus Coptotermes; species Coptotermes formosanus. The sequence continues at coordinate 977,946 of BLKM01000329.1, read as the reverse complement.
AAATTAAGCAGAAAGGACAGAATACCTGAATGAATTCACAAAAATGAGAAAGGGCCAAGGACAGAGAACAAAAGATGGGAAATGCAAGGACATAAATCCCAGGGAAGAAATACACAACAATGCATTGGTAGGAATAACAAGAAAGGTATATGACAAATGGACAGTAGGTAAGAACAGAAAACAGAAATGCCACAGTAGGAATAAGGGGACAAAACCCCACGAATTATGACACAATGGGGACATAAAACACATGAAGAGAAAATAAAAAAGAAAACAAATAGAAAGGAGAAAAACAAATTAAGTACGAATGTTAAAGGTTTAAACCTACCTGAATGAAAATCCAAAAAAAGAAACGTAAGACAAGAACAGGATTAGAAGCAATAGTAGGTGTGGAGGGGATAAGAATCATAAGCAAGGGACCAGTGAAATAAATGGAAGAGCTGCAGGAGATAAAACACAAGAAGGAATGATAAAATACTAGTGATCAGGAAAGAAAACATGCAGATGTGTGTAAATGTAAGAATGAGGACAAAAACAAAAGGGGGAATGAAAATAGCCAGAAGGGAAATCTAATAAAGAAACGGAAAGAAAAGAAGAGTGAAGAGAGGTGGGTCAAGATGATGGGAGTAGGGAAATAGTAAAAACAAACAGTATGGAATTATGCAACAGAAAGGAGGTGGAAGATTTGAGGTAGGATTGGAGGGGAAAAGAAACAAAGAGAAACAACTGTACCTCTACATGTGTGTATGAACAGTTCCAGGTGATGTGTGTTTTAAATGATGTCTTCAATTCTGAAGTCAAACTTGAACCCAGGACCCAGGGTTGCATGGAATGTGGATTACTGCCAGTCCTAGAAAATGAAAATTTACAATGAGTGCAAACTGCACAGAACTTCTAACACACTAGGACACTGTGAACTTGCAACCACCTCTTGCATTAGAGAACCACCACTTATATGGCAGTATAAAAACTTTTTGAAAGCCACTTGGACTCATTCTGAAAATTTTTAGACTTTCTGCTTCAGTAAATGTACCAGAAAATTTCTGTATAGCAAACCTGGCAATCCAATCCATGCATAATTTTGAATGGTGCATATCCCAACTACATTAACATTTCCCAATTTCTGCCATGTTTGTAACTCTCAATATACAGTACAACCTGGCTTATCTGGCCCTGGATGAACTAGAAACATCTATTAACTGGGAATTTACAGAACTCCATTACATTTCACCATTCCATCTACTGGTATCACCCATCAGGGATTCCAAGGCTTCAAAAAGAAAGTAGGTTAAATTAAAAAAGCAAAAATTTGTTAGTTCAGTGATGGAAATGGAATAGCAGGTGCAACAGGGAAAATACAACAGGATATCAAGTGAAAAATGGTTAGATCTGTTCATGAGGTTGCCTGGTACACTAACATCAAATCTAACATCTGGAAACTGCAATACCCAGCAATACTTTGGTCCCAGAGGTGCCAGACAAACCAACTTGTACTGTATACGGAAATAATACAGAACTTTAGATACAAAACCTACATGTACACTGAGCACACCCATAATATTGACGTCTTCTACGTTTTTACAAACAAACTGCCTACCAAGAGTTTCATATTCTTCTAAGATCTGTTACCACACAAAATGAATACATACAAAGGTTTGATGCTCTTCAGTGATACAACCTTCACACTTTGTGTCATGAACTTCCGTCAGTCACTTAACATTACTGTGGGAGGGGCACACAGAGACAAAATAAAAACAGCCAAACCGAAGGCAATGTGATTTACAAGTCTGTATTTACCAGGATATAAGACGAGAATTTTTTCATATTTCAATATGATGAATGATTGGTCCATTATAATCACGCACAAAGTTAATTAAACATTTGTTAACATATTCATAATATACCGTATACCAAACAACAACATGAAAAGTAAGTCCCATCATTTGTATACACATAAGTCTTAACAACACTCCCTCAGGATGGTCAAGGTTAACTGAAACATATAAGAAGGGTTATGCGAATAAATACAATCTTGTTCAGACCTGTATGTGTACAGGGGATGGTGCAGTATGTAGTTTCATTAAGTTAAACACATTCTGCACAGGCACTTTCCTCAAAATTAAAGACTGGGAATGGGGGATCATGTTATATGCAGGGTCATCTTATACTCTGGCAAATACGGTATAATGTGGAGTACCCACTACATCAAATACCCTAACTAAGCACATGACCTAGGACCCCTACACTAACCCCTCACACAAGGGTCCTTATCATTCAACCAACAGCTCTACTCAAGACCCTATGTGTAGAGTCCTGACACTGGCCCATCAGCCAACGGTCACCTTTGTTCAAACCACCACCCCACCCCAACACCAGCTGCCTAGAACCCGACATAAAGGTAGCCCTACCCCAAGTCCCATAACCTAGTGCAAATGAGTTTCAACCCACGGTCCCACCAAAGGACTTCTACACCAGCCCCACCAACACGGGTCAACTTAAACCCTCTACCTTACAACCAATATTCAACAAAGGATACACATAAAATGGTGAGAAATATCTGTAATAACACATACCTTTAGTACAGGGTCTCTTTCACAATAGTCCACAGTTGCCAGATCAGATGCAGATGAAGATACTGCACGGCCTTTCTCGGCTCCCATTTCACATCCTTCACCACAGCGAACAGCTTTCTCTTCACTCACACCACTGCAGCATAGAGAAGACAGTCATAATAACAAGCCACAAATAAACTGTTTGGACTGACACACAGCCTCTTTGACTGCATTTACAATTTTCCATTCCTAGCCACAACAACCTAGGGCAGCATTTCTCATCACTTTTGAGCCATGATCCAGACTGAGCCAATGGCTTTGTTTTTCACACACTAGTCACAATTAAGTATAAGTATACAATAAAAACAACACAATGCCTTATAACAAATGTGACACTACACTAGGTTCAATGAAATGAAGATAAAAATATATTTTCTGAAAGACTCATGCAAATAAATGTTTCACGATGTACTCGGAACAGCTCTGTGACCCAAATTTGGGTCGCAACTCACAGGCTGAGAAACACTGCCCAAGGGTCAACATTTCTCTAGAGTAACATTACTGAATCCTGTTTAGTTGACCCCTTTGTCTCAGAGTGAGACTTCATGCTGCTTTACATTGGAATTTACCATGTTTACCCAAATACGTGTATGATGATAATTCTCCCCAATTCACAGTGAGGGTCACTTCATAATCATGCACGTTACACATATCCTGCACCGTTATTTTCCTGAAAACCAAAGGCTGCAATGGGTGTTCATCTGATATGCTGTGTCATATATTCAGACAAACAAGGTAATTTGCATCACATATTGCATGTAATAGTATAATGCAAACACAACATGATTCTCAGACATCATTTTAATCAGATTATTTATTCCACCCACCCACAGCAGAAGTTACACCACACAATCTGTAAAGACATATTAGGTTGTTTCAACCTGTGATGAAGGATGTTTGCAACATAAATCACACACCCTGCGGTTCAGAATCAATATACCTGGAGGCTACTACTAACCAGCAATCCACAAACACAGCACATTAACTCACATTTTCTCCGTATCTATAATCAGCCAGAGTTCCAGTGGCCCAAGGGTTCTGTATTTCCAGTGCACAGGCCTACCCCAAGACCTCTACCCACAACCCATACACAAACAACTCAATAAGTGCCCTAGATGTCACTGCCAGGACCACTAGGCTAGCCCCTTCAATGAGGTCTCCTGGTACTGAGCCCAGAGGCCTGCCCAAAGAACATCAGCCTAGGACCCCTACACTAGCCTCTAACACAAGGGGTTCTTGTCATTTAAACAACAGCTCTACCTCAAGACTGTGCGTGCACAACTCTGACACTAGCCCCTCGGCCATGGGCCACTGATGCACATATCACAACCCCACCCCAACACAATCCGCGTACAATCCCTCACATTAGGGTGAGCCTACCTCAAATCCTTAACCTACAGCCTTTAGGTCTTCAACCCTGGGTTCCACTGAAGACCCTCTAAAAAGACCTCTACACTAGAACCTCCAACAGGGGTACTGCATGTCCAGCCAAGAGGCACACCCACCACCCTCTACATACAATCCAAGTTTAGCAATGGATACAGGTATAGTGGAAAGAAATTTCCGTCATAATGTATACCTTAGCAGAGGCGGTCTTCCAAGATGGTCTGCAATTGATGGGCCATGCAGAGATTAAGACAATGCATAGTCCTTCTTCTTGACTTGCGTTGCACATCCTTCAGCAATGTGGACAGATGTCCCTTCACCAAAGTCACAGCTGACCTGCCAACAGCATAACAATTATATCACACAAACTCTAAATACTCACACACATGCACATTGACACATGCACATACCACAAGCAATACTCATAATCTCTGATTTTCTGTAAGTGCAATGATCTTTGACTTTGTTAATAAAGATAACTTTAATAAATTAATTTCAAAACTGAAAATACAGACAGTGACCATTTTTACAGACTCGCGGCAGTTCCTGTGAATGGGAGAAACGGTTGCCCTCAGACAGAACTGATGTGCAGGCAGAAATGACACCCTGGATCCTTGTACAACACCATGTTAAAATGGTAATTATCACTAACGTTTCATCTCTCATCCCACAATATACAACAGGATTTTCATCCAAACATCAGTGATCTCTACCATTTCAATGCAGTACTATACTCAAAGACCTTTCACGGAAGATGAAATGCAGACAAATGTGAAAATCTGTCGCAGCCGAGATGCAGCCTCCACAGTCCTGGATTACCACATCCTTTGTCAGCTTGGGCATCAGTCTCATCTCTTACACCTCTTAACACCTGGCAACAAATAACAACAATGTTAGTTAATAGTAAGAATATTACAACACCCCAAACATTTGTATATAATCAAGAAGTCAGCTAGGTTACATTCCCAAAGTAAAGTAAATTTTCAAATTAATTCAGATATAACAATTTCAAATCTCAATGCACAATTTTGCACCATCATGTCTTGTTGTATGTTTACAGAATTTCAAAACACTGCTTCTTTTCTCACTCTTGTATGGTAAACATGTTATTATTTTTGTCAACCACAATCTGAGAATACACATTTCTCCTCATTTAAGTAACATAAATATTTTAAATTCAGCAACAAATGGTATCTAGAGTCACTGGTACGCCTTACACACAAAGAAAAACAAAGATAAAAGACAAAGTGTGGGAGTACACATTTCTTATATCATCTTTTGAAGGCATGAGTTAGTCAAAACCATCTTACTTATACTTCATTCATTTTAAAAAATGTGAAGCCCGTCATCATGTAACCCATGTGGTGTAACAATACTGCATTCCTGCATAGAATTACCAAGCAGTACCATACGCTGGTCTGTCACTTCCACATTGAACCCCTCACCTCATAGCTGTGCTCAGCCCCAGGCACTTTCTGCTTCAATGCATTGCAAATTTTCTGTCACTAGTTGCAATATAATTAAACCAATTCCCCTTCTCTAGAGCTAAATTTCTATCACACATAATAGCTAATTCTATATTATAAGCACTTCAAGACTCTCACCTTAAAACAACATGGGAAATGTGAACAAAACACTTAAGCACATTTGGCACTCTGCATCCTTGATGTTTGGGGGGGTGGGTTGGGGGTGCGGGGTGATGCATCTGCCCTGCTTGACAGAGCCCAAGCGAAATCAATACGTCAGAAACATAATATTTTACACGAAACATCTTGTTCCTTGTCACCCAACCAACAGTTCTAAACCCCATGGTCATGTGTGTACAGCCCTGACATTAGTCCCTCAGCCCCTCAGCCATGGGCCACTGGTGTTGGTATCACAACCCCACGCCAACCCAATCTGTCTACAATCCCTGAAATTCGGGTCAGCCTACTTCAAGATACTTAACCTAGTGCCTTTAGGTCTTCAACCCCAGGGTCAACTGAAGACCCTCTAACGAGGACCTCTACCCTAGACCCTCCAGCAGGGTTCTGCATTTGAAGCCAAGAAGCACATCCACCACCCTCTCTACCTGCAATCAAGTTCAACAATGGATACACGTACAGTCGTAAGAAATTTCTCTCATAATGTACACCTTAGAACAGGGGGTCTTCCAAGATGGTCCCCAAAACTACAAACACAGACACCAAACTGTTTTACAGACTCCCGGCAGTTCCCATGAACGGGAGAAACTTGCTGGTTGCTCTCAGACTGAACTGATGTGCAGGCAGCAACGACATCCTGGATCCTTGTAAAATACCATGTTAAAATGGTAATTATCACTAATGTTTCATCTCTCATCCCGAGAGATACAACAAGATTTTCATCCAAACATCAGTGATCTTCACCATTTCAACGTGGTACTATACCCAATGACCTTTCATGGAAGATGAAATGCAGACAAACATGAAATTCAGTCACAGACAAGATGCAGCCTCCGCAGTCCTGAATTACCACATCCTTTGTCAGCTCGGGCATCAGTCTCATCTCTTACACCTCTTAACACCTGTCAACAAATAATAACAACGTTAGTTAATAGCAAGAATGGTACAACACCCTGAACACTTGTATATAATCAAGAAGTCAGCTAAGGTATGTTCACAAAAGTAAAATCATTTTTCATATTAATTCATATACAATGATTTCAAATCTGGATGCACAATTTTGCACCATCGCAAGTCTTGTAGTATGCGTACTGAATTAAGAGAAGACCTCTTCACTTTTCACTCTTGTATTTATTAACATGTGTTCTTATTATTTTTCTCAACCACAATCTGAGAACACAAGTTTCTCCTGATGTAAGTAACATAACTATTTTAAATTCAGTAACACGTGGTACCTACATTCAATGGTATGCCTCACACACAAAGAAATACAAAGAAAACAAAAAAGGGTTGATTTACAGTTTACTTACATAATTTTTTATGATAATAGAGCATTGACTGTCAATCACAACTAACAATGTATCTTACACATGTACAGGAATTTGGTTACAACATGTTCCAACTGGAACAGGACATGGTCAGGTAATAAAGAACACCAAAAATATCAAGAAGTTGTTGCATGACTGTAAGATGTTTGAATTCAAGGAGATCTCATTTTACAGTGAAGATTTTATTTTAAGATGGTTATATAGTAATACAGTCTTAAAAGTTTAGAAAAGAAAGAAAGAAAGAAAGAAAGAAAGAAAGAAAGAAAGAAAGACAGAAAGAAAGAAAGAAAGAAAGAGAGAGAGAGAGAGAGAGTGTGTGTGTGTGTGTGTGTGTGTGTGTGTGTGTGTGTGTGTGTGTGTGGATAACATGTTAAGTTCTGATGTAGAATAAACAAAATGTAAGTTTCTCCAAAATTTCTGCTTATACATCTTACTCCTTCCCTTACATATGCCATCACATGATATACTTTGCCCCTTTTTTAATTTCCCATTTCACAGAATTATCATCCAGTCAGCACTTTACCTGAACACCACATCTCTTATCTACAAACTGCTCACAAAATACAAACCCTCAACTAATCTCCATTCAAGAGTATAAAGAACCCAAACCCCCTCCAAATACTCTTCATCCAACCAGCACTTGATCTGATTATCACGGTTCATATCTACAGCATGCTCTAAGCCAAGATCCCTTAACTACTTCCCATCCAACACCACAATATAAGCTACAGTTAGTTGTATTTGCCCCAAATTATCCTTCACGATAAAATGTTTGTAAATCGTAGCAAAACTTACCAAGATATATATATGCTCCCAGATATTCTCCCACTTACTTTTCGGTAGCTTTGAGACTATATTACTACACTCATACAACCCTCTTAAAATCATACCTTCAATGTAAAATAATACTGCATTAAATTTAAACACCCTGCAGTTGCACCCATGCTAATTACTATTCTTTTTGATACTCTGTATTACCTGACATGGGCCCATTCAGGCTGAAACATGCTCTAACCAAATTCCTACGTACAGACACACACATACACAGATATTCTTAGTTGTGATTTACGGTCCATTCTTTATTATGGTTTATCATCACAACAGTATGAATAAAGTTAAGATTATTTTTTGATACCATGAGTTAGTCAAAACCAGCTTACCTGTATTTCATACATTTAAAAAATGTGAAAGCCTATCATGATGTAAACCCATGTGGTGTAACAATACTGCATTACTGAATACAACTACCAAGCAGTAACACACGCTGATCTGCCACTATTACATTGAACCCCTTGGCTTGGAGCAGCGTTTCACCCAGGTACTTTCATTGTCACTGCACTGCTAATTCTCTCTCTCTAGTTACAATTCAATTAAACTAATTCCCTTTCCCTAGAGCTGCATTTTTCCCACAAATAATGTGTAATGACACGTTACAAGCACAACAGAACTTCGGGAAGAGTTTCTCACTTTAAAACAAGATGGGAAGTGTACATATAGCATAACACTCAGGCGCATTTGGAACTCTGCATCCTGGATTGGGGAGGAGGTGGGGGGTTACGCACCTGCCCCGGGCGACGGAGTCCAGAAAAACAATACTGGAAACGAAAAGTTTTGGTTTTCTGGGCTCAAAGCATTTTAAATTATTCAGCCAAATAAAACAGAACTCAATAAACGACTGTGATTTCTGACAGTTCATAATTTGTTACAGGCCACCCGATCTTGGGGTCACGCTTCTTCTCGTATATTACAAAATGTTATTACTATTATCTGGATGGGGTGTTTTATTCCTTCGACAAAAAATATTATTCATATGTTTAGGCTGATTTTGTCTCTGTAAAATTTACTGGTCTTACGTAACCTCAAAACTTCTGCCCAACAAAATCTTTTTGCAATTTCTAACTTACAAACAGTATTTCTTACAGAATTTATAGATCATATAGATTCATGATCTACCTACCTATCAAGCTTCATATTCTTAAATACAAGCAACAAATGTAAAATATTAGGAGCGCACGTTTTTTATTTTCCTCAATTACGCATGACTACACTCGCGACAGAATTCAGTAGCTTCACAGCACTATGACGGCATCAGACGAAGTCTACGTCGGTTTTGCTTACACCACTGCAGATCTCAATCTACGGAATACGGTCCTACATTACGTAATTACATTCAAGTGTATAGAAATGAGTATTCAATATTATGAATGCATGCATTTTCGCCTTGATCTGTCATGCAAAATGCACTTTAACATCAGAATTTCATCCGGGCGAAATCAGTACGTGTGCTACTGTCTTATTTAGCCAGCTTGCAAATCTAATCTTCTTTGTGGCAGATTACGTTCATCTATGGCTTCTCTGGTTTTGTCGTCTTTTTCGCAATTATCTCGTAAGCAGCACGATTTTCCAAAATATGTACGTGATTTGAAATGTGTGTTTTTGGTCTGTAGCTTTTCTCCTTGGCAGACGAATTCACAGAGATATCATAAATGTATCCTGTCTTCATGTGAAGTGCCTGATATTTTTGTCCGATTTTAATGAACGTATTCAATACGAAATTTCACGGAAATCCGTCCAGTGGCAACCGAGTTGTTCCATGCTGACGGACACCGTGGCGACACAATTTTGTACCGCAGCACTTTATACAAAACGTACCGCATAACACGCAACCCAAAGATTAGACATGTATAAATACTGAAAGAACGCGTAAGAGGCCTCCCTCCCCCAGCAATAGACACTTCCAACATCACAGGTACACTGCCTTCTTCTTCTTCTTCTTCTTCTTCTTTAGGGCCCGTCAGCTTATGCCCCGGATGCACCTCAGCCTTAGGCTTATTGTGTAGCCCTAAACACTCCATTCAGCACAGGTTCAATAACCCTGTGCCTCTTATATAGAGGCAAAGGTCCCTTACTGAAGCTGAGCTTATATCTTTTGGTTCAGCAAACAGCTTCCCAAAAACATTATAGCGCTGACGTGCCAATGCTTCACAGTAGTAAATAATATGCTGCACTGTTTCAGCCTCCATCCCGCAAAATCTGCAAGTTGGATCCCCATCAAACAGGCCCATAGTATGCAGGTGCCTCCTCACAGGAGCGTGTCCCGTGAGGACCGCAACTGCCGTTTTTAGTTGATGCCTATTCAATTTGAGCAGGTCATCAGCTCTTCTCTTACATGGTCTTCCTATGAAAAGTTTGCCATGTCTCTGTCCTGGCAAATCTTTCCAGACGTTGTAATGTTGACACTCAGTCCAGTTTTTAACTGCTTCTCTTGCCGAACACCTAGGTATTCCAAGAGCCCGCTCTGGACCAAGTAACGATATAGCTGACACTTGTCTAGCAAGCCTATCAGCTTCCTCATTTCCAGGAATACCACAGTGCCCTGGCACCCAAATGAGGGTTACCTCATTCAGGCAAGCCAGTGCAGAGAGGGCATCTAAACATTCTGCAACCAGTCCCGAGGTCACTTTCGGGCTACTAAGTGCCCTAAGTGCAGCCTGGCTGTCAGAAAAAATAAGAATCCGCTTATGTTTATAAGCCCTTCTTATATTCTCACATGCACATTGAAGAATGGCATATATTTCAGTTCGAAAGACAGTGGCATATTTACCCAAAGGGAAGCTAAGGCTTCTTTTTGGTCTTATGCCTGAAATACCAGACCCTGTCCCTGAGGCAGTCTTTGAGCCATCAGTAAACCGATCAAAGCATCCTCAGGGAGCACTAGGTCTCTATTTTTCCAATAATCCCGGTCTATAATGACTCTGAAGATTTTGGAGTGATAATAGACTGGAATGATGTAGTCCGACCCCATATCCAATATAGGGTCACCCACATTTTTCCAGATGGATAGCAAACCTGATACTGTTTTAGGGACAGTTGGTTGCTTTAATGTCTGCAGCCTGTAGAGTGCCATCCTCGCCTCCGCCATGATCAACAGATCCAGTGGAGTCAGATTCAAAAGCACCTCCATTGCTGCAGTGGGGGTCGATTTCATAGCCCCCATAATGGCTAGACAGGCCATTCTTTGAATCCTGCCTAATTGAACCTTAGTGGTTTTTTGCATGACCTTGGGCCACCAAACCAAGGCAGCATAAAATATGGATGGTCTGATTACCCTAGTATAGATCCAGTGCACCATACTAGGTCTGAGACCCCATTTTTTACCACACATGCGTCTAACTACCGCAAAGGTGGTTTGTGCTTTTTTAATTGTTTTCTGCAAATGTTGGTTCCAGGTAAGTCTGGAGTCTAAAATCACTCCCAAATACTTGACCTCTCCCAGCATTTTGAGTTCCTTACCATGAAGTATAAGAGGTCCTAAGTCCTCTATTTTCCTTCTATTGGTAAATGGAACTATAGCTGTTTTGTGAGGGCTAATATTTAGACCCTCTTTAACAGCCCATTGAACCACCACATTCAGGGCATCTTGCATAAGCTCCCTGACTGTGTGTGCAAATTTACCCTGGACTATGATGACAATGTCATCAGCATAGCCAAACGTACAAAAGCCTAAGTCATTTGTGGTAGTCAAAAGCCTATCAACAACCAGGTTCCACAAAAGGGGAGACAAGACTCCACCCTGTGGTCATCCTCCTACTACTTTGGCAGTCAAGCTGCTACCCATAAGGGAAGTGTGTACGAGTCTGCTTTCAAGCATGGATCCGATCCACCTACAACAGGTTCCCTCAAGTCCACGCTCTCTAGCAGCCGTCGTAATTGCAATGAAAGAGGTGTTGTCAAATGCCCCCTCAATATCCAGGAAGGCACCCAACGCAATCTCTTTATGATTCAGAGACTTTTCCAGTTTATAAACAACCTGGAAGAGAGCTGTTTCTGTAGACATACCTGCCCTGTAGGCAAACTGGTTCTGGTGAAGCGGTTTTTCAACCAGGACACCTCCCCTGATATATCTATCAAGTAGTTTCTCAAGTGTCTTGAGTATAAATGACATGAGACTGATGGGTCTCAGGGACTTCCCCTGGGACAATTGTTTCCCAGGTTTTGGTATAAATACCACCCTGATGTGCCTCCAGCTCATAGGAATGTAACCTAAGGCCAGACTGGCTCTTAGCAACATCATAAGTTTCCCCCCAAGCAGTTCAAAACCCTGCTGTAGCATTACGGGCATTATTCTGTCAATGCCTGGGGATTTGTAAGGTTGAAATGAGAAAACAGCCCATTTCAATTTATCATAATTAATTACCCTCCTGGAAACCACCCAGTCCCCCCTGGATCCTTTCCATTTCGGATACTCCAGTTCAAGACCGTCCCAGCCTCCAGGAGGTTCCACAATTATTTCAGAGCCCGGGAAATGGACCCGGAGTAGCTCCTCCAGAGTCTCTTCCTCTCTTGTTGTATATGCTCCATTTTCAAGTTGGAGAGAGCTGACTGCACTCTGCCTATCCTTTGAGAGAACTCTCTGTAGTCTGGCACATTCTGGAGCCATCTCAACCTCCTCACAGTGTCTCCTCCATGATTCTCTCTTGGCCCGTCTGAGTGCTTTGTTATAATCTGTTAGGGTTCTTTTATAGTCAGTCCAATTCCCTGACTTCTTTGCCGCATTAAACAGCCTACGAACTTTCCTTCTTCTCTCCGCAAGGTCTTTATTCCACCAGGATATATTCCTGTTGTTCCGCCTCACGGTGGAAGGACATACACTGCCTTGAGTTTTGCGGTAATTCTGTATGCTACATAGTTTTTTTTTACAAGGAGGGTTATGGATTGTATAATTTATTTTTTTGTGGACAAAGCATGCTTCCCCTTGAGCGGATATGCTAATGGTCAAAATAATTGAATATGGAGTGCCGAAAACCCACATGCACTGCATGAAAATCCTCTGCAATTGTCAAAGATTGGTATTTGGTGTGCAGTGTTGCCAGAACATATTGTGGGACCACTGTTCCTTGAAGAGAAAATTACTGCAGAAAATTGTCCACATTTTTGACTGAAGTCACTGCTCTCCTGGAAAAGAATGAATGGGACTGCTCATCTCAGCAACGTGGGGGTGACTGCCCATATTGTGAAAACAACGACAGCTTTCTTGCAGGACTTCTTCGATGATCACATTGTGAGGCATGACCTTTGGCTATGATGATTCCCAGACCTTACGTCACCTGACATTTTTCTGTGGGGATTTCTTACAGAAAGAGCCTACACCAATAGGCCACAAAACCTGGACAGCCTTAAACATAATTAACAGGCCGCTGCCAGCACTGACCAACAAACTCTTTGAAAAGTCGCAAAAAAAAACCATAAGGAGGGTGAATGCTTGCCTTCAAGAAGGTGGGGGGAAATAAAAACACATTGACAGACTCTTAGTATAATCGCACATATACACCAACAAATGCATATAATTTATATAAAAACACTGCACATAACACCCCCTACATGAGACATGTCAATACATGGCACAGGGGCTTGATCCTTTTGGATCGAAAACATCAATACTAGATGTTTCTATGCATACAGCCACAGACGATATACACAGTGGCAAGTGACCCATCAATGAATTTTAGTCAAGAATATGTCAGAATCATATTATCTACAGTATCCACATTTTCATATTTATAGCTGCCATTATTTTTTAACAATGTATATGTAAATTGGGCATAACAACTTTATATTCCTTTGTATTAATGTCCCCTGATGATAGCGACTTATCGCTGAAACATGTAGGAGGGTTCATCTATACAGATAACTATGTGGCTCTATAAAAAATAGCATGCATTTGTTGGTGTATATGTGTAATTATAGTCACAATGCATGGAACGAATAATATCAAATTTAAACATTCTTAGTATCTTTGAAAAAATAAAAACAAAATAAATGGTTTATACTATTGGGTTGCATTTTACATGGTATGCACTGCAGTTGTGGATTCTCGGTATGAAGAGTCCTTCATGTCACCATTCTGGATCTGCAGATTTGAGATGCTTTTAGGTTTCTGGAAACTTTGTGCACCCCTGGTTCAAAACTGCTGTTCCAAGGGGCTACTTCTAAGCAGGAATACATAAACACTACAAACAACTGGCAGCCTCCTTCCTACCTAACATTGCAGGTATGTGCAAAGGTCCTTTATGTACATGCAAGTGTACTACTGAAGATCCTCTGCCTATATTACACGATGTTCAAACCAGACACCCACTCCAAAGACTTCACCTACACCCCCTGCATTAGTCCCCTCCAGCAAGAGTTGGTTTCAACCCAGAGCTCTACCTAGGGGCAGCAGTGTTCAAACCAGAGGCCCACCCCACAGCCTCCTGCCTAGAACACCTACACCAGCCCCATCCTACATGGGTCTTTTGTGTTCAACACGTGCCTTTCCCTAGGGGCAGTGTAGTGCTGTTCAACCAAAATTCCTTTTCCTAGGCTCCAAGGTGTTCAACCCGTATCTGCCCAAGATCTTCCATCAAGGGTCCATGGCATGCAAAGCCCTACCCAACATTGCCTGCCTAATGACACAGTGTCGTATCCAAAAAGACCTGAATCTTCCGCAACATATATCGCTTTTGCCCGCAATGTTCTGAGGCTCGCACAGACGAGAATTGTAACGTCAAGTATGTAAGTACAGCGATATAGCAAAATGCATTGGTACACCCACGAGACGTAACATACAATGTGAAGTGAGTACAGCGCTACCGATGAATTGAATACTGTCATTATGCTCGTACTTCCAATGGCGCGCTGTGATATCAGTGCTGGCGCTGTTGCAGTGTGGGTGGGAGAACAATGAAGAGAGTCGGCAGAAGGAATGAAGATGTTCATTAACGGGCAATTCATCAGGTAGGTCTGTACCTTTATTAAGCGAGCAAGCTTCGTGGTCTACTGGATAAGACACCAGACAGGTAACTTTATAATCACAAGTTCGAAACCAACGACTTCCGATGCACAGGATACTTACGTTACAAAAAATTTTCTGCCCAAGTTCGTTGACCTCAAGCCTCATCAGGAAGTTCCGAAATTTTATATCAACAAGAACTCGAAGGTCCCGTGGCTAAGGCGCTGGACTGCTAAGCTTTATGAACATGAACAGCAGCAGTTCGAGACCGACCGCCAGCAAGGAGTTGGACTTAGAAAATTTTCTGTTAAGATTCCTCGACCTAACAATTCATCAGGAAGTTCCAAAATTGTTCTGTCAACAAGAACTTCGTGGTCGAGTGGATACGACACCAGCCCAGCAGTCCGAGGGTCGCCAGTTCGAGTAAAGCAGGTTCGAAGATCGTCGCAGCAACAAGCACAAGAGACATCTGGTAGCTGCTTCGAAGACCACAAAGATGATTAAGTAACAAAGCGGTTGGGTGAGTAGTAAAAAAAAAATCAAATGAACTCTTTTTGAAAATTTTAAAATTTCATAGATTAAGTCCCAACAAAAAAATTTTCTTTACTACGCCCGTCGTGTGTCTGTTCACTGGCGCCGCCCTCTCGGCTAGAAACGTTTTTACTAGCGTGGTCTGAATTTCTGGCACAGCAAATTTTTCACTACCACGCCCATAATATTGGTACTGTAAATTTTTCGCAGGGTTCTTGGTTATGAAAAGCTTTTACTACCGCCCCTGTAATTTTAGTACCAAGAATTCTCAATTGGTTGCGCTTTGGGTTAGCTTACTACTGGCGTCGCCATTTTCAGCCAGGGGTGTCCAAACCTTTCTTTTTGGCACCAGCAGTGGCATACCTACGAGTCTGGCATACGGATCGTAGGCGTTACTTACGTTTTATATCTAGGCGCCTAAATTGAACAAGGTCGTAATTACACAATTTGCAAATGTTGGTGCATGTTGGACACCCCAAACAGCTATGTAGCAATTTTAAGGTTAGACACTTAATACGAAAAGCCGCCAATAAATAGTACCAACATGACTTCCAGAACTACCAACACCTGCCCCTGGCTCCTCCGCCCCTCTGAATGCTTTATCTTAGCTCCTCTCCCTCCCAGAACACTTCTTACATACAGGGTATTAATTTAACCCAACTTGCATTTGAAAGATATTTCCAGCTTTCCTCACTAAAAACACAACTGCTTACACTTGGCCAGAAATCACTCTGTTATTAAAATGCAACAGGCACAACATACATTCCCCTCTAAAATACCACTTATACTAAATGGCAGCACCCAGGAGTAGAGTAGAGGCAAGCACACACCAACTTTTACTACACATGACCACCTCACACTGGCATTTTTGGACAAATTTTAGTAAACTGATAAAACACATTTTACATTAAAGAATATTTCACACTGGACTAGTGTGGGATAAAACCAATCTTCCTGAACCTAGTGCATGCCTTCTCCTTTTTCACCTAATGTCTGTGTACTGAAAAGCCCAAGCTAACATTATGAACTGACTTTACAAACATGTAAGAAAATATGACCAACCAAAAGACAGTATAACAAGGAACATTAAAAGGAAATCTTAAATAAAAATGAACACTATGAGGAAAGTATAAAATATACATAATAGTCCACAAAATATTACAATATATCATGTAATCATATGGACTTGGGCATGGATGGGATTTATGGGGGCTTCAAACTTTATTGTCACCCTCTGCGTACACAATAACGAAACGTGGTTACACTCCTACACAACACTAATACCATCAGGAGATAAATTCATATCATATTGATCCAACAGTGTACCTCTGCATGTTTTGCCTTCCAAAGGGGTATCAACTGGAAGATTTTTGCCAGCAAACCTACTGTATACAAAAGCCGAGTGTGTGTGTGTGTTTGCCTTTACATAATATTTCATGTAGCATATAACACTGATGAGGATAATCCTATGTTCTGATACATTTACTCATGACAGAAGGTACACTCAATTCACCCTGAATGTGCAAATAACAATTTTCAGAATGCAATAAAATAGCTCTTGCTTCTAATGCAAAGCATTCTACCTTCTGCTAATTTACAGCATAATTTGATGGTAAAATTTGAGATTTTGAAACTCATTTATAAAAATATGCTAATAAAATTAAAGTGAACTTAAAACATATATTACAGAAAGGGCAATCCATATTGGGATTCCTACTTAAATCTAAAAATATCATACATCTGTACTGAGTAATTCCAGGGGCCCTCCCTCCATATTTTCAAGTGAATGACGATGGCAGTACAGCTAAATAAATGACTGACCAATGTACTTCTACAGTCTTGTACATCTATCACATCTTTAGTTCAAATGCACAACTTGCGAATACAGCCACAGATTCAATAGTGGGATCTGCTGTACAAAAGCTGCATTACTAAGTACAAAACATATACTGTGATACAAATTTTAAAATATTCCCACCACAAACTGTGTCAGCTTCACAAGACTTCCTATCTTTGATATTTAATTCCCCTCACAAACATACAGACAGGGCTATTTCTGTGCCTACACAAAGAAGGCAAGGAGATAAGTCATTGTACATTGTTATTTTCTGCACTACATGTAGCTGACTGGCAGCTAACTGGCAGCTACATGCTTCAGTCACTTTCAGGTAGGACACTGTAATTCCAATTACAGAGACTCGGGGACCATTTGGACACATGGGTAAAGGGCAAAATGAAAAGACAGTGTCCAGAATAAAACTCCTGCTGACTGCTGTACACCTTCCACTTTACACAGCTGTTACAGATCCTCCTTGATACAATGTGCACTGCTTTCTAGAACAAAGCTAGTTATTTTTGCAGGAAATGCTGTGCACCTAAAACTAAAGGATGAAAGGTTTGATCTGGACTGCATATGCACAGCAAATCACAACAAATTACACTACTGTGATCTGCTGTGTTTGTATTGTTGTTCGACAGTACAGTTTTAGACAAACATGACATATGATAAATTCAGTAAACCTGAATAATATTTGTCACTGTCTTCCCTTTGTCCCTACAGGCCTGCCAAACACAAGGCCTGCAGAGCCTTACGTTTTGAACCACTCACATTTCAATATTCTACCATCCTTCTTTTGAAACAAAATAGTACCCTTCTTGTGGAACACTGAAAGTTTCGACTCTCAAAGACTTGTTTCCCCATAGCACACTTATGTTTAAGCTTTGTATATATGTATGTATAGTTATGAAACCAAAGGCCATTTTGATCCTCAGTGAGTGCTGCTACCAGCAAAAGCAGGAAGGAACAGAAGTGAAGGTACACATCCTGAGAAGGGTATGTCTCACATACCATTTCAAATCACTCTGTAATTGTGAAAATGTTCAGTGTTTGCATTTTTAAGTGACTGTAAATTTTATGGTCCAAGAAATTAAGGGGTGAGGGGGGGGGTTGAAAACCATACATTATTTGCACAGTCAGAAATTAAGTAACTTTTCAAAGATAAGAACTTGTTACAGTATTTTTATGGCAAACAATCCCAAAAAATCCTGCAAAATTAAATACAAGGAGTATTTTACATCGTTCCAGTTCTTTACATTTACAACGAAGAATGATGAGGAAATGTGACATTGTATGCTGCAGCCCAAGACATCAAGTTGGATTCTGAATTTGGACTGCAACCTCTTGAGTTTGACATGCTGCCCTACAGGAATGAAATTATCATATAAAGCCAACATTACTGTTCCTTATAGCAGGTCAGATGACTACATCCCTTATGCCTTCTTAGACAGGACAATATTAAGTTATTGCTGTGTCTGAGCACCAAACTTTGGAGGTGAAAAGGGGGCATGTAGGGGACAGGGAACAGCAATCAGATTATTGTCCAAGTTTACCCTCACATGGTGGAGAAGAAGAAAATTTCAGCCTTCAGTCATCCAGCCTGCAGCATGCTAATGGGTGAACTATCAGAGCTAGAAAATTCTAAGTGTATTGTTTAGCAGAGTCTTTGTGTGGTGGAAACAGTGTATTGTTTAGCAGTCTTTGTATGGTGGAAATAGTGTATTGTTTAGCAAAGTCTTTGTGTGGTGGAAATAGTGTGTCCAACCCTGAGACTGGGCCAGGCAGTGGGGTGACTACATGATTTTATTCTTCCGAGGACTAGGATGTGTTCCTATGCAAGGGAAAGATTGCAATCCTCATACTTCCAACAAGACAGAAGTTCCCATTAACACACTTACTGTAACAGATATACATATCACATTATGAATTTAAAATACCTAGCAAACTCACTGCCATTTGTCAATACCACAACTCACATGCAAATAAAACAGTACACACAAACAAATGACTATCATTCCCATTCAAACTTCACCAGTAAATGGGCCCC
This sequence comes from Coptotermes formosanus, assembly GCA_013340265.1. Classification (NCBI taxonomy): domain Eukaryota; kingdom Metazoa; phylum Arthropoda; class Insecta; order Blattodea; family Rhinotermitidae; genus Coptotermes; species Coptotermes formosanus. The sequence continues at coordinate 958,791 of BLKM01000329.1, read as the reverse complement.
CTTATAGAAAACAGCCAGTGCTGTATTCTGTATTACCTACTTTACAATAGTCTTTTGCAATACAAAAGATAGATTTTAGAGAATTTACGAACAGTAAATCCAGTACCATTCAGCAAACTGAATACATTACAAAATAAATATTCAAGAATCCTTTGCAACAGGTTTCTTTTTCTTCCTAACACAACTGTAATCATCATCATCATAATCATCATCATCATCCTCCTCATCATCATCATCACCACCACCACCACCATCATTCAGGCGGTACAAGTGTCTGTTTTTGTGCGACATCAGGGTCACTAGCCTACTGAATGTAAAACCACAGATGTCACACCGATACAGTTCAGAATCAGCTGGAACTGTATCCTGATTGCTACAATCTTTACCGAAAGTTGCAGCACCTTGTCTTAAATGTCTTATCCTTGGTAACTCAACAAATGATGCAGATGGTGATGAAAGTGTGCTTTCAGAACAGCTTCCTCTAGTACTTCCACCCTCATTTTCAGATGCCATGTTGTCAGAGGCCTCTTTCTCTGATGCTCTGTTCTCAGAGGGCATTGCTTCTGGTACCATGTCCTTACAGGTTTCTTTCCCTGAAGTTTTGCCCTCAGAAGTCTTTCCCCCAGGTACCTGCTCTTCAGGTGAGGATGAGTTAAATTCTTTGCTCTTGCACACATGGCTCTGTATACGCCTCTTGGAAGTAAATGTACCTTCACAACGAGAGCACGTGAAAATGGTGCCTATTCCTGGAATTCTGGTCAATAATGAATGTGGTGAAAGTCCTTCCTCTGGATCACTTTCATCCACCACTTCTTCAGGGCTATCACTGACATTTGTCATGTCTATTACATCCAAGACTGAGTTTGGAGGCTTATGAAGTAAAAATACAACCTCAGACTCATCATTTTCTGAATTGTCATCCCTACTGCCAACCTTGGATTTTGGGCCAGGTTTACGCATCAGTTTCTTTTTCAGTGTATCTGCCCTTGCATCAGACTTCAGATTTAACATGTCATCATTTATGTTTTCGGACTTAGTCCTAACACAATGTTGTGGTTCACATTTATTTGATTTTGTTCCACTTTTACTGCAATCTTCAGAATTCACACTTGCAAGTACAGATGTCACACTATTAACTTTATTTGTACGATGAGATCTTGAATGATCTTTTGAAGGCATTTTCTGTTTTTTGGACACCTGAACACTATTTGATGCATTCTTATGTTTTCTTGATCCAGTTTTTGGAGTTTCAGTCTTTGTGTCAAGTCCCACTTCCTCACTTACTCCTGAATCAGGAAACCTACAAAAACATTCAGAATTACTATACATGCAAACATACCATAATAGCATAATCAACACAGAACATCAAACATGCCTGAATAACAATAAAGTTGAGAATGACTTAAAATATGAACAGTGGGATATTGTAAATTATTAAGTCCAATTACAGGTGAAACATGTGCATATAAGGCATGTAAAACTCTTGATCCTGCAACTCAGAGAAAGAAAACTCTAAACTGAATGATCCAGTAAAAGAAAAGTGAGAAGATCTCTTCAGTAAAAATTTCATAAAATCACATATACACACAATACACAGAGTGTTCCAGGATATAAGGTCAACACTGCAGGATCCAATTCCAGAGGTAGTTCTGAGTCAGAAATGTCACACACTCATGGGTCTAATTCACAATAGTTACTGAACTATGAGTACTTACAGCACATTGAATAAAGTACAAAAGAAAGAATACAGCATCTTTCTGATACTTGCTGTTAATTGTACAATTACTGTGTATTCCATCACTTATGCATCTCATTCACAGTGGCCTCCATCTGCTTAGACAGATTTTCTGACCTTTGTTTTGTGACCTGGGAATGTATAGCCTTATAAAGTAATGTGGCATTATTTATGCACCTTGCAGCACTGAGAATTCAATAAATAGTTCTCTTTGTGCATATACCATGGTTTTTAGGTAACCTGACATATGGGAATCTAACAGGTTCAAACATTATGAACATGGTGGCCAATTCTGTGTACTGCTTTCACCAATCAATTGTTTAGGGAACAGCTGTACTGTTTGACAATCCAAATGAAAAAAGCAGGTGCTCCAGGATGCTGGTAGTACATCTAACAACAGGTTTGAAGTATGTAGAGGAATGTTCTCTAAGAGGGCTGGCAGCTCATGTTGCAAAAAGGTGGTGTAAATATCAGAAATATATACGGTCCAATAAGCTGGTCACCAATAACATCACCCCAGAAATTTAGAGAACAGTGGCACTGGTAGTTACTTTCAGGTGTTCCATTTGGATTATCACGAACCTATATATGGGAGTTGCTGGTACAGCTGTCACCACAGTGGGAAAGATGGGCTTCATTGCTAAATAAAAAGTTAGGAATCATTGGGGGTTAGCATGATTCCAATGGCAGTATTACAAACGTCCACCCGTTTCTGTAGGCTAAGATGACTGATGTCCTGGAAATGGTATAGATAGTCTTTATGTGTATAATGTTCTCCACACCCCCATTTGCAGAATATTGATATTGGCATAAACTTTTTATGTACTAGTGTGTGGACTTAACTGTATCATGTCAATGTTTTCCTCTTCACAGTTAAGTGTACTTGACATTCAGCATGTTGGTTTAAACTTTGACAAGGACCCTCTTCTCACAGGCATTGGTGAACATGAGTCAACACATCATTCACGGATGTCATTAAGAATATTCTTGCTGATATTCAACAGTAGCAGTGGTGTTACCAGCAGGGCTGTGGAGTCGGTACACAAAAGCTCTGACTCCGACTCCTCAATTTTTAAAACTTCCAACTCTGACTCCGACGCCTCGATTTTTAAAACTCCAACTCCTTCATAAAAGCTCAATATGTATTAATAACGGTAAACCTATAAGACACTTCATCACCACTCATGAATCATCAGGCTACTTTTTTTTCTTATAACCTATATTTAAGTATAAATCTAATGGTTACTGTAGCTATCAGCGCTCTGGAGTTGGAGTATCTAGTTAAGATTTTAGACTGAGGTCGGAGTTGGTACATTTTTACTGACTCCGACTCCACCTAAAAATTCCTTCTGACTCCAACTCAACCTAAAATTCCTTCCGACTCCGACTCTACAGCCCTGGTTACCAGTGCAAAACCTGTATACAAAATGCACACTTGTGTATGCTTCATGCAAAATATCATTGCCCCTGCTACTTCTTAGTGAACACTTCTCACAGTACAAGCTGACTGCACTATTGCTATCTCACATACTGCAGGCATTGCTATGATTACACGAATACCTGTGCATATTCTGTTCTCCAACTACTACTGCAAATCACATACGCGCATAGATAGCATGTCTCACTCAGAATTACCTCCAAAATTAGATCCTACAGGACTGATCATAAGTCCTGAGGCATCTGGTATGCTAGCTTCAACCTTTCATACAGCATTTTTTTAATGTTAAAACATATTTCATACAGCAGTTGTAGCAAGGCAATGACACTATGTGACAAAATGCAGTATTTGTGTGCACTTACTATTTTGACAGCTTATTGTAACACAGGCTATATGAAATATTTAAGAAGTTTCAATCAATGGTCATGCAAGAGAAAAAAAAAAGGGGGGGGGGGGAATCCACCCCTGATGTGCTCCCAGAAAGGTATGTTTCATTTCTGCAGCGTGCCTATCTCTTGTGTAAGTACATGCAGAGTGTTCCAAATTGAGTGGACAGAGCATGCAGGCAGTTCACAAGAGTCTGTGCATCTGTGGTTTTCCATAAATCAGTGAGTTCCATGCAAGTATCATGTATGCATGCGTGCACACGCCTGTGTGTGTGTGTTCTTTCGTGTCTATAAAAACTTCAATTCAAGACATTTTCACCTCATGAATAATTGGTGAAATAATATAAATTTTGTTTATGAAATGTGGATGTTAAAAGGAATTAAAATAAAACTTACAGGTTAGAATGCTGGTACAACACAACTGCTGTACCCTGAGTATCATCAAATCCTTACAAAGTTCTCAAAATGCATGCATAAAAGTTCTTGGGTCAATAATTAAAGTAGCTCTTAAAATGAATGAAACTAATACAACTTAAACACAGCAGTACTAATCTTAAGATGTGCTCTGCCTCAATCTTAAATTTTAGCTGAGAGATTTAAATGCCACATGCATCATGCGCTGGCCAGAATTTGTCTCGCTTAACATGGGCATTTAAATTTCCAAAATGCAGGCACTCCTAAATAAACTGTCTAACTTAAAAGGCTAAATATACAAGATATTGTTGAACGAATACTTGACCCAAATTCTGCAATGACATTTCTAATCGTGACCAATCTGACAGTCACATATCTGATACTGACTTATATGCCACGAAGAACAGCCTGTTACATCCCATCAAAGGGTGTACAAATGAGGTAAAAGATGAAGCAGGTAGACAGGAGTCTCCAGGACTACAACAAAGACAAGAGTTCTGATGGTGATGAGACACCACTCCCACATTCATCTCCAGGTACTTCAGCATGACAAAATCCAACAAACACCAGGATTCACCAGTTCACTGGTGATAAAAACTTGCAAAAGACAAAACATGGTACCCAATATCAATAACGACTGGACTCTAGACACAGTTTTAATGTTATATTCTTTAGCACTTATTACTCTGTTGGTGCAGCACACCTGTCATTACTATCAACAGTACTTGGACACATCAATGGTCCTTCTCCAGTGCCTGATATCACTGAATCTTAAAAGTTTCTTCCTCTGGTGATTATTACTCAAATGGGATATGGCATACGAGACAGCGTGAAAGATGAAGGGACTGTCATTAAACAGTGCCTAACACCAATTTACAAAAAAACAATGACACATGACAGGTTCCTACACATTCTTTGATATAACCACTTTTCAATCACTATGCTACTGACAATGACCCAAAGTATGATAGCTATGGAAACTACGACCTATTTTGAACATGCTAAACAATGCTTACTCAAAATATTACACCCCTTCCAAACATCTGGTTGTGGATAAAGTAATACTGCTTTTGGTTGAAGAGTAAATTTTAAACAGTACATACCACGAAGTACTAATATTTTGGTATAAAGATTTTATAAATTATGCAATATGAGCAGATATATGTATGACATGGACATGTACCCAGGGAAGAACAGGACAAGTGCGACTGCAGATATGATGGTGGCTCACACGACTGTCAGACACAAGGGGGGGGGCATGATGGACGTAAACTGTATATGAACAATTTTGTTTTTATTATCTGTATCATTCAACAATCAATTGTTGTAGAACAGTAAGACCTAAGAGAACGGGAATGTCACAGGACTTACTGTCATGGAACAATCGAATGAAATGAGGCAGCATTATGTCTAGGACAAGAGATGACTTGACGGCAATAGCCAAGGATAGACAACAGAGACATACACAAACTGACAAATACGCATCACCTACCAACAAATGGTAACTTCCATGATAAACTCAGAAATGCTATAAAGCCAGAAATCACACAGGACTACAGAAAACATATGGGTTAAGCTGACTTAGGGAACAGGATGATAAAGGGTTATTTGACACAGCATCCCACATGAAGTGGACAAAGAAAATACTTTTTGACTTCTCAGACAAGCCAAATCCAAACAGCTTCCTCCCCTTAGTGCAGGTAGGAACAAAATAACTCACAAGGACTTCCAACTTTCCCTCATGCAGAACTTGACTGAAAGGACTGGGAGTCTGCCTCATCCACTTTGACCCCTGGGCAGGCCATGTGTTTCTAAGAAACACATTACATGACCTAAAAGTAAACTTCGGCAGTCACTGGCCATTTCCTTCTTCCACACCGTATTCCTCAGCTTGTTGTGCGTGAGGACTAAAACAAGAGTTCAAGTCAAGTGGAAGATATGTGATGTGGAACTGTGCCTTGGTGAGTGTTTTGAAGACTACCGTACAACATAGAAATTGCAATTAAATCAGAAAACATCCCAATAACCAGGTAAGTAACAAAGAAATGTACTTTACTACGTTTCATGTAGTGCACTACCAGTGCATTTTGGAGGCCAGCATATGGTTTCATAGGATGATACAGTTTAAGAAGTTTCACAGTAAACTGTACTTCAGCATGAATCACCTCCATATACCAATGCTGCAAAAAAAATTCTTTATTTTGACTTAATCTTTCTTCTACATGTTCATGCCTTTACACTATTATAAAGGTGAACTCTATACAAACACTCATGGATGATACCTAAAATTACATATGCTGTGAGGTAATAACCAACTTTTCTAAATTACATATATACTTTATCCTAAACGCATAATGCTAATATACTGCATAAATTTGTGAACACTGTAATCTTTATGTAACACCCATGAGGGGCTTCACAGAGTTCTCCTTAATAATGGTGAACAAGCCAAAAAATGTCAAGAGAAAAATCAAATTCAAATCAAGTATTCTGTTGTGTTTGCAACAGTGATGTACTGAGCTTCTCAATACGTAAGTACTGCTACATCAATTTTAATAAAAATCTAGACATGACTCAAAAGATATGCAAGAAGTTCATTTATGCCATTCACTTAACTAACTTGAATTAGACAAACTACAGCAATATGCAAATGGCTAATAGAATTTGGCACTGGTCTGCAATGAGTTTCATCCAAACTTGACACCATTATTTGTAGCCATTCAGACAGATAAACATTATAAAACCACTATGTGTTTTTTAAAATCATTTTCAAAAGACGTCTATAAACATCAGGAATGAATTATACGATCAGAACATAACTCCATAACACCTCAATAAGCTGGTTCCTTCTGATCTTTTCATACTAGCACATACGAAAACACCCAGCAATCATGCTAAAAGACAGAATTCAGAACTGCCATGGCCTTTTAGAATCAGCAAGCAAAAGCTGCTGTACATTCCATCACAGTTTATATCTAAAACAAGTATGAATACCATGAACTAAAAATGAACACTTTAAGAACATGACACTGCATAAGTGCGCAACACAGAAATGGAAACTACAGAATGAGAATATGCGTGTTTTTGGCATTTCAGAATAAAAGGATCTTGCATACAGTAGCCTATATTTAGGTCTTCTTGTGTCTCATGTGTTATGTACAGTATAATAAAAAGCTCAATCAAAATGGCACAATGCAACGTAACAGTTCAGCACTCAGCATGCTTCATCCTTGGGAAGTATACTCAGTGCAACAAAAATCAGTCTCTAATGCAGTCTAAGACAAATGAGATCCACAGTTGAAGCTCAGGAATCCTGAACATCATGTTACAGAACACAGACCTCAAAAAGAACCCTTTAAAGGGCTAACATGCTACCATCATATGGTGCATAAGTAAGAAGCATACTTTAAGAAACAAAAAACACTTGTAAAGAATGTCTTCTTGTAGGAGGTCTAAAATCACTTCCAAATGCAGCATGTCAAAGAAAAAAAATCATGGAAAAGTAACAAAAATATGCGCTTTCCTACCACTTCTATCCTTGCCATCACAGAACATACTGTTTCATTCCAGGGACCAGATACCTGGAGACTGAGATTTTCCTTGGTTTTCCAAACAAAAGCTGGATAATACCTCAAAATAAGCCATGACCACTTCAAAACATTTCACATTCATGATTCACCACGACTGTTCCATTTGACACTTACAAAACTATGCTGTTAAAAAGTAGGTAAAAAAAAAAGATCAGCCTAAAATCCACATACCCCATACAACAATCATCTGCAGTGCCGCCTGAGTAGTTTGCTGCCACTGGCTCTTCTGCTACATAGCTACAGTCCAGATTAGAGTTAACAAACACCGTGTCTGCAAGAGGATATGATGTAGGAGGTGAGGCTTGTTTTATTGCAGAAGTATGCTGCAAATTGTTGGCTTGTACTTGTGTACATGGTGCTGTTGCTGGTGATAATAGTGGTGGTTCTGATGGTAACACATCTTCAGTTTCTTGTTTGATCTGTGGTGACAGTGGTGGTGCTGTTGACAACAGCCAATCTTTTTCTTCTTGCCCGGTTTCTTCTTGCTTGATCTGCCCATTTTGCTGTGAATACAAAAGAACGTAGAGCGATAACTAAACAAAATAATCTTTCCTGTGTGCCAAAGCAGATGCACCTGTTAATATTACACTGCTGAATTTGTTGTATTTAGGCTTCATACACCTAACAATATATAAAATCACACCATAAAGGAATTACTGTAAGAAAAAACCAGTTTACAAGAGAAATCTAAAAGTACGTATAAACACAAGTTAACATCACTAGCAACTACAGACATAGTGAACAATACGTCAAAATGTTGTACAAGAAAATGCAACATATCAGTGGCCAATCTGATGCTGCCAAGTCAGAGAGTGGCCTTACTGATGGAGAATAAAACTAACCCTCCTATATTTATCCAACCACAAACTGGATGGCTGTATGTGGTTATGATCAACATGTTACTCATACAAAGACAACTGCTCAGTACTCCTACATTATGTGGAGGTTAAATGACAGAGTCACACATCATGTCTTTGTATTTTTAAAGCTGATGATGAAGGCATGTAGGCTTGGAAGTGACAGAGAGACAGCATCTTGTTTGAAAGACTGGACCAGAGGAGTTAGGCAAAATAACCCACCACAGTAAACCCTGCTCATGACAGGAAAGAATCTGAGCATTTTTATGTCTTGCACTGACACACAGGTACTTTGCAGTACAGAATACTGGTCAGATTGCGTCCCACACAGGTCAGAACTTCATGGTACATGTGTGCGTTACAGTGCTTCTGTGCAGTAAGCAATTTCAGTTATTTTGTTACTCCAGTAGTACATTCAAGTATTTTGCATATAGTCTACCTTATAATGAAGCTTCATACCATCCCATTTGTGACAAAAATTAGCAGACTATGCAACAGTATTAAGTAAACCGACAACAATACACACTAAGAAGGCAATTTTTTCTCATGTTCTTGCTTTTTCTTAACCAGATGTGTGATAACAGTTTCCACTTATTAGTCATAATTTAAAGTGGTTTATGGTCTATTTTCAAGTTCAAAGAAATTTTCTGACAGAGAATGTCTCTGTGTAATGAAGGTTCCACTTCAGACAGCTTTTACAACAGCAGCAAATTCATAAAATTTTACAGTCATTCCAAACTGTTTCGTACACAAACATCCAAAATAACTCCCAAGCAGCAATTGATAATATTTTTAAATACGTCACAGGCAAAATTCTTATTAAGTCAAATTGCACTTAATATGCTATCAGATTGTGATGTGCAAATAGTTTCACTGACCAACAGAATGCAGAAATGGATTCCCCTTTGTTCAAATGTAATAAAAGAGCGGGCGCAGCAGCAACAACAACAACAACAACAACTACTACTACTACTACTACTACTACTACTACTACTACTACTACTACCACTACCACCACCACCACCACCACCACCACCACCACCACCACCACCACCACAGCAGTTGTTGCTGCAGCGACGACAAAAACAAAAAAACAATAACCATGGATTTGGTCATCTGAGATCAAAGAAACATAAGCACATGCTGCAATACAGAAAGCAAGGACTACTGAAAGTTAATATTTATCTTTCTCTTCTGTTATCTTACTGGCTGTGCAGGTATGTGCTGCGAAATAACAGGTTGCTCCCATGACACCTGAGTCTTCAAGTAAGCGTCTATCTTCACGCACGATTCCCGGAATTGACAGAAGTCCTCAAGTTTAAATGCACACCGATGGCAAATGAGTTTACTCCATGGATCTCTCTCATCAACCTGAAATGCAACAAAAATAAAAATAATAATAATAATAATGCAAACAGGTAAAGGCTCTTCAAAATCATTGTTGTAGATTAAGTGTCTCAAGGCAAACTTCCTCATGCTGCGCATGAAAAAACTATGGCAGAGAGCAAATTTAATGCCATCACACCAGTTCTAGGAAACTACCAATGTGGACCAGTAAGTGGGTTACAAATGAATGCATTGCAATACTCATGCATCAAATGGGTTTCAGTCAGCAACAGTTAGGTGGCATCACATTTCAGAGTGGTTTCACACTGCAAGTCAGTTGTGCTTATGTACGTGCTATGTGTTTCTCCAGTGGTTGAACATGGTGACTGTACTGCAGGAGTGTACAATCATAAAGTACAGTCTTGTGAGATCTGTGCTCTTCTGGAATTTTATGCAGCACAGAGTGGTAATTATGTACCAACATTTGGGGACAACCTAATGGTGCCATCTTCAAGGGGCAAGAAGTCCAGGTAGAATGCCATTTTTCGTAGGAATTCTTCTTGAGCTTCTTGTCCCCAGAAGATGAGGCAGCTGTCCCAAATTTTGGTATGGAATTACCACTCTATGCTGCATAAATTCCAGAAGAGCACAGATCTCATTTACATCGTAGCAGAAGCCTGAGATCACACTCAGCCTTCTGTGGTTTGTTTTTTGTGGGTGAAAGGATATTTTGACCAAGAACATTCATAAAGACGTGCTGCTTGTGTAAGGCAAGAGCTGTTTTTTGCACACAGCTGCTTACAACTGGGTTGAGAAATCACATGAGGACATTAAAAAGTGGATGACAATGATAGACTGAACTGCTTTATGGAAAGCAAAATAGATGTGGCTGTGAGTCAGGCAGAAACAATGATCTGAGCCAACAGATGGGGAAGGATAGGTTATGTAGCAGACATTACTGGCTGTTTTTACAGCTTAGCCTACATCATAATGCAGGATTGTCTGCACAGTTTAAAAATGGTGCGCTATATGGGTTCCCAGAGAACTGAATCCTGAGGACAGAATGACCGACATGGGGCTGCTTTGGAACAACTTTATTGTTACAAAGGTAAGGGAGAAGACACATTCAATAGAACTGTTACCAGTGAGGAGTGATGGGTCCATCACTGCCAAACCAAATCAAAATATGCATCCACATACTAGAAGCATCTCAGTCACCTGTAAGCAAAAAGTTTAAAGCTGTGCCATCAGCAGGACAGGCAGGACACCTGCTTGTCAAATTTTCAAAAGCCTGGTGAAACCACCAATGCCACATCATACTCCCTATTTCTGTGTATGCTTAAGGACTTTAGTTGCAGCAAACAAACCAGACTCATGAAAAGAGAACTACAGCTCTTTATTGACAATGGCAGACCTCATGCAGCACATGCACTCCCCGAGACAGTTTGGGAACTCAAATGGGAACTCCTTGATCACCTGCTGTACAGCCCAAACCTTGCCGAGCAATTTTCACTTTTTTGGTCCGCTGAAAGAACACTTCGGTTGCAAATGTCTTTCCCAGCAATGCAGACGTTCAACCTGAGACATCACTGTGGCTACAACAGCAGCCAACATAATTTTACACAGCTGGTTTTCAGACATTTGAAAAATGATGAGATAAGTGTATTAATGTGAGGAGGGATTACATGGAAAAATAAATTATTTGTTCTGGTAATTTTCTAGCTTACTTTCATTTTGGTTGCTATTTGTGACTCACTGACTCCCCCTCACAGATGGGAATTGTCATCCATCTATGAAATACAGCTGTCCATCATTATACCATGAGCGTTTGGAAGCAGCTTCAATGCCCACATTATAAGAAAAAACAACATTCATATGCTTCATATCCTGGGGTGCATAATCATACCTACAGTATATTCAATTACACAGTATAACTAGAGTCTAATTTATTCAGTATTATGACATGCAGTTGACACATCAGTGTGAAATGAGGTTTGGTTCACTGGGCACTTGGTTTCCAGCTGAACCAAAAAAGGTGTCAAGAAATAAAATAAGAAATAAAGGTAAAAACCTTTCCTGGATGTAAAGCAGCTGGGGCGTGGCATTGACCACCCACCCCCATGTAGAGCTGAGGTTAAAGAAAGAGTAGAGCTATACCTCTATTCCCTGTCTCGGCCTTCCCTGCATGTTCTAGGGTGAACTTCCCTTTTACAGTTAAAAGCTCAAAACTGTAGTATCTAATCTAAGATAATTTTTGGGAGCTACATTTATTCTACATTGTATGTAATTATTTTTTGGCCATGGATTGTTTGTGTTAACAGCATATACTACAACCACATAGGCTGATATTAAGGGGAGGTTGTATTTTGCTTCTCACACCTTAGAAAACCACCATAATCAGCATTATGGTAATGTTCTGTAGTTCACTTGAAGACAACCAGGGTGCACTGAACGTATCAGCAGAAGCAGCAAAGTAGTAAAACTACAACAGCCAATCTAATTCTCTGGCTCTTGGAGTTTTAATGCCTACCTTCAATTCTCCTATTAGTCTTTGTGAGTTTAGTATTTGTTGACGCACTGGTTTGTGCTTAGAAATAATTCTTTCTCAGGTTTCCATGGAACAGAGTTCCTTCTTTGAAACCCTACAGTTGTGTTTATCAGTTGCCACATGCTGTTACATAAATATTCAAAACATTAACTGAATGACTTTCATAACACCTGATATGAAGAACATGCCATATTATGGTACAAGGGTAAAACTGTGCCTGTACCAAATCAATCACCTGGCCATTATGACTTACTCCTTTACTTAATGAAGTACAATACTGTATGGGGATGAGGTGTATAGCTTCACACTTTCTTAACCCCAGCACTATACATGTACATATATACAAGCCACTTTATCTTTGGGGAAAGTGTCCCAACTACCCACTGCATATGAGGCTGATGGGCTATAGAGCTGGTGTGGGGGAGAAAAATTCTTGTCCCTGTGAAAAATCAAAACCCAATTATCCAGCCCCTACCCTAAGCCTTGTTGCAGTGACTGTACAATAAAACAACAACAACAACAACAACAACAGCAGCAGCAGCAGCAGCAGCAGCAGCAGCAGCAACAACAACAACAACAACAACAACAACAACAACAACAAGGAAAAAAAGGAGGAGGAGGAGGAGGAGAAGAAGAAGAAGACGACAAAGAAGAAGCAGCAGCAGCCTGGTAAGTAAAATGGGTTTCATTTTGGATATGCCACCATATTCTTCTTCACTTATTGAACAGTCTGTCACAGAGTACGTAGAAATGAAAGAAATTATATTTTTAAACCCACAGACTTAATCCTCCAAACCAGTGAAAAGCAGTAAAAATCCCAACTCGTGAACCGGAGAATTGTGGGATAATTAATTTTCTTGTAGCAAATATGTCATTATCACATGGTCCAACATTCTCAATAACTATTGTTCACACGCACCAAACATGTTTCTTATAGTACACTGCCTCAGCAATTGAGCTAATGTTAAAAAATAATTATGTAAACACCGTAACAATGAATCAAAGCTTACTCATTTTGATCTTTGACTCCCTTATCATACCTGATCTGGAAGACCTGCCTAGACTAAAAACATGACTCTCTTTGTAGGCCACTGAACACCTGTAACTTCACGGCACCCTACATCGTCCTGGAACCCTCTTTTACAATAGTGTTAATGGAAATGATGGTAAGAGTACAGGTTATAACTTGTCTTGATCTTAAAAATGCAACCACTCTAAAGAAATCTGCCAAGAAATGTTTCTGGATTATGAAAATACTGAAAAAACCACTATGTAACCACACCTCTCAGGAATGATGGAAAAACCTGCAATGACTGAATGCTGAAAATATCTTAAATACTACTGGCAATTATTTAAAACAAATTATGTACCACCTGCACCTTAGCAACAACACATACCGGTCCTCAACATGACCAACTGAATGCTGTAGGCATATGCTGCACACAATGCTGATGATAACGATTATATCAACCCTGTATTTCACATAGCCTTACATGGTTGTAGTAGCAGTTGAGTATCCTGGTTTCACGCAACCAATGCAAGTCACAATGTAGCTATTAATATGAGGCTGCCTAACAGAATATGCAGATTATAATTCAGTTCCAGCTTCTCATCAGTTTATACATAAATCTTTCATTATCAAATATGCCTGTCAACTGAGGCTGTGGTATTCAAACCCTATTCTTTCATGGAACCCTGGGGTTCCATTGGTGAATTGCAGGGGTCCCACAAGCACATTTCCTTGACACATAAACTGGTAAATATAAATTTAATTTGTTCCATGTCCGTGCACTATATTATACAAAAACACTAATCACCAACAAAGGCACAAAGAGAGCTTTATCATCAATCGTAACACACTCCTACATGTTTCAACCCTGCTGGGTCAAAACATGTAGGAGTGTGTTACGATTGATGATGAAACTCTCTTTGTGCATTTGTTGGTGATTAGTGGTTCTGGTAAATATAATTTTGATAATTTCAATTGCACTTTTATTTTTCCCCCCATCTTTGTGCATAATCGGCATAGGTTCTCATTGTAACCACCAATAATTAAAAATCTGGGTAAACATGTTATTTCTTTGAATAAAAACTTATGTTAAAAAAAGTTATTTCATTTTTGAAATCACAATGTACAATTTTCCTTTACAGTGGGTCTGAAAAAAGTTCAGATTTTGTCACAAGAGTTTGAAGACTGCCAAAATAAAGCAACACATTTGAATGTTATATCATAAAACACAGTCTTACACAACACATGTACAAGTTTTCAAGGTTACTAGTTTTGCCTTAGTTAACAAGCCATCATCAAACCTTTTTTTTAATCAAGAGCCATCCAGTGAAACATGTCCTTGCATATAGGATTGAGATTTCATTCATTTACAATTTCTGTCATAAAACTATATGGAAATAAATATACAAAATATGGACAAAATTATGGAATGTAGAAAGGTTTTTTGTGCTACTGTTTTAAATACAAATGAAAATAACAATAAAAATGATAGGCATTACATCTGATGTGTCGAAGCACATGTCTATCTTTTCTTCCATGGCACTGTGAATTTCTGATTGTACAGAAGTAAGTTACTCCAGTTTTACAATAATTTCAGTTCTGTAAAATCAAAAATTCACAATGCCGTAGAAGAACAAGACATACATGTGCTTCAAAACTCACGTGGAATGTGTACCATTTTATTTTTATTTGCATTCATATTTAAAACTTTAACAGTGAAAACTTTTCCATACTCCACAATTTTATCCATATTTTACATATTTATGTCAAGAACGTTTTATGACGAATACTGCAGAGGAATGTGACCTCAATCCCAAATGCAAAGACATGTTTCACTGGACGGCTGTTGATAACAGTAATAATAAAAGAAGTCTGACGAAAACTTGTTCACAAAGCCGAAACTAGTAAAATGAGAAACTTGTATGTACGTTGAGTATGACTGTGTTTTTTAATATACTATTTGAATAAAACACAACAGGGGTTAATCATCTTAAGATAACACATTTGAGGTTAAAGACAAACTACATACAGACACTGTTCATTCCTATTACCTTTACTGGCAACAGCTGATGAATTATAGATACATACGGCCTCCTGGAATCCAGGATGTTAACCTTAATGCCCTCTGTCGTACCGCACAGACGGCAAATCGCTTCAAGAGGACACATTCCCCCCCGGACGCACCAACATACACGATGACAGCTACATCAGCTAGAACTACACTCCATACACCGACCCAACCACGCACTTGTTGTCACAGATCAATAAAAGTACAGAGTGGCAACTCTATGGCATGGCAACGTAAGATTACAGCGCCTCAGGCGGCGACTACGTGCGTTACTTCTAGCCGGCGTAACTCACAGTCTATGCAGCCTCCTGCCCACTACGCCGCCGCCGCCGCCGCCGCCGCACTCCTCCCCCCCCCCGGCAATGAATATGACACTAAAAACATTGCGAAGTCCTAAATTATTACAAACCAACTAAATACACTTATTAGGCAATATATCTTACTATTTTACATCATCTTTGCCCCGAAATATTTCTGCTCACATCAAAATATAATGTAAAATAATATGGTGCGTTTATTACCTAATACGTGTATTCATTTTGTTTGTAGTAGTGATACAATTAGCGGAAAATGCAGAATATTAAGATTCAGAATTATAATATTCTGGATTCTGGGACCATGTAAACTGAGTGGTGAGTACCGAGGTTTCAGTCAGAAAATACTGCCTCCTTTTCCCGGCTGCCTGTGAAGACAGACCCAGAATGGTCCTCCAAAACATTCATAATCATGTACCAGTCTACACGGTGTTCTAACCCAGATTGTAATATGAATCCTCACCACTGTGAGCACCTAAAATCCAGTACCAACAAATATAAAAGCAAGTGAAACTTGTGCCGTGCTGGTTGCGCTGACTAGTCTCGAAATGCTCACGTGCTTTCCTCCACTCGAAGACAAAGACCAGAGCCAAACACTTCCTATGCTGATTTAATCCTGACGATGGGTTTAGCTACGCCGGCCGAGGTGATATGCAAGCTGTTCTCTCAACTCTCAACGCCATTCGTAAATGGAAATTCGCGTTGGAAGAGCAGGTGAAGTTATTATTCAAATATAAACAATCCTTACACTAAGATATGAGAGGTACATGCATAAACATAATTAGGAATTTAGAAAAGCAGGATGGCCATGCAATCTCTACAGATGGATTACCGTCACTTGATTTTAAAGCACTTTTGGTAGTAGGTTATTACTGTGTGTATTGTTCGCCTTACAGTTGATTTTTCTTTTAACTACTAAAATATTCACGGTAACATAATCAGCTTCTTTACATAGAAATTCCTACAATATTACATGTAAGAGGTGCAAAAGATTTTATATTTCGATATGACATACAAACGCGTGCAGTCGGTACTTCAGCCGGGAGGGGCCTTTAGGACACTTACTAGCCCTACTCAGTAGTCAGAATACGTCACTGATGTAGGCCTACGTGACATTGACCTCAATATAAATACCGCGACTTTCAGTTTCTCAAGTTCCTACTTCTAGGTATGGGTGCAGTTGTCACCTTGCTCTTCAAGTAGATGCTGCATGGTAAATGTATAGTTGCTGCTGTTCTTAACTAATTAAAAACCACGCCGTGAAGTCGTATGTGGGTGTGAAGGTATGATTTCAGTTACTATCTCCGGTCGCTTTAACCCCGGAAGGAGAAACCCCCTCTACCCATTGCATAGAAGGCGCGGTGGGTCCCAGTGCCGGTCTGGACACCGTGGTGAGGAGTTGCCCCCGTCGGGAATCCAACCTCAAGTTTCAGGTCGTCCAGACCGCAGCTAAGTCACTGTAATGACTGAGCTACAAGCAAGTATTTTTTTAATTCTTTCCGAAAGAAGAAATAAAGTTTCGGCTAAAGACATGAAAGAAGGAAAACTCAGATCTGATCTCCAGCGCTGACTAACATATCACAAATATTTTAGGTATCAATTCTCCCCCAAAATTTGGTATTATATTCAAAGAAGTTGTATCAACTTTGGAGGTAGAGTCGAAAGAACAAGGGAAATGTTTTTATGTGACGAATCGGAAGTACGTATGAGAAAACTACTCTTGGCCATCTTAAGGTAAAGTATTTCGTGTTGTTAAGTTTATTAACCGACATATTCTTCTTTATACTTTGTAGGAACCCCACATTCCTAATACAATTCTTGAGTTACATTCGAGCGTACTTATAGACTATTCCATTTACATTCGTGTTGCACGTATGGGGGAAAGAAGGGGAGCTGGGGAAACCTCGGGTAAAGAGGCGACTTGGAAGAATTGGTAGTAGATGGGAGGATAATATTAAAATTGATCAAGAACTATAATTGGGTGGGGATTGACTTGATCTGGCTCAGGATGGCGACAGGTAGCAGATCATTGTGCAAGTGGTGATGAACTTTCTGGTTTCATCAAATACCAGGAATTTCTTGATTGGCTGAGGAAATATTAGTTTTCATGAAGGAGTTGATTATTTTATTTATGTCTTATATATATTTACAAGTCGTAGTAATTACATGTTGTTACTAAATAATTATCCACATATTTATTCCCAACTATTATGTGCTCGTCGGTTCGTTAGAAATTCAGAATTAATAACACGAATGTCAAATAAAACGGGCTTTAAAACTCTGAAATTGAAAGCACTAAGATTACATGGCTCATTTTAAACTCAGATGTTAATGCATTCTGACTACAAAGCCCCTTTAAAATTTCTAAAATTAAAGGCACTGACAGCAAAACTCTTTTGAAACTTAAATTAAATACGTCCTGACAGCAAACTCGTTAGGAATTTTGCGGTTAAGAACGGCATGGTTGCGTAGCTCATTTGAAACTCCGAGATTTAGAGCGTTTTCAACACAAAATTTATTTCAAATTTTGAAATTATACACATTATGGCTATAAGGTTCGTTTGAAATTCTGGAATCAGAAATATAATATTTGACAACGAATGGTATTGAAATTCCGAAATTGTAAACATTGAAAGTAACTTCTAAGCCAGAAGGTTACGCAAAGCTTCCAAGAATTCTGGTGCCTCCATTGTCAGGGTAAGGTCCTCTAAAACGTCGGAACATTTCTGCCTGTCTACAGGGCGTGACATCCCAGAAGGAAGCAATCTTCCTAGCCATAGCCGTAAGAATTTCAAATATCACTACAAATTTCTTTTGATGCTGGAAGCAGGGAAGAAAGAGGAGGACATGTTTAAATTGGAGCCATTAATTAGCCCAGTTTTCGAAGAACCATGAAGGAGACGCTCAGTAATATTCGAGTCGTTTGAGAAAACTCGTGGGATGCTTGTTATGATGACTGTGTCATGATGAGAAAGAGGTCGCGTATAAGAGTTTGGTGTGGCTGGTGACCGCCATTCAGTGAGTTTGTGGCCATGACCATGAGTGTTTCTGCTGCAGTAACAGTGATGGTGTGCTTCGCGGGTAAGCTACGATGCAGGAATTTCGAAGTTTTTTATCACAGTGTTTCTCAACAGGGGTGTCGTGAAGGGAGTCCAGCTGAGACATAAGTGCTAGAAATATGTGACATTATTATCATCATCGTCGTCGTCGTCATCGTCGTCATCATCATCATCATCATCATCATCATCATCATCATCACCACCACCACCTCCGTTATGCAGGGTATTCATACTTATATACCCGAAAGAAAACATGTTTCTAGGGTATACAGTGTCGCAGCTATTCCCTCTTACTGTTAATGGTGCATATAAATTGGTCTTCAATATTAAACTGTTTTGTGCTTCTACATTAATACTTTAGGAAGTATGTGCGCTGTGCCCAGTATTGCTCTTTTCTGTAGTTCCTTGATATCGTTCTTTCCTGGTATGCTGCTCAAGTATTTTCTTAAGGATTCTGAAATGGTTCCAGTTGCTCCTATTATACTGGCGTCACCTTTGTTTTTACATTCCACACGCGCTGTATTTCTGTTATAAGGTCTTTATATTTAGAATCTTCTCGGCTTCTTTCCCTACCACATTTCTGTCTCCCGGGATTGCTACATCAATTAGCATACATGTTCATTCTTCATTATCCTGGATTATGATGTCCGGTTTATTGTTGGGATGGTTCTGTCGGTTTGCACTTGTTGATTCCATAATAAGGGTACCGTGCCCACTTGACTTGTTTCTACTGATTTTGATACATGTTCATGCCAGAGTTATTATTATTATTATTATTATTATTATTATTATTAATGTTATTCAGCCACAGCGGTTTAACTGGTTTTCAAAGAGTGCGGGTTACTGGCCAAGCACTTCTTATTCATTACTGTGCTAAAAACTTTCGACCTATGTGGCATGTATTCAGCAGTACTGCTTTCTGCATGAGAATATATTGACTAGGGTGAAGACTTAGAAGTTTCAAACTGTTGTGTAACTGATTTGGGATGGTACGTGTTGTGGATAACACTAATGGTACTTTTCAGACAGCGTTTTGTTGCCATATCCTTATTAGTTCTTCTTTTTGGTCTGTATACTTCTGGAGCTTCTCGGCGATGGTGCTGAAGGGGCTGCGACTACATCTAGTAAATATACTTCTTTGATGGCTTTGTCAGGCATAGATATATCTGGTCTGTTCTTATGGACAGTTCGATGAGTTGTTATAGCTTGTCATCGTATGGCTTATAATATGAGTTTTCTAACACAGATTACCATCATCATCATCATCATCACCACCACCGCCACCACCACCACCGCCACCACCACCACAACTACCACCACCACCACCACCACCACCACCACCACCACCACCACCACCACCAGCAGCAGCACCACCACCACCACCACCACCACCACCAGCACCACCACCACCACCACCACCACCAGCACCACCACCACCACCACCACCACCATCATTCGTCTTGTTAGCAAGCCGCTGAGCTAAACGGGCAGTCTTCCCTTCCGTATCAAGTTTATGCCTGTTCTGCAGTCCCTGGGTAAGACGATCTGTGTGTGACCCTTGATACCTCAACCTGGTTTCGATATTAAGAGTGAATGGAGCTTTACCTTCATGCCCTTGTACACATCGTAGCATGCTGCTTAGCATACCCTGTGTACCTACTTTTACTTTACATTTTACTTCATGTTCTGTGGGCTTTCTCATTTTTATGACGGTGGTTATGAAGATCTGCGGTTCTCACGGCACTGAATATTTACTTTGCGGTCGTCAGATCTGGTGGATAGGTACCAGCGTTTCGGAGGAAACTTGTGCCTCGCTAGGTGAGGCGGTAGGTTTTCCCGAGACGTTGATACCTGCCCACCAAATTCTACAGTGGGATATAATTCCCATAGATGTATTAACGTTTTAAAGCCTACTGGTTACTTGATGCAATGACAGGTTCAGTATTCAAAAATTGTACATTCTGTCCTCACTGCATTTATGTTTCTTTTTGTATTTATCTCAGAACAAACAGCAAATTCTGACCTATGTAACATAAATCACTTGGTTTTTATCACCTTGATGAAAAATGCCTACTGCCCGTTCTGAAATGCGTCTTTAAATAAAAGAGTTTACGCTTCGTCTTTAAAGGGTTAAGGTTAGGATAACAGAAAATCAGTATACATTAACAGGAGGGATGATGTAAGAAGCAGCTACGGAAAAATGCTGACCAAGGAGCTTCATGATCTGTGCCTTTCACCATACATTAGGGAGATCAGATCAAGGAGCGTGAGACTGCAGAAGAGGTCAATTTTTTCACGCTTCGGACAGATGAGAAGTATGTAGAAATGTATGATCTGGAAGCCTGAAGGGAAGGGGCTTGTGCTTAAATAGAAATTTGTTCTGAAATACGAGGGTAACATTAAAAAGAGCCTTGAAGAAGTAGGTTTTGAGGGTGTGGACTGGTTATTCTGGCTCAGGGGTCAGCGGCAAGAACTTGTGAGAAAGACAAACAAAAAATTAGTCCCATAAAATGGGTAATTTTTCTTTACACGCGCGACTTCGCTTCTGTAAAAGGATTCAGCTGTTTGAACATTCGTAATTAATTAGTTGCTGCTATTGGTTAGTGATATTCAGTCAAACTCGTGTTGCTTAAGACAAATTAAGATCCGTAGAAGGGTAGTATATTTTGAGTATGCAACATAGATGATTCCGTTTAAAACTTGTGAGTTCGGCAGATTAGGTTATTGAATTCTGTTTTCAAATTACGTACATGAGAAAGTAGAAGTGACTGGGTTCTGTGAAAAGTGAGGTGCAGTGTTTGTCTTCGGGAAGAGAAATTCATGTGGTGAGTGTGGGCGATACTGAAAATAGCTGTGCCTTGCAACAAATGAGAGGAATATGCGAAATACGGATAAGAAACTAAACCAATCTTGGAAACAGTGAGTAGTGGCAGTGAAAATGCTATTACACATTATTCACATGATTTCTTATAAATGTTTTAATACCCTCTACATTCGAAATTTAAAGCCTAGCAGCATAAAAACAATTTCCTCTTTTAGCCTATAGCTTATTATAGGTCTGTTATGGTCCTAAAAGTTTCTATTCCACTAACCATTTACCATTATTTAATTAACGTGTAAATTAATTGATGAGCAGAAAACAACTTCTTAAGAATTAACAGTAACTCACCTCCTTGTGCTTCAAAAACAGTTGATGAGAAATATAGGTAACAATATTATTTACATTTGTGTGTGGTGTATTCAACAACATTTGGCTCAGGACAGGGACAGATGGCGAGCACTTGTGAATACGGTAATGAATTTTCGGATTCCATAAAATAAGGACTCTGCTCGATTGATTTTTTGTTGAGAGTTTTAAATGTCATCTAATGAAACATATAAAAGTCTCGTTAGTCTTAGCCACTCCTCCCATCACAATTAAGATTTTTGTTTTTTAGCTATATTAGATAACCGTACCCGAGTTTGTTTAGAATTTGTGGCGCCTTCAGAAGTGGGTGCCCTGGGCAAAACCTAATTGCCTACTGGGTAGCGCGGGCCTTGCCTTTAGAGACCGAGTCCGCAGGCCCAGGTGGTATAGACTTATTGGCTTTTGAATGTTCTCCTTTTTCAGAACTTGTATTACGTTAGGGTTACAGTCCGCTGTACCCGATGTAGGTCACATTCGCTCTCACTTGGTCACTTATAACCTTCTTATTAAATTAAACGTTTGCCTTGAAATTTTCAGCGCTTCTCTCCATCTGTTGCTTTGCTGATTTTCACTAGTCATTATTTCAAACTACAGTTTTTCCTGCGAAGGTATTTCATTTCATTGAATATACAAAACGAAGAACAGATGATTATGGATTTAGTTGTTTCGTTTTCAACACATTGTTTTGAATGCTCGTGTATTATGGCCCTGATAGTTATTGCTTTTCCAAGGCAAGAGTGGCCAAGCGAAAGCGTCTCTATGTTGCGTTTATACGTACATTGCCTCTCTTGTTTATTCTTCTTTTCTTACATATTCTGCTTCCTTTTTCTTCCTTCCATTTTTCATACACACGGCAAGGACACAGGGGGGAAAAACGCCTAAGAAGGATCCTGAATCAAGTTCGTTGCAATTGCTGTATGCCTACAGTATGTCTCGCCCGACCATTCTTTAACTCACAGTTACTTGCACCAAACAGTGGAAAGCCCGCTGAAAATTTAACGGAAGTTTTGACAAATCCGCTTTGTAGCCACGGCCTCCACAGCTAACCCTTCCATTGTTCCAATCCAATACATTATAACGCATGAGGGACACTTGGATATCGCACTGTCACTGAACATAAACACTGAGACCTTAAACATTTCTGAAAATAATTTGATAGACTAATAATAATGACAATAATAAAAATAATAATCTAGAACAGTGGTCACCCACCAGTATTGTCATTTATTTGTCATTTATTTTTATCGAGCGAGGGCCTTTTTACGACTCAGAACTTGACATTTTTGTAAAAGAGTCTTATATTATTCCGTACCGCTTTCTGCAGAATTTACTGCACAATTTTGGCAGTGCAGGTTGCTGCAGCAGTAATTCTGTAAGGCTTGTATTCAGTATTCAAGTGATGTCCGATTGGAAATTCAGCCAAGACATCTTGTCTGTGGTCGTCGTAGTTTCTCTCAGTCCCTCCTGGCAAATTCCGGGTTAGGACCCCAGTTAGGCTTAAATCGCTTCTTACCAAATTCTTCCCAAACCGTCATCCTACTTCGACGCTTTATAGCCTGAGATATCGACAGCGTTGTTAAATAAGCAAAATAATGCTGCTTAATAAAGAAAATGCCCATCCCAGTGGCCGCGCGGTCTAAGGCGTGGTTCTGCTGCCGCTCGCCTGCTGGGATTGCAGGTTCGAATCCCGCGGCGGGCATAGATGTCTGTCTGTTGTGAATGTTGTGTGTTGTCAGGCAGATATCTCAGCAACGGGCCGATCACACTTCCAGAGGTGTCCTACCGAGTGTGGTGTGTTTAAAGCAGTGCGATCGAGGAACCTCATACAGGAGGCCTACGGCCATTAGGCCTGTTGAGCCATGAGGAAGAAAGGAGAACATGTGTTAGGATGCTGGTGTACTGTATTGTGAGAGAGAGAGTGTCATAGGATAGAAAATGTCCTTCAGGCGAACTTTGAAGGAAGAGGATTATGTACTAGTTAAATATAATTAATCTGGTCATTAAACCATTTCACTTCCTCAGTTTTCCCGGATGCGGCGCGGCTTTGTCTGACAGGAGCTTCTTGTTAGAGAGGCCGATTAAAAGCATCTATTGCGCTGTGTATCTCGAAGCTGGTTCAGGTATTTGACACTTGTTTGGAGTGGAAATCGGTGTTACATTTCAGGTAGAATAATGATTGGGAAGAAAATGGTCGTGGCGTGTCTCAGGATATATACTGGCATTTGCACGGAAGGACTGAGGAAAACAGAAATAACCTCAGACAGGTAGTCGATTTCCTGGTCTAGATCCCAGCCGGCCACCCCGCAAACACAAGCCAGCAACGTTACCGTCTGTGGCCAGCTTGATCTGATGTATTGCGTAGGGTTGTAAATTCTATTGCAGTTAGGCCTATAATTAATGTTATCGAAACTTCATTGTATAAACGGACGTAGTAATTTTTTCCGTTGTGTTCCGTTAAATGTGCACCTATCTGAGAGTTCATCACATTAAAATATTAAAGAAAAATACGTGTTACCCCATTATTTAATTTATTTCTACATCAATCTATTTTTGAGAAATATGGTACTCTAGATTTGAAGTTAACGTAACTGACCGCTTAAATCGGAACGTCGTAGAAATTCAGCACAGTTCCCCCATACCAAATCTAATTAAAATTCGTTATTTCGGACAGGGAATAAGAAGACGAGCAGATAAAGTCTCCAAACCACACATTAATTCTGTGCCTGTTGTGCAAGTAAGTTGTAATAACTAAATTGTGTATTGCAGTTTCATTCAAACACAGCAGACATGCGGGTGGTAACGAGTAAACCCTTACAACACCGCCATCATACAAATGGGTACTGCCTGCTCTACATGTAACAAGATATATTAAGATTGTTGGAAATTTGTGAAGGCTCGGAAATCATCAGCATCTTGTGGCAGGTCGTGACGCAGTGCAAGCGTCTGTTTATGTCTGTTTATGTGTAGAACAAGACACTTTCTTAACTGCAATTATATTGGAAATGTCTGTTTTGTTCCTCTGTTAATCGAGTTAATTTTCCTTGCACAAAATAGCCGGGATAGGTAAGTCAGTATGGTGACCAGGCTACACGCTGGAAGGCCGGGGGACCATTATTTGATTCCCGGAGAGGGACTTGTATTTTCTCCAGCGGGTTCAGATCGAATATGGGGCGTAGTCACCTTCCTAGTCAATGGGGTGGGTACGGGGGCCGGGGGGTGAATTAAACCACTCACCAGTATCTAACAAAAAGTTACGAATGCTTGTAGCTATGCTTCCCCACATTCCCACGTCTTCATAGCCTACCGCCAAATTAAGTACAGCAATAAATGGAGTGTAAAGATGAAAGGTAATAAGCCTTTCGGATTACCACATCCTCAGTTGCGTACTTTTTTGTACGGACGTGCAATTTGGTCTCTAATCCTAAACAAAATACATTGAGGATTTTCGAAAATAGGGTTCGAAGTTGAATATTCGCGTCTAAGACAGGGAAGTAACAGTTAGACAGGGAAAAACTGCATAATGTAGAACTTCGTAATTTGTACTCTTAAGGAAATAGGCTCCTATAACCGTGGTGAGATTTAAGAAGAATGGACTGGGAAAAAAATGCAGTCTATAGCACGCTACGGGGGTGGAGCGGGGATGATAAACGCTTATATGATAGTTATCTGAAACATGAAGGGCAAGAAACCATTCAAAAAATGAAGTCGTTTATGTAAAGACAATATTAAAACGGACTTAAACAAGCGGGTATGAAAGTGTGGATATGATTCAATTGTCTCAGGACAGAATCCAGTGGCTGGCCCGTATGAACACGGCAATGAACAGGCGGCCTATGAAAAGTCGAAAGTGTTTTCATCTGATGAGCGGCTGTCATTGTCTCAAGGAGGATTAAGCTCAGCACATTTAATTACAAATAAATAGCAGATGATCAGTTCTGTTTCAAAAAATTATTAAATTAAAAACATAATTTCTTTTCTTGTGGCGCAGCAGTGCATCAGCTATTTATAGACTTCAAGAAAACCTATGATTCAGTTAGGAGGGAGGTCTTGCATAATATTCTCATTGAGTTCGGTATCCCCAGGAAGCTAGTAAGGTTAATAAAAATGTGCCTAAGTGAAACATATAGCAGAGTTCGGGTAGGCAAACATCTGTCTGACACCTTTCCTATTAAGAATGGCTTGAAACAAGGAGATGCTCTGTCGCCATTGCTTTTCAACTTTGCTTTAGAATATGCCATTAGGAGGGTTCAGGCAAACCAGGAGGGCTTGAAATTGAATGGTACACATCAGCTTCTGGTTTATGCTGATGATGTTAATATATTGGGCGGAAGCGTACATAGCATAAAGAAAAATGGAGAAGATTTAATTATTGCTAGTAAGGAGATTGGTCTAGAAGTAAATGCTGAGAAAACTAAGTACATGGTCATGTCTCGAAATCAGAATGCACGACACAATCACAACATAAATATAGATAATAAATCCTTTGAAAGGGTGGAAGAAGTCAAATATTTGGGAGCAACCCTAACGAATCGAAACTCCATTCATGAAGAAATTAAGAGCAGATTGAAGTCGGGGAATGCTTGCTATCATTCGGTGCAGAATCTTTTGTCTTCGAGGTTGCTATCCAAAAACACAAAGATTAGGGTATACAGAACTATAATTTTACCTGTTGTTCTGTATGGATGCGAAACTTGGTCTCTCACACTGAGGGAGGAACAAAGACTGAGGGTGTTCGAGAATAGGGTGCTGAGGAGGATATTTGGGCCTAAGAGGGACGAGGCGACAGGGGATTGGAGAAGACTACATAACGAGGAACTTAATGACCTGTACTCATCACCAAATATTATTCGGGTAATCAAATCGAGAAGACTGAGATGGGCGGGGCATGTGGCACGTATGGGGGAGGAGAGAGGTGCATACCGGATTTTGGTGGGGAGACCCGAGGGAAGGCGACCACTTGGGAGACCCAGGCGTAGATGGGAGGATAATATTAAGATGGATACTCGGGAAGTGGGATGGGAGGACATAAACTGGATTGAGCTGGCTCAGGATAGGGACAGGTGGCGGGCTCTTGTGAATGCGGTAATGAACCTTCGGGTTCCATAAAATGCGGGGAATTTCTTGACTAGCTGAGAAACTGTTAGCTTCTCAAGAAGGCCTCTGCTCCATGGAGTTAGTTAGTTAGTTAGTTAGTTAGTTAGTTAGTTAGTTAGTTAGTTAGTTAGTTAGTTAGTGGCGCAGCAGCCCCTCTTGGGCCTAGGCTGCCTCATTGTTGCGGTTCCAAGATCACACACAGACACACCACACTCGGTAGGGCTCCCCTGGACGAGCGATCGGCACGTCACACAGACCTCTACCTGACAACAAACAACATTCAATAGAGATAGACATCCATGATCCTGGCGGGATTCGAACCTGCAATCCCAGCAAGCAAGCGGCCGTAGACGTACGCCTCAGACCGCGCAGCCAGCGCTATTAGCCGCAAACGTAATATTGACAACAATACTCGCGCCGTACGTAGCTAATTATCCTGCAAAGTTATATTTTTGTAGGCGTATTTTTTACTAAATATCCATCATCAAACCAAGCTTCTAACCGTAAAGACTTTAGAAATCTTCACGAATCCGTTCTATGAGTTAGTACCATTACGAAGTGTCTGTACGTGTCCGGATGCAATTTGCACGGGGATACTGGTTAACTTCCGGTAAAATTTCACCTGCGCTGTAACTAGACTACTTAAACTCTGGAAGTGTGTCAATTTAGAGTAAGAACCGCACCACTTGTTTAACCGATAGGATGTGAGGAAAGAAAGACACGGAAGGAGAAAGCGACAGCCGTATGTTTTTGATACACAGATTATTACATGTTACAACTGAAGTGACCGATATGGACAAACTTTGAAAATGTAAACTAGCACTTGAATACATTTCTAACAAGGCAGTTCTGCTCAAAATCTACTTAAGCAGTAATGCCACGGTATCTATCTTTGTCAGACAAACCTTTTATAAACCTCAACATTTTCTTGTTTTATTATCAGTTATGACAACGAAGACTATGGTTTTTGTAGGGCGGAATACATAAGCACTACGCGCATAATACATGATCAGTTCTTATAAAAACCACTGCGCTTTAAGTGTTTGAGATATGATAAAGCTCTAAATAAGATGAAATAAACAAGTAACTACAGACTTTTAGGCAGCATGTGTTACAATTAAACCTCTAACGTCCAGTGGTTACTTTCTGCACGACCGGGTTTAACATTAAAGTATTCTACGCTCTGCCCGCACAGTGTGCTTATGTGTTCTCGTTGGATCTCAGAAGAGACAGCGATTTATTTCTCAATACAGCTTTAGTGGACTGGTTCTGTAACCGAGACTGTGTTTATTACTCGGTACAAACTAAACCTTTAAATATACTTCAGGTTAATTCTAGACTTTAAAGGGTTAAATATTAAATTTTTTTAAAACTATGGCTCACCCCACATTCGTCTCTACGTGCATAATTTTGTCACAGCACATGATAAAAAGAAAATCCAGTCGGTTGAAATAAATTTTCTGTGTATCATGAAAAGTGGATAAAGTTGTTAAAAACCGAAATACGACATCGGAAATGCGACAAGAACAAACTGAAAAACACGGACTGTCGAAAAAGCAAATGACGTAGATATTCAAAGAAAAGGAAGTCAGGGACACACAAAGACATGTGAAGTTTCCTTTGAAGCCAAAACATATATGGATGTCCATGTCATGAAGTGAGGAAATGGGTAATGTTATCAGGACGTTGCAGACATGAAGTAGAAACATAAGCAGAGCAAATAGATAGTGAGTCCCGAAATATTTCCTCCTTCCGAAAAATTAAAACATTGCCCTACCAAGCCACTGACTGACATCTTTAGAATCGTCAGATAAACAGTGACTGGCTACGGTTTACTAGATTTTGGCAAGTGCCTACTGCAGTTCATGTTATTTATCATTTGTGTTCGTTAGAGCCAAGATTACCGTTTTAATCCTGGTGGTAGATCAAACCTAAGGTATTCAATGCAGTGAATGAAAGTTGTCAAATGGAGAAAATGTAGCAAACACTACAGATGACGTACACGCATAAAATGTTGTGGAAGTGGTCACAGGAATTTAATTACATAATTTTATGCAGATACACGAGACTTAGAATGCTTGTAAGCAATAAACAATGCACTATTCACGTTCGTAATAAAAATCGACCCCTTTCGTTTTGTACACAGGATGCTGGTTAAGGTAAGGCGACACGTACTGTTTATTCTTTCGAAACTACTCGTACTGATGTGTATTATGTTTATGGCTTGTAAGTACTACAAATGTGAAAAAGAGTGATAGAGTAATCTCACGGAAAGTAAACGTAAGAGGAAAGATCCACTTCCAAAGTTGAACCTGGAGCCTTGTTTTTGTGTGACCAACCACTTTTCCTAGCGGCAGGTGTGGTCATAGCGGACGTCGAGCATTACCACCTGAAACTGAAAATCCCGTGTCTGGAGAACGGCAGGTTCTACCGAAACCCCAGTCCGGCGCCCGAAAAGGTGTGGACCATCTCTGAATGCTCCAAATATTATCTCTGCTTGGGTGAGTAATTTGAGGAGGAAGGCTGAATAAGGAACCGTATTTTTTAAAGTAGCAATAGCAGTAACAGTGGAAATAATAATAATAATAATAATAGGAATAATAATAAATACCACTCAAGGTCAAGGCATGATTTCCCTCGCCACTTAGAGACAACATGGATACTAATTTTATAAAATAATAATAATGTTATGTAACAAATTAATATTTAAATAGAGCTGTTACTACTTTCATTTTTTGATAATTTTTAAATGCCTTACGCATATGTCACCATCATTATTATTATCATCATCATCATCAGCAGCAGCAGCAGCAGCACTACAGCCCTTGATGGTCATTGGCTTCCTTTATCCAAGGCTGTTGTGTAGGTTTCGTAACAATTTATTTTTTACGGATTGGCCTTAGCCCCATGCCCAACCCCCAACCCAGTGGACCAGGGCATCCCTTTTTGTCTCGGCCATCACTTTGAACTTGTCTGCCATGGTAGGCCCTACCAGTAGCTACCCCACAGCCAGCACAGCTCTCAGGATATTACGCACATGTAGCTACTATTCCCTATTTTCTCAGATTTATAAAGGCTTTTCCCGTATTTTTTGAAACTTTCCCAAGAATACAGAACAATTAGGCCTATTACTTTACTTATATCATAAAAGAAATGCTCTATGCTATATCGCAAGAAGTATTTCATCCAA
This sequence comes from Coptotermes formosanus, assembly GCA_013340265.1. NCBI lineage: Eukaryota > Metazoa > Arthropoda > Insecta > Blattodea > Rhinotermitidae > Coptotermes > Coptotermes formosanus. Next base: position 928,576 of record BLKM01000329.1, on the reverse strand, counting down.
TTTTTTAAAACACTTTACCAAGGTATTCACACTCCTGTTTCTGAGACCACAATTGCCTTGTAATCTCTTATACTCTGCACATAGATGTAATTCCTTGTCAGATGTTTACATATTTATGAATTAGTCAAAAGTATGTCCTTTTAACATGCTGTTAGTAAGTATATTATTATTATTGTTGTTGTTGTTGTTGTTGTTGTTGTTGTTGTTATTATTATTATTATTATTATTATTATTATTATTATTATTTCCTTGCATTGGCACACAATTTTATGTACAGTTTTATTCATCTGAGTGTTATTTCATATTCAACACTCACAATTGTCTATGCATTTCGAACAAAGAAGATTCATGCAAGATATGAGGTTCTCACAATGGTGCTGATGAAGTTTCAAGTCTTCTGGGATACCATGCTCCTCCGAAACATTAGTTACTATTTACCAGCCAAGACTATGTAGCATCTCACACAACTTGAAAATTCACAAGGGACCCAGTTTTACTTGGGTGTTTATAATTTTGCAGTTGATGGCTTTCTTTTTACGTAGCTGAGAAAGCATCATAAAATGAGTTTAGAAACACAAAAATATCGAAAAGTGATGATTGGAGGTTATTACTGCAACCCTGTCCTGTATCACAGAAGACAGCATTATTCATTGCCCTACAGAACCATTTGTATTCTTATTTACTTTTATTTAATTTATACGTGAATTAAACAAAATTATATAATGCAACAGGAATATATATATATGTATACATCTAAAATACACACCCTTTCACCTTGTTGTCAGTTTGTTGTTAACACTTCCTCTCTCTACTGTCAAAGCATTGTTTCAGGTTTAGGTTTAGAGTTGTGTGACATGTTACTACTGTGAAATGCTGCTGCGTTCTATCATTCATATATTGAATTTTTCGGTATCTTTTCTGTCAAATTCAACTACTGATATGGCCACTAATAAAAAAAGGCCTATTTCTCAAAGGGAATGGAAATTATTTCATTCAACATGTGCAGATTTTATGTAAAGAAAAGTTACACTAGGTCCTAATGAAATAAAATTATATTTTCTCTGCAACTGTTCCTGTATGCATTGGATTTCACTGAGTAGTTTTGGAAAAGAAACATTCCTACAGGCCTACGTAACTCTACTGACAAAATCTCTAAAAAACGGGTTCATATGCAACACACATAAATATATCAATTTGCCTGGGTGATGCAGCAACTTTTTCATCAGAATGTTATGGAATATGGTAATGGGATCATATAGGCTGAGGAAATTCCAGATTAGAATGCTGAGAAAGGTAAAAATACTTTGACCTAAGAAGGAGGAAGTAACAGAAGACTGGAAAAAATTGTATAACGCGAAGCTTTATGATTTTCAGTCCTCATCAAATATAGGGTGATTGAATCAAGGAGAGTAAGATGGGTGGAGCATGTGGCATACACGGGAGAGAAGATAAAAGTATATAGGATTTTGGTAGGGAAACCTGAAGGAGAGGGACCACTTGGAAGACCTAGGTGTAGATGGGAGGATAATATTAAAATGAATTTTAAGGAAATAAGATTGGAGGGCGTGGACTGGAGTAATGTGGCTTGGAACAGGGATGTGTGGCAGGCTGTTGTGAATAGGGTAATGACCCTTTGGGTTACATCAATGTGGAAAATTTTTTGACTAGTTGAGGAGCTTCTCAAGAAGGTCTCTGTTCTGTGGAGTTAGTTAGTTGGTGAGCTAATACATACTTATGAAGTAAGGTCTTCTCATAAATATTGACCATATACTTATGTCATATCACTTGTTTTTTGGTTAGTAGTTTAACTGCTTTCTTCATAACTCAATAGAAATCACAATTTCTCCTTTTTTGTATTACTCATGATACAAATACTCTTCCTCTTAATTGAGAATTATTTTTACATTTATGAAATTATTTTCAGATGGTGAAGTGTTCGGATTCAAATGCTCTGCAGGCCTTCTCTTTGATGTCAACAGGCAAATATGTGACTTTAAATTAAATGTGGACAATTGCGATGTGGTGGCAGGTAAGCTGACTTCAAAAGGAACACATCCCTCTTGCTACCCTGATTTCAGTGGATTCAGTTGAGAGGCAGTTTATGGTGGCTACCAACCTAAGAACTGTGGTTTTGTTTCCATAGACATATTTTGGCATATAGTAGACATTGTGGAACTGAGTTTGCTTGTTAACCACTTCTGAATATGGCCAAAATGTTAGTCTCCCAATGTACAAAACTCACATGAAGCATTATTCCCTTTTACAGTCCTGTTTTCATGCATGGTTGCATGTGTGCATGCATCCACATACACACACATATGCATGCTGTATGCAAATAGACTATCCCATTTTGCAATCACGGCTACTAATTTTACTGAATATAGTGCACACTCAAATGTCGACTGCATCCCAGTTTTGAAGTGTTAAGTAAATGGAAGTTTGATACTCCTGCAACAAAGGTGCAAAATTTATTGATTTTTCTCTCAAACATGTTTTGAAATATTTCACTGAATTTTCTAGGCATCAATTTTACAACATTTATTGAAAAATTTATTTAATTAGTAGACTACTCATCTTTGCACTGATCTTCATAATTGTTGGAATTATCAGAATGATTAGATTTGTTACAACATAGTAATTACATTTGAGTTGAATGTCATTTTCAGTAAAATATGCAACAAATCTGCACCTTTCTATATATTTAATTTAATTTAATACTGTAATTCCTGGACAGCTTTGGATTAAACAAAAGTGTTCATTCTGTTAAAGAGAATATGGGACTTTCAGCAAAAATACATAAATTAGGTGCAAAATTTTAAAATTCACTTGACAGACAATTTGTGCAAAACTTGTTTCAGAGGCAAAGGTACCAAAGCCATTACTAGAAGCTGCAGAGTGTGAAAATCCTGACCACTTGGGTTGTGGTGATGGTTCATGTTTACCCAGCGAGTTTTTCTGTGATGGCAGTGTAGATTGTGCTGATGGCTCAGATGAGGGCTGGTGTGGTAAGCATTTTAAGTTTTAAATTTTCATACTTCTTGTAAGAAATTCTTTCTGTGTTTTTGAAATAAAAATATGCAATGTCAAACTACATTTATTATTGTTATTCTTGCCAGCTGCAGAAAAATATATTCTGCCGGTTTCCTCTATACTCACTTACAAATGTAATTCAGGTAATGCGTAATCTCCTGCATACATGTTTAGAATCTGCGTTCCTCAAGGGCTTTGACCTACATTTTTCTGGCATGTTCTCATCAGACTAGAGTGTTTTTACTTACATGTTCTATAGCATACTATCCTGTCTTTCCATTTCAGGTCCTGACTCCCAAATTTGTCTACATTATATTTTTTTCTAGAGCATATTTGCCAACACAATATTTCTATTTACTGTGCTTTTTCTCGACAGGCATCATTCAAGTCACAGGACTTGCTGCATTGTTAGTATCATGTACACATTAAACAGAATTAATAATGATCTCCATTTGCACACCAAAACAGTGGTGCAGTATGGTGCCATTATATAAATCAATTTTCAGTATTATCTTCCCATACTCATATCTAGATCGTTACCCAGGAGCAAAGTTTTGGTCTTGACAACATGGATGGGTGGAAAGAACACATACAGATCCTGTAGAGAAGAAAAGTATCATTTTCCACTGGTTACCATCTGTTAGGTGTTCAGTCATAACAAGCCAAGAGTCAAATTTATGCAGAATTCTAACCAGATAGAATGCAACACAAAATTTTGTCTCACATAATAGTATTAATTTGCCCTTAAAAGAAATAACTGTACTTTAGCCCAACTACCTTGTAATTGGAATACATCAGTCACTCGCAATATGCATCTAACAGTTTGACGTCCCCCCTGCAAAACCACTACCAATGTCAAAGTTGCACTAACCAAATTCAGGTCTCTGACATGTCCTCTTCTATGGAGGTTTCGTGATTCATATTTCATATGAATATCTTGTGTCACCCATGAGGGTCACATGCACTGTGACTTTCATACCTGTGATTTAATCGTCCTAATATCTTACACAGAGTAAAAATCATGAAGGTCATTATTAGGCAGTGTCTTCATCCTACTGTTGCTTCCTCTTTTCAGCATCCTGTTCTCACACACGCTCAATCTGCATTTCTCACTCAATGTAAGAGCTCATATTTCACACCCACATAAAAATGTGATGTTCCCAGAAGCATACATAGACATTCTACATACGCACAGTAAGCAGCTAAATAAATATCATCACCTCCTTTCAAGAGTTATGCTCAGTTTGCCTAATATGGATACTGCATAACAGTATGTTTCCATATTTTTCAAGCTCTTTCTATGCACACTTCTACTTTTAGCTGATACACATATTTTGTAATCTTTCTTGGTGAAAGATCCTAACAGGGCCCATCTTTTCAATGTGTCTTCTTCAGTTTATTGCATAGGGTTCACAAAACCCGTTCCTGGTGAAATTTTAATTGTTCACTATTTTCTGGTCGAATAACTATACTGTGTTATGTATCTCATAAAGTACATTTCATCTGACAGAACTCCTTTGTCAGCAATCCTTACTGTCTATGCTTTGCTTCCATACAACAAAAGTTTTACTACAAAGTACTATACGAATTTGGAAACTATTAAGTGTCACATATAATAAGCACAGACTAAACTTCAGAGCTGAATTTGTTAGCATTATTGCACTCAGAATGGTTTAACAAGGCTGACATATTTAAAGCTGCATGCACTTAATATCTAGAAATAAGATTATAAATTTTAGCATTAAATATTTTTCCTGTTATTCATGATAATTATAATGTAGGCAGATGTGCAGTAGGTCAATGCTACATCATGAATTTCCTTGCTGCTGCTCAAATTTCTATCAACAGTCAGACTGCATAATTTGTGCACTTCTTAAGTCGTGATGCCAGAACTGATATCTATGCATTGCTGTGACTGACATAGCAATTTGCTATTTTGCAACCCATATCCCATAAGAATTAACAGTCTTAGGATACAGGTTCTGCAGTGCTTCAAGATCCTTCTTATAAACCTCACCAAGCTCCAGTGCTTTGGTCCATGGAAGGGGTCAATGGAAGACTAGAAATCTGAACACAGTGAGCAGGTGCAGCAGTATAGTTGCGGTTTTTGTGGAGGATTCAAAGAATTTTAATCCAGCTACATTTGCATAGGTTGTACAGCAATGAAAACAATGTGGTATAAGCTGGTTATGTACACACACAAATATGCCAATAGCATTTCAACACTTTTGCAAGGTGCAGATTTAAATTGTATCCTACAGTTTATTGAATGCTTCCTGCAGACTACGAAATTTAAGTATGTCAGCCCTTTAAATGTGCTGGCTGTATTGAATGTATGTTACAGACGCAGACCATGATCCTAATGCAGCTTTGCCATGTGATCCACGCACCTGTAAGCTTCCAGACTGCTTCTGCTCACGAGATGGAACTCTTGTTCCAAATAACATGGACCCTTCACAGGTTTAAGTAGAACTGTTTCTTTAAGATAGAGGAAGTATGGTACATCAGGCCTGCACTTTGCAATTACTTGTTGTGCGACATGTATTACAGTATGTGACAAATACACATACCACAATGCAGAATGTGAAAACTGCATGGTCCCTACTAATCTATGTCTCCCACCCTTCCATGACCCGACAGCCATTCCGTCATTTGCCACAGTGTAGTTAAATCTCTAGGAAGTTCTATTTATTTCATGCAGACAAGGCAGTCCTGCCATGTGCCATTCACTACCGACAATGAGCCACTGCCAGCTTCAGGAAAACTCAGAGCAAGTTTTGAGTTCTGCACATGTTTAAATGATGTTCCTGGTGTGGAAACTAGCAATATATTAACTATGTAACAAATGTGGTTACTATACACTTACGTGTGTATGTTTAACAAAAGACATGGGAGAAATAATTTATATCTGTAAGCAGCGTAATAACCTTATTTTGATTAGCTATGTAAATGACAATATGTAACACCATACCTATACATGTTCAACACTGACTGCACCATCAACGACAGACTTCTTCATCAATAAAGGACTGTCTCAGAAGCAATGAGTACTGCAAAGTGCAGGTGGAAGTTATGTGTACTATTTGCCCAAATTTTTTCTTAAATCTGTTCCAGTAAATTGTATATACTGATGGAGAGCAACCACAAAGGCTAATTCTGATTAAAAACTTTACAAAGAATTTTATATAGTCCCAGCAATTCCCACCTGTATCTGTATAAACTGGTATTTGGGAACATATATGTGGGTAATATTCGAGATGCAGAAATAAAATTTTAGGAATAAGCAAGGAATGACCCACATCCGACCAAATTAAAAATTAATACACAAAGAGGGAACTGCATATTAGTTCAGTAAATGAGAGAACTGATGACTGCTTAGAAGAACAAGAAGAATGATAAGACAGAGGAGAAGAAAAAGAAGGAAAATATGAAGATGGGGAAGAGCAGACTAGGAAGAAAAGGAGGGGGGATAACTCACTGGTACACAACAAAATATACTTCCTAAATATGTTCCTGACCACAATAAGACTGACTTGCAGAAAAATTGTTCAACACATGAATTACTTGGCACAGCAAACGAAATTCTGCAAGTGTCTCAAAAGAGTAGAATCTGAAACATACAGAAGACTGAGAATACTATCTGAAGAAAGCAGCCACATGTTCTGTAATTTAAGCTATATGCACATTCTCATGTTCTTTGTAAAGCAGCTACTGACTGACAGCAGAACTGTAGATAGTATCACACTATAACAGAGCGACTGTTTCTAGTCAAGTTTGGCAGACAAGTTTAGTACTCCTGGTATTACATGCACAATGAAATAATATCCTAGTAACACGTATATCAAATCTGTTCCATATTGCATAAATTCAATTTTACACAAATACACCAGAATTTTAGTGTTCAATTTTAAACCATCAGTACAATATAAGGTCATTCTTGTTACAACCAATCTACATTTCCGATTGCATTGTTTTGTAACTGGATGGATATGATCAGAAAAGCCTTCACAACTATCAACAGACACATAATATCCCAGCAGTGAAATCTTACCTTTAAACACAGTGACACAATTAACAAGCCCTTCATTTTCTGTTTTTGAAGATGAAGGGGTACAAAAAACAAAAATCCTGCAATTCTCATTTTTGAATGCAGCTATTGTATTGAGATCAGTTAACCTATCAATTTTTGGAAGACATTACACCTTCTATATTCAGGGTGATGGGTGATGTAACAGTAGATCTAGCCTTCATATTTATGGCACATCACCAGGCTGTAGCAAAATCTTGTCATTTGGCAGATAAGCATGTAGAAATTACACAGGTCCTCATCAGGATCACAAAGTGCTTCCTACTTTTTATTGACAGCATAATGTTATCATCCACAAAATGAGAACACAGCCTGTGAGAAATCACAATTAAAGTCCTGAAACTGTGGACAGGAGAATGGAAGCGAAACATGCAGACAAAAAACAAAGCATGTGTCCCATCTGATGATGCTATTCAGTGCTAAACTTTCAACTGAGGAAAACCAGACAGAATCAATGTCATATGTTTCAATTTTAGTCTGTTAACTGAAAATTATACTCATAAAAGTGATAAATTCCTAGATATAAAACTTAAGCGTGTTTCAACATGTTGTTATTCTTGCCTTGTGTCAGTCAATTAACCCTTTAAACACGAAGCGTATCTGTTTTATATAAGGACTCAGTGCGTACCGCGCTGTAAACACTCTCCACTTCGGTTATAAAAACCAATCTCTTAATGTTTCATAAGGCAAAAGTTGCTGTTTGTTCTGAGATCCGTACAAAACACATAAACGCAATGTGGGCACCACGTAGAATTTTTTAATGTTAAACCTGGCGGTACGTAAAGTTACCGCTAGGCTTTAAAAGGTTAAGGGATATCTGCTCATATGTAACAACTGAATCACATGTATCTTTAAACTAGTTGTGGCCAAGATTCTTAGATTCTTACATCCTCTGTCACTCAAAGAAATGCTATATCAGGATTCTTACAACCAACCATAATCACTTTTCATTCAGTGATGTCATTCTGTACTACAGATTGGGCCCAGACATACTAACGTGAACATACTACAGTGTGTTTTTAAAGTGTTTACTTCAGTACAGTAGTTCATACATAACTTCAGTGCTATATGTGCACCTCAGTTTTATCATTACAGTTCAAACTTGGAGCTGACAAGTACTGTGTTAATAGTATTTATAGAATTTTATGTGCATATAGAATGTTTGTAACAATCTCACACCCACCTGTAATTAGGATACAAAATTATGTATTTCTTTATTTACTTATTTGCAGCCCTTTAAGGATGAAACATAGTATGTTTCTTTCAAAACCCAGTTTATGCTATGAACTAAAGACTCTCTGCCTTGGTCATAAAACAAGTCAGTTAATGGTGTACAATGAAATAATCACAGTTTGTTCTGAGATCCATAAAAAGCACATAAATGCACTGAGTGAGCAAAACTTAAAACATTTTAATATTGAACCCCATGGTGTGTAAAGTAACCCCTAGGCTTTAATGGGTTAATGACAATGCCAGTAACTCTAGACTACAAAACACTGAACAACTGCATGATAGTGAACTGTAAAGGATGTGAAAATAAGTGACTGTGGCCTAATTTAAGGCACTGTCTTGACTTTTGTTTGGACAGACAAAAGAATGATATAAACAACCTGTCGGGATAGTTGGTGTTCCAGCCAACAGGCATTATGACAGTCTGAAGATGGCCCTGTAGAGCTGCAATAGCTATGCCAAAACTTCAAAATTCATAACCCTTAAAATACTGGGTAAAGCCTCTATGAAAGCATGTACCAAACCGTCGACATGCACTTGCAGCCAAAATATTGGATATAAAATTATACAGCCACATTATTCTTGTTCATCATAAGTTCTTCAGCACAACAATATTTAAGAACTTTTACATCTTATACAGCAACCTTCCCTTTAGTTCCTACAATCTGTCTGCAATTCTTTGATAGTTATAATTTCATGTTTCAGGTTCCACAGATGATTCTGCTCACATTTGATGATGCCATAAACTTTGAGAACTGGGACCTTTACTCACAACACCTATTTACTGCAGACAGGAAGAATGCAAATGGTTGTCCAGTTCGGGGCACTTTCTATGTTTCACATCAGTATACAAATTACCAACAAACACAGAAGCTATGGAATGATGGTCATGAAATTGCAGTACATTCAATCACGTAAGCTCAACTTGATGGTTCCCCTGTGTTCTATTCGGACTTTCAGTTGGAAATTAACATACACGTGTCATAATATAAGCCTACTTCTACTACAGGAAGGTAATGAGTGAAGTTAAAGGAATTAAGATGGAAAAATGTTTTTGCTCCCACCACACACAAATAATTTATATTATCAACTGCTCATATTCTGATACAGTCCTACACAAAATAATTCATAATGTTTAATATAAAGACAGTATTTTCTGAGATTGGGCAGTCATCAGCACTATGGCACGAGACACTACAAATATTCCTTTTATACACCATGTTTCTTTAATGCTGTCCCGATCACCACAGCAGTCCCAAGATGTCCCAGCAGATGCACACCTATGTGATAATGCTGCCCCACCCAGTTGAGTGACAAAATAAGGATCTCATACAACATTCTTCTCACATTTTGCTAATATCTCATAAAATCATGGGCTTCTAGATTAATCTAAAGCCAATACATGTCTCAAATTTATGTCTTTCAGTCTACAATTTGCAGGTCTTAATAAAACACCATGCCTTTTATCCATAGCATTATACTGTCTCCAGCAGTATGGAGAAAACTGCATAATCACATTCAGGATTTGTATTTCTCATCAAACATTATTCAGGTGATAAAATCAGGGAGAATGAGTTGTGCAGGACATGTGGCATGTATGAAGAGGAGAAATACACACAGGATTTTGATGCAGCAATCTGAAGGAAAGAGAACTTTGAAGACTTAGGCATAGATGGGAGAATAATAGTAATATTTTAGTTGTTTGCAATACAAGGGCAGGGTACTCGCACATTCAACTGCTACAATGGGAGTGGGGGGGAAAAGGCTTTCTGTCAAACTTTAATTACTCTTAAACAGACACCGAGGACCTGAAGAATGGTGGAGCAGGAATGCTACAATAGAAGACTGGTTTGATGAAATGGTAGGCCAAGCCAATATCATCAACCGCTTTGCAGGTGTGCGAATGGAGGATATTAGAGGTATGTAGTGTAAGTTACTGCTTTAATACCACCACAATGACACTGTTATTAGTATACTTGGAATAATGATCTCATGGCCCTTCATTCTATGAATAAAATGAAAGGGAAAATGATTAACTCACTAGTAAAAGAAGTTATAAGAATTTTATGAAGAGTGGGTTCATAACAAGTATAAATGGTGAAAAAATATTCCAGTGTGAAATAATGTTGTGAAGTGCCAAAAAATGTCAGTAAATGGGTACCTGGTCTCTTTCCCAGGGCTAAAGCAGCAAGGGTTTTGTGTTGACCACCCACCACCACGTGGCACCAAAGTTAAAGAAAGAGTACAGCTACACTTATACTCCTCCTCTGGCCTTTCATGGCCTGTTCTAGGGCGAAATTTACGTTACTTTTTAGTACACACATACACTGTGTACATCCAAAACCTGTCATAACACAGCCATATATGAAATAAGTCACAACAGTACAATACACAAACAAAGCAAGACAAATAACAACACATACAAAATAAAATCGTACAACCAAACACAGAACCCATATTAAAAAGTCACACTAAAATCATAATACAACTTCAAACAGCCTGAAAACAAATCACAGGCCAGAAAATACAAATTACAGTACAAATAAGTCATTCAAGGTAAACAAATTAGTATGACTCTGAAAACAGAACACATACCTTTGGTTGATTTCATGTACATTATTTTAGTAAAAAGGTTGTATCTTAAGCTGATACATCCCATTGCGTTATAAACAGTAAAACCAACTATTGTATCTGTGGAACAAAACTTATACCACTAAAATACAAGTTATGTTCAATGGACACAAGAGTTTGTTTTAAATGAGGAGGCAAAAGGTGCAGCAAAAGCAAGACTTGACAGAGCTGGATCCCATCAAAAAAATGCTGCTGCCAGTGAAGTTTTTATTGGTCACACAAAAAATTGCACAGGATAATAACTTGGACACAATAGCACCGAGCTGATATGTCCTTGTGCTAAAGGTTCTGTAACAGCCCTGATCAGAAGCAATTCTTTAATTACATTAAGGCCACACTCTTTCTCAAGCGACACAATTGGGCCAAGTATTTCAGACATGTGGCATAATATAGGACGAGTGTTTGAAATTTGTTCAAGTTGTTGAAATGATGGGCCAACAGAAGTCGCATATATAAGCCAACAGAAGTTGCATACGTAAGCCGTCAGCTTCCTGCTTGCATGAGGTATGCTCACAATAACGATACAGTAACTGAATTTTGGTTTTGCAACTACTTAGAAAATACAGTGACTACAAGAAATATTTTTCAGGTGTCAACTTTTGCTAAAGAACCCAGCAGTGAATGAAAAACACCTGTACAGAGTTTGCATTGGTGTGTGTGTGTGTGTGTGTGTGTGTGTGTGTGTGTGTGTGTGTGTGTGTGTACTTCTACCGAAGTAACATTATTTTTGTGACCTGTAAATATACATATGTTTTCATTGACTTAATCTCAAAACTTTGTATGAAGAACTGGTATTTTCTTATGTCTAGGACTGTGGATTTAAGGTACTGTAAAAATTGCGTTGCTGCTGAGGAGCAATGTCTTAGTTATAAGAGCTATATGTGGGATTTGGTCCTCTTGAGAAGAATTTCAGAGAGATTCCATGCTCTTATTCTGAATATGTATTATTTTGAATGGTTAATACATAATGTCAATAAAAATGAAATATACACTACCTGATTACCAAATATTTCAGCATTTATGTCTAAAACATTTTGCACTTTCTTCATATGTGAGAGTTTCTAAGGATCCAGGCATACTTCATGTAAGGAGAAAGCATCCTGTTTCATTTTTATGTCCACTGCAATACCATAATAATAGAAAAAATCTGCAGTACTTACATATTTACTTACGTGGCAGTAAATTCCAGATGAACATCAATAGGCATACAAACGTAACTAGTTACAATTTGAAAACTTCACTTAAAACAATGGTATTCTTGTGTTATGTTATAGCTGTTAGGAAACCAATCTTTCTTTTTGAAGCTTTGCTTTTGTTTGTTGTATTTTACCCTGATTCTACAGATGCAACAAATACAAATCTAGATCCTTCAAGAAAAGGCAGTGCAATTAGGAAACTTTACAATGACAGTTAATGTTCTGATACACATTCTTTCAAGAAGCAAGTGGATTCCTAACACACAAAATACATTCCATTCAAGTAAAGAGCATGCAAAATATTCCTACATAAGGAAATAATATGGCTGCCATGCTAAAATTTATAGTTCTTTCCCTACAGATGTGCCAGGGTTGAAAAATTAAATTTACATAAAAGTACATTTAAAAATAATAAAACTTTCACAGTTTGCTGCAAAATTGAACAGTACAATCATTCTATTTTTGGAGAAATATTTATCCCAAATCGCCCTGTTTTTCTTACCTTGCAATACAGCACAGAAAAAAAATTTGAACAGCTTTTGGAAACAGTCATTGTTAGTTTATAAATTGTGCAAATATATGGAGAACTGTTAACACTTTTTCCTACTTATTTCAGTTTACAATGAAAATTGTATACGTAGTATGAAATCTTTGCTCCTCTGAGATGTGACAGAACACTGATTTGTACTTAGTTACTGATGTTCAGGACAACCTATCCGTCCCTTTTCCATCTTTAAGGGTCAAGCTTGACCCTTAAAGATGGGACCAATGGGTTGTCCTGAAAGGCCAATAACTAAATACAAATCAACACTGCACACAACCTCATTTGCACTGTAGCAGAAGCCTGAAATCATAAAAAAAATTATATACATTACATGGCTGTCATATCACATCTTAGATGTTTACAATTGCATGAAATAACAACTTTATAAGACAACATAAATCCCATCTACTATACAATGATTTAAAAATTCATCATGGAATTTTCATTACACAATGCTCAATTGCGAAGTTGAGTATTGTGCCTCTGTAACAATTGTATGTCTTACTTATCAGGGATGAGAGTGCCGTTCTTAAGAGTTGGATGGAATCGCCAGTTCCTTATGATGAAGGAGTTTGGTTTTATATATGATGCCTCCATGGTAGCCCCTTTCTCAGACCCTCCTTTGTGGCCCTATACGCTGGACCACAAGATACCGCACCAATGTACTGGCAACAATCAGCGGTGCCCCTCCCGCTCCTATCCTGGCATTTGGGAGATGGTGATGAATCAACTGGCCATTGAGGTATGCATTTTTAACTCGAGAATTTCATGATCTGTCAATTAAGTTTTAAATTCCTTGAACAAATACTCCCATAACAGGAATGGAACTTTCCTGAGTCTTGGGAGGGCTTTGTGACATTAATCTGTTTCTGGTGTTTTACATCCTTGTAATTTCTTTAATTAGATGGCCAGCTCAACTCTTACACACGTCAACCCCTCCACCAATCCAGCATCAGTGCAACATACCCAAGCAGTTTTGCCTACTATTCCTGGACGACTAAGATGTAGCCAAGCACATTCTACATGGTGCATGACACTTTCTGGTTCCTCATGTACATCCTTCCAGCTTTCAGACTCATAGCCTCCAGTTTTCTTTTCATTCCCATTTGCACATTTAGTACAGCCTTCTTACCCCAATTTCTTTTCACTTAAAGAGGTAATATGTTACAGATGGCCTCCAAATATTGATTGCAGCTGTAAAATATATTGAACAAGCAATCACAGCCAGTCAACAAGGGGTGGTTCTCCAGCTTAGGGCCTGGCTAGAGGTCTGACAACCCCTCACGATTAAAACCAGCATGTCACAAAATATTACACAGCACCTTGAACTTGGATACATAGTCTGCAATGGCATACACAGTGTAAAAGGAATGTAAGATTTGGAACCTGGAATGTGAGGAGTCTCTATAAGATAGGTTCACTGCTAACAGTAGCCAGAGAATTAGCAAACTTAAGTTAGATATAATGCAAAAACAGGGAGACAGATGGGAAAACAGAGGTGCTGAAGCAGATGATGATGATGATGATGATGATGATGATGATGCAGGGAACATGAAGAAGGTGAAATGGAATTGATGGTCATCAATTAGGGACACTTTTTTTGTGCATCAAGTCAGCAATTAGGACAGCAGCTGTCTGTGATATGACGATGTACACAATACTAAGAGGTGGCTGGTGTGATATTATTGTTCTGAAAGTGCACAATGTTCCACATGCTGAAACATTCATGAATACTTGGACTTTACCTGATGGGAAGACATTATCAAATTGACCACATCTTGACAGGCAATGGCATTCAACCATTCATAACTTGACTACACTACTACGACACCCCATTTTTAAATGAAAGTTTGCTAGATTTATGACTGAATAACATCACATTCATACAATCCCTTTGTTTTAGTGTATTATTCTGAGATTACTGCCTCAGATTTAGTTTCAGGAAAATATTGATGACATAAGTTTTAAAAAACTCTGGTGGCAGACAGAACATTGAAAACTCAAATTTGTGATTAAAACAAAATGTGGTGACAAACATACTACTATGACAGTCTCTGCCAGACTAAACTGTTCATACACATACAAGGGGTTTAATTATGGTATCGACATTCTCCAACCACCTATACTTTTCAAATATTTTAATGTATGAGTCATGAGAGTGTACGTTTCCAGGGATACACATGCGCCATGGTGGACAGTTGTCCACCTCACCTCTCAGGAGATGAAGTATATAACATGCTAATTCACAACTTCAAACGGCATTACAGCACTAACAGAGCTCCATACGGACTTTACTTTCATACAACATGGTTTAAAAAACCAGAATATCTTGCAGCTTTTAAGGTAAGAATTGTATAATTAATTCACAAAAATTTTAAATGTCTGCAGAATGTATTGGAAGCCATAAGCCTGTAACTTTGCAAAGCATAAATTTTCAGTTTCCCTCATTGCTGTTACATATCAAATTGCAGGAACTCAGAACATTCATTAACATATCTTTTCCCCCAAATACTACAAACATTTCAGTATGCACGATAAGGATTTTGTGTAATCATTCAATTACAACGTGGCACAATTTCGTTTAAAAATAAAAGCATATAATTTGCTAGAATGTGGAATATTTAACCACTAAACCAGAATTCATTCCTAAAATTAACTTAAATTCAAAGTCACATTTTTACCTGAAAAGTTCTAATTTCATAATGAAGTACAATTTCATATTTAAGCACAACTTCTTAAGAAATACCATGTACCCAAACATAAGATGACCCATGTACACAATCTGTTGAGTTTTCACGAAAATATTTATACTCATATTATCTAGAAATTTTGTCACTTAATGTCTTCATGCTTAATATTTTGGAATTAGAAAATTAATCAAGTTATCAGTAGACTACTACTGTAGTAAAACTTACAAACACTTCAGTAGGTTAACCAGTCACAGTCAACACTCTCAACAGTAGTTCTTCTTGACATTTCATCCACAGAACATCATCTTCCATTCCATTCACACAGTTTGACACAACATTTTTTAAACCCCCTGATAACACATGCCTGTGAAATATCATTCCAGTCTTAATCCACTGACCAAGCAATCCTTCAGATGGTCTTAATATGTTTTCTGCTGGTGTCAGTTTGCAGTTCCAGGATAGCTGCCATCCCCAGATAGGTGACAGAGTCTTTGAATGGTCTGTCACCTACATCAAGAACCCATAACAGACAAGTCACGCCTCTAAGTATGTTCACTACATCTGTATTAAATTAGACGTTACACTGTTTCTTGAAAATTTTTCTTTCAAAAGGCTCTTCCTCTTTGGAATAACAAAGGCTGCCAGTATAATACAATGTGTCTAATTCCTGCAGCAACTGTGTAATTTGCTTTCATCATCTAGCTGCAGCAGACAAAAAAGAAGTTTTTACTATATACAGAATGAGTTTAACTTTGTGGGTGATTACAAGGCAACCCCCCTATACCTCACACAATAAATTAGCAAAAACTTCTTATCTTATATTTGGGTAAATATTGTACATACATTTATCCATTTGTATCCTCCATAAAACATCACAGTACATCAGAAATATGGCAGGGATCTCTATTTCAAGTTAAATTAAAATAGAATTTTCATGCAGAGTATATTCTGCAAGTTCTACTTAGACTGTAACACTAATTTCTCAGTTACTGTGTTGAATACCATGGCTGTCCTGCTAGCTGTTATTACAAGGCTAGTAAGAGCTCAGTCATATCTAAAAGGCAGTGCACATTCTGATATCCAAGACACTCCACACTAGGCCTAAAACTCCCCAGGCAGCCAATGAGTATGTGAGATTTGAGGGTCTTGTGGCAATGAATCTTCTAGGTTGTACAGTCTGGTAGAAAGGTCTCTTTCTGATCAGTATTCTAAAGAAAGAAGCAATTTCTTAATATTTTAATCATTGTTAACATTTTGCAGAAATTTTTGGATGAGATGATAAGACTTCCTGATGTGTGGTTTGTCACAAACTGGCAAGCAATTGAATGGATGAAGAAACCAACTCCAGTTAATCAACTAAATCAATTTGAACCCTGGAACTGCAACCGACAGGTTTGTAACTTCAGCTGGTACGCAAATTAAATATAGTAACTTAGATAAGAAGAGTCTGTTGCATTCCCACTTCCAGAAGTGGAATGTCCATGATGTTTGGTAGGAATGGAGAGTGTTGAAAGAAATTATAATGATTTCAGAAATTTAATGCCAATGGGACAAAAATTTTGTACTTTTCTTGGAAAATTCACACAGGAAACATGGGTACTGTTAAATATCAACATCCAGGGAACTTCTTTCTTTGAGACAATGCCACGTGTTTCAGCACTGTATAGACTTACCAAATGTTCACTTTCCTCAAACAATAATAACGAGACAGATCTACATACATTTCCTTGGTATCTGCCAGGCTCATGACAATTTCTCCCATGTCTGTCAATGTTAACTGCAACATTCATGTCTTAAGATTGCAAATTAAACATAAAAACAAAAACTCCAAATCAATGTGTGGGAAATTCACACAGTCTTCAGCAAATAAGATACTTCTGAAATCATCAACAAAAAATGAAATCAAGAATCACAGATATACTGCATATCAGATTTCATTCATCACTGCTTGCAGGCATCCTGTGAAATAATGGGAACCATACTGCTTGGTGTTGTGATACCATCTGACAATGCACATCATTCAGCCAGACTTTGATAAAATCATGTTGCTCACCCTTAGTAAAATGTAGTAGTGAAATATCAGTTTTCCATGAAGAGTCCAGTCTTACGGGATGTGATGCCAAATCATTTGGTGAGCACGTCAGGACATTTTGAAAGATCATACTGCCTTCATCTTCACAGTCAAGCAGTCCAAGAAGACTCCTTCTTAGGCAATTCTTTGAAATGCTGGAGAAACTGCTAGCTGAATGAGACAGTGTCACATCCCTGACTTGAATCATCAGCAACACTACTGTGAGAACCTGAAATCCCACATGAATTTGCCAATTTGAAGACCAAAATAATATTTTGCATTGACTACATATACAATAAATGAAGGAATGTTCTATATAGAAGTTACAGCACATGCTAACACAAATACAGTAAGGACACCCCCAGTTAAGACGTTTTTCTGCCTACGAAGTCAGGACAAAAAAGCACCAAAATTCTCGCATTTGATTAACATTACACACTGCCCTTTTAATATGTCCCCGCACAAGAAAATTTCCCGCCTAGGAAGTAACAAATTTGACAATGAAACAATTTTTTTTTACCCATTTAATACATTTTCTGTAGCAATATCTTAAACAACTTCCCTGAGTTTCCATTCATTCTGGTTCCAAAATACAGCATTCAAATGGTGCAGTCAGTTTATATAGGTTAATCTCCAAGGTCATTTCCACAAGTTTCATACAGCAGAATGACACAACCTCATGGCGTGGGAGTGTTGTATTTCTCCCGGGATGCAGCGACTGCTGTCAGTCAGTCCCCTACTCGGTCTCTGTCATGACGACAAAAAGGTTGTATTGGGAAGGGGGTGTGGCGGAAGCCTATCCTACCTGTTCCGTGACCTACATGAGCCTGTATTTCACAATGCTGGCATGTGGAATTTTCAATTGCCCAGTCACTAGGAGGGAACTCAGGCAGTCAATAACATTGGAAGAAGTTTAGGTGCACTAGCTGATGCCACCCGGGGTTCCACCTTGCTGGTGCAGAGTTCTACCATGAGGCGCGTAAGACGTGGAGGAGGATGGCAGTCTGACATCAGACGCATGGGTGCTCGCATGCGACACCTTGTATAAATGTAATATATCAGTGGTAAAACAAATGTGCCATGGCGTAGCGAGATTGTGAAACATTTTTGGTGATTGCCTGCGGATCAGTTAGAACAGCAATTCCAGAAAATAAATTCAAGACACAGAGTCAGTTAAAGTGACTGGAAGTACTGACCACCCCTTATTGGCTACCTAATGGCTAACTTATGGAATCTCCAAGATGTGTATTGCAACTGTTTTTGAAAAAAGAAGCAAGACAACCCATGCTTGACAAATAATTCTAGGAAGAGTAAACATCTGGAATGAAATGTGAACTTGTGAATGAAAAGTCAGTGACAGTACAGTAAAAGGCGTAAATAAAACTGTGAACAAAAGGTTGCAGACAAAATGATTAGATGGTCAAACACAGGTGAAAATGTGGTAAGACAGCTGAAAATTATACAAATTCAGCATACATATGTAATAAGTTCACAAAAAATTAAAAAAAAATACGATTTTTTGATCCTACCCTTTTAAGACATTTCCCACTTAAGAAGTCAAATTTTCTCGGAATTTTCAAAAACATCTTAACAGGGTTTTACTGTATACATATGATGTGCATATGTACATTAGCTGTTGATGAGCCATTTTCTATAAAACTTGTTACAACTTGATTGCTGGGCTGTGGACATTGTAAGCACATATCTTTCCGATCTTGTTTAATACGTAAACTTCTTCAGTGTTTGCTCACATTCTCTAGTTTATTGTGCGTACTTAGTATGCCATCAGTCTTTTTTATACTGCCTTAAAGCAAATCTCTGACTTTGAAGCAATATTCCCTCTAAGCTGTGCAGGTGTGCAGATGTGCAATAACTGAAATGCTCTCGCGTACACTGAATTGTTGCTGTGCAGCAGGAATTTTTCAATTTTCATTGTAAATATTCTTATTAGGCACATTACAAAAAATGTTAAGTGTTGTGCAGTCATCAGGTCATGTAAACATTTTCCGCTCAGAGCAGTAGGAAGCCCACACAGCTGTAAGAAAAATTAGAAGTAATGTTGCTTTGGAGCTAGTATAAGGATTTAATGTCAGAGCTTGATATACTGTAGAAACAACTTTGGAACACGTAGCCAATTCAAAACATTTATGCCAGGCTTGGAGTGCAGCATTTACACCAAAAGGATTATACTTTTGTATGCAACTTGTTACAGCTGGAGCCAAACGAATTTGCCTGCAATATTGGGAAGAGCTGCAAACTGCACAGTAGAGTCCTTCAGGCTGACCGATACTTGTATACATGCTATGACTGCCCAAAACAGTATCCATGGATAAGAAATGAGTTTGGTCTAGATTAAGGAAACATTTTTACTTCACGTATACAAAGTTAAACAATCATTCCCTCAGTATACATTAAACTCTCGTATATGAGAGGCAGGCTCAAACTTCAGTGAAGGCCTTAAACAATATTGTGGTACTCTGCACATCTTGAAGCCAAAATGCCAACCTCATAATGTTTTAAGAAGATTCAAGATTTCTGTGAACATCTTGCTTCAGGATGTCTTAAAATGGCTTACGCTTAAAATTCTGAGATGTCAAAATGAAGTTAATGTAACAAAATGACTTGATATAATCTTTTCCAATTTAGTATTATATGTCATTCTAGTATCCCTAATTAGTTATGAAAAATAGAGATGGTTCTGAAGTGTCCATCCAGCTACAATTCTCCATCTCTTAATATACAATTACCACATATATGGAAAAGTTTGACGATTCCATTCGTGAGAAAAGTTCAGGAGGAAACAAAACAGTTAACCAAACAAGATCAATTGGGATCAAAATTACACAGTGAAAAGTGGGAAATAGGTCTATCCCACTCCCTGCATCACAGAAAAGAACTACACACAAGTGTTTTATTTAAATTAAAAATGTGGTCCCTGCAGGCCATAGGTTGAAAAATTAGGGGAAGAAGAACAGATACCCCTGTTTCATACAATTTCTTTAACCCACTCGAAATGTTCACCTTTAAAATGTAATAACTGAAAAGAAATATGTCATTATATTCCTGGATATTTTAGCTTCAAAGACAGTTGAAAACTGGTGTAAATGGAAGCTTGTAAAGACTGCATTTTCTTGCGTGCAGGTGAACATTATTTCCTCATATTCCGGTTATCGTGTTAATCTCCCTCCCTAGCCCAAGAGAACAAAACGAACACATTTCGATATGTATTACAAAACTTCTGCAAATTGATGAGAAGATCAGATAAACAGGAAAACATATATCACTGTGAGATAAATTAGGTAGCACAAACCACTCCACTTACATCAACTCTGTGATGGATTGTTATAAATACTTTTTAAGTATAAATACACAAACAAATTTGATTAAGAACTTAAATTTTTAATTCATATAAATAGTGTTCTTTAATAATATATACGGTAGGATTTCCTATAATGGGGAGTAAGGTACAAGGGAAGATGAAAATGCATTTTAGTAATGAAAATATATCAATTTGCAACCTTGTCCGCCTGTCTTGTTTACACCTGCAGTTCTGCACCCACACAACTTACATTTATTAACATCCCTGCTTTTCCCTTTAGTGTGTCTCACTTCTACTGCTGCTTACAGATAATTAAGTTTCCCAGCTGAGACATTTTTCAGTTTCCCTTACTTTATAGGTGGTGGTGGGGGGAAGTGGAAAAAATTTTGTTCAACTGTGAGTAACAGATGGGACATACCAATTTTTGTCAACTATGGCATGTGTGTATGTACATGTGCATGTTATGTTCATACACAATCTACTGTTGTAACAAAGTCCGAACTCAAATTCTGCACCAACAAAAGCTTTAAAAGGAAAAATCTGAATAAGCCTTTGGCATTTACATATTCATGCACTAGACAATGGGAAATCTGGGTAAACAATACAAATTTATGTTACTAAAGACTGAATATGATCAATTTACTCATTCCTTTCCTTACAAGGGAACAACTGGAACAAAAATGGAACAAAGTACTTGGTACCATATATGTATGATACATGTTAATATTAATGTAATACAGTAACATCAAGCAAGGACAACAGAGAAACATAATGTGTCCCTGGAAGGAAACAAACTTTTATATTCTAATTATTTACACCTAACAACAAATTTTTAAAATTCCACATTTTAGAAAAACTATTATCACCTACTTGCAAGTTATACTACCAACAAGATCCAATGCCAAGTTCTACCATTAACTTGTTACTATGACAGCTGCAGTTGAAACATTCACAATTTATAATTTTAAAGTTGTCAGGACTGTCAGGAAATGTCATGGTTTCTGGTTGAAAAGTTTTCTGTCAAAACTGAAGCCTCTTTTGAAAGCCAGCCTACTCACTTCTACCAACTGGAAGGAAACTCCAAGGTTTGCATGTCTCATATATCAGTGCCAGAATCTGTATAAAAAGATTTGAGCTGACTTGTAATTTTAAATGTATGTTACATACACCATTGCATTTGACAGTGTTCCAAGCAACAACCTCTACAATGCAATAAATTTTGCTTGAAATTTATGTACTGTACATAAAGTTTAAATGCATTATATGCATTTGATTGTGTTACAAACATTCTGCATATTCTCTAACAGCTCTTCATTGAATATGAACACCTATGCAGAGCAGTTGAACTACGTAACATAAAAAAATTAGGAAAACACTACCTATATAAGAAGTATTTATTTGTGTTTGTACTTCAACGGATAAGTGCCCATTTGTACAGTACAGAAACATGCCACCTCTTCCAAATAAAATTAACTATGTTTGAACTATTTCTAAAGCTTCACATGTTCCAATTCCTCTTCAAACATTAATTATTGTTTAGTACAGTTTGTCATAAAGGGAAAACAAAATGCTATACAGCAGCTGTACACATTCAGTGCCCTGCTATGTTAACTTGCCAGTGTATTACTCCAGCAGACTTGGCTTGACCACCCATGACAAAGATCACCAGTAACAGCACACTTGCAACTATCCAACAAAAAATAGGCACATAAATACTTGATGTCATGTATCATGGCAAGGCATATGACATTAATTAACTTCACAGACTAGACATTGATGAACTTGGATTGCACGTATTACAGCAGCATGGTGTGTGGTTTCTCAAGCAACTGTTTGAACTTGGCTAACCACTGTGCACCCACTGCCCCATCCACAACACGGTGATCACAGCTGAGTGTCACACACATGAATTCTGCCTCTTTAAACCTGCAACACAGATATTACAAGTCTATCAGCAATCTTACAGCTCCTTTACAGATTCACTCATCTGTCATTAACTCAGTGGTTCAGGTTTCACTTGACCAGCAACTACTGTGCTGGTCAAGGAATTATGTGTAAGATTATGGTCATCTGGTAAACAATTTTGTGTAGTTTCACAGATAGGTACCAGTGTTTTCCAAGACCCTCCTACATTCATCAGCAGTTTCCTCCAAAATGTTGGTACACATGGATAAAATTACAGGACATCACAACCCAGAACATGTACCATGAAACTCTCCTAAGAAAAACCCGGTTAAGAAAATTTCCCGCCTAAGAAGTCAGGATAAAAAAGGATCAAAATTCTTCCATTTCATTAAAATTACCCTTTTCAGAAATTTCCCGCTTAAGAAGTAGGATTTTCTTGGAATTTTCAAAATTTTCTTAACAGGATTTCACTATAGGTTAATATTCACTGCCATGAGAACATCAAATCTCATACAAGAATTTCTGCATTTATATCCAATGGCAGCATGGCTGTCAGAATGTGAGAGTGCTAAATTAGCGAACATATTCATAGCTTTACTATTATGGCATGTTCACTCCTCTATAAATATTGCATTCCACACAGTTTATGTTTTCCCCATGTCCTATAAACAGCACTACATTCAGTCTTTTAATGTTATCCAACAAATGCGCTTAACAGCCACAGGTTCATGATAACACATTTAAAAACATTCCACTTCCACATGTTTTGGACCCTGCTGGCACATCATCATGGAGAACATCAAATGTTATTACACAAAACAGTTACATAATAATACTTGGTCTACTGTACATGTAGATCTGCTGCTAAGTATTCATATGGTGGTCTGTTACGTTGGAAGCTAAAATGTAAAATATAAATATAAAATATAAAATACAAAATGCTGGGATTTGGCAGTTTATAAAATGATTATATATACAAAATGTAAATTGTCTAACAGGTTGAAATGAGAAATTACAAATAATTATGACAATACAGAACAACAGTTGCAAAGTACATACCACTAGAGGAAGGCAGCGTGTGTATGATATGGGGTGTTCACGACACTAAGGTATAGGAAGTAGACAGGAAGGGCGCTCAGATTTAGGTCACCTGCTGGCATAACATAATTTAAGATTATATATGAGGGACCTTTCCTTACTTTCTGAGGAGTATAACTGATATTCAGAAATACCTGACTTCAAGACTTTGTGCTTTTTTGAACATTAGACAAGGGACAAAGTTTAGAAGCAATACACCAATGTCAGAATGCAACTGAACATAAATATTACTTGTATGCAAATATTTTAAAAATTTAATACTTGCCCTGCCTCAGAGTCTTTATCTGGTATGAGTCTTTTCTCACTTGTTCCTACAGCCAGGATACAGGCCTGTGGAGGATTAATGATAGCAGAGAAGTTCTTCACACCAAACATGCCCAAATTAGAAATGGTAAATGTTCCACCCTGCAAAAAAAAATCACAGTGCATCAGTTGCAGACAGTCAAGCACAATAAGCCAAACTCCTGACATGTGATTGCAATATGTGCCTACAATGAGGCAGATTCCATATGCTTGGATATGATGCTTCAGAAGTTGCATCTACTCCAGTTTTTGGACAACTGGTTGTCATTACACTAAGACACTTGTCGTAAAACACAAACGTTAACCGGCAATAACACCAATAGCTGCCACTGGGAACAAGTTTGACACAGCTGCATACATCTCCCACTTCCTTTGAGTATTTCTAAGATGTTTTCTCATCAGTATTTTATATATGGCCCTTAACATTGCCAGATCTAGCATCATACCCAGTCCATTGTAGCAAATAAGACTTTACTACCCTACCAATATTGGGTGGTCTGTATATATCAAATTTCTTGTTATGTCTCACACAAAATTTTTTATGTCCTTAATTCCAAATTCAGAATGTATGTTCCCTTCATATGACACTTTTATTTGAGTTCTGCTTCTCGAAACAGAGACTATGATACAGTCCATAATCCACATTACTAATCTGGCACCCAAACTACAACAGCTGTTTTATTGTGTGGTGCTGACACTTAGGAACAAAGTTTTCACTGTATTTGCATAAACTTTTATTAACATAATTTATCAGTCAGATTAGAGTTATGTTACTACAAAGTGGCTCCTCTGTCAGCTTCTCTAGGAAGATACTGCATTTGTAAACAGAAACAAAGTTACAGCAGCTCAAAGAAGTTCCGTACTACAAATTTCAGAATACATTTGGTTCAATTTCGACTCCCAGCATGGACAAGTCACTATCTCTTTCATGGTATGGCACCATGGTGTGTCTGGACTGATTCATGAGCCAGTGAACAATACATTTTGATTGCATAAGTTTTAATATCAGACAGTACAATCATGGATGATAAACTAGAAAAGAGTGGCAGTAATCATGGCTACTATTCCAGCATTTGCCTGGATATAATAAGAAAAGCAAAAAAAAAAAAAATTACCATCAGGACAGCTTGTCTCCAAACCAAGCTTCAACTCAAGATTTCTAGAGTATCAATACGATCACTAAATATTCGACTGAAAATTGAATAATTTGCCACAGGACTGAGCACGTCCATGAACACCTACATACTGTGAGTCTTAAGGCCACTAAACCTGGCATCTCCCAAATACACATGGAAAGAGTGCTAACCACAAAACCACAAAACTGTATGTGGTTTGCAGGTAAAGAACAGGATCACAATCCCCTCCTACCAGCCTTTATCCCACTAACGCACCATTATGTTTATTTAGTACAGTATCCATGCTAATTAACACAGCAGAATCACACCTGGAACTCATGTGGCTGAAGCTTGCCTTCTCGTGCTTTTGCTGCCAGAGATTTAACTTCTCTACTAATTGCAGCCAACCCCTTCCTTTCAGTTCCAAACACAATAGGTGTTATCAGTCCCTTGTCTGTGCTTACGGCAACACTGATGTCCACAGAACTGAACCTGATGACAGAACACATCATAAAGTGAAGGGAATACAGTGAAATACAGTAAGAAATTAAAGACAACTGATGTAACATCTCTTTGTTATCTCACTGTGCCTGTTGAATCAATTAAAACATGTTATATATGTGTAACCAAAACCAATATGAGTGCAACGCATAACATTCCCTATGTTGCATGAGAATGGTCCATGCTTGTATTCCCTTCATGTGTATAACCAGACGCACTGCTTTTAAGCTAGTTACAGGGGCAGTGTCACTTGTCACTACACTGCTATAAATACATGCTTAGCATGTTACTGAATACACAACCTGCACTGTGGTTAAATTATTGTGCAAATAAAATTAAACAAAACTGAAATATTTCACACTTGTGGAAGTAAAACATGTTCTAAGAAGCTAATTCAATTAAGAGCACTCACTCTCTAATTACTGTGTCCATCCATGCTGAATTTGCTTCAGGAACTTTTACACATGCCAGTGATGCTGCTTTGATGATAAAGTCATTGATACTAAGTTTGAGGGACTCCTTTTCCAGTAACTTATTGAGTTTCTGTCTCAGAGACAAAAGCTGGTCCACATTTACATCCGCTGACAAATAGAAATGTGGTATTGTCTGCAAGAAATATTTAACACTGTACAAAACCTAGTGATGCTCCTGTGAATTCAGAACAAACAATATGACCAACTACTATACTTGTGAACACAATTTGTACTTTTAGCGGTATAAAACCCAGCCATGTGGACATATTTTGGCTTTCAATAAGCCATCATCAAGCTGTGAATGAGAACATAGAAATATGATGCTTCACAACTGCAATTAATAGTCACTCAAGTTTGAGATCTCAACCTTGTTACAAAATACTCACAATGTCAAATTTAAAACACTAACAGCACAGAACTTTTTACATATATATAACACACATATAAAAAGCATGGTTTGGGAATGTGGCTGTACATCATGTGTAAGAATTGCTTTATCTTGTTAAAACTGTAGGCTTGGTGACAGTGTTCAGATATAAGATAGACAGATCTGGCACATGTGGAATGTATGCTCACAGAATCCTTAGATGTAGATTTCGAACCGTTAATTAAAATTTTAACATTTTCCATTCCGTGTCGGTTATTCAATATCTGAGATATGTGACCAACTCCAACACAATATATGACTAATTTACATTAAATGTCTCAGATAGTGAATAACCATTTACAAATGAAATTTTAAAATAAATTAGTCATACACTGTGTTGGAGTTGGTCACATATCTCAGATGTTAATTAGAAATCTGCAACAATGGAAGGTGGAAGGTTATAATTTAAATTTAATAATATTTTTAATAAAAAATACAATTAAATTAATACATGATAATTCATGAATATTCACATATGTTGTATCAAAATATGGAGTCAAATATCATTTAAAAATATCACTTAATTTCTATAATGCATAACAAATGCCAGAGTAAAGATACTGCTGTTAGCTTGTTACAGGAATACACAATTCTGTCCACAGGATTAGGGGTTACCCAGATTTTATGTCTGTTATCCATAATCCAAACCAAAGTGATGGACATAATCTGAACATAAGACATGAAGCTAGTAGACATTTCAGGAACAAAAAGAAGGAATATCTGAAAGCTACAATTAATGAACTTGAAACAACCAGTAAGAACAAGAATATCAGAGACTTCTATAAGGGTATCAATGCCTTTAAGAAGAGGTATCAGCCTACAACTAATGCAGTAAAGGATGAGAAGGGTGATCTGGTTGCAGACTCCCACAGTATTTTGGCTAGGTGGAGGAATCATTTCTCCCAGCTGTTGAATGTACATGGGGTTAATAATGTTAGGCAAACTGAACCACATATGGCAGAGCCACTAGTGCCTGAGCCCAGTGCCTTTGAGGTTGAGATGGCTATTGAAAAGCTAAAGACACAAATCACCAGGTACTGATCAGATTCCAGCAGAATTGATTAAAGCAGGGGGTAGGATAATTCAGTCTGAGATCCATAAACTTACTATTTCTATTTCAAATAAGGAGGAATTACCTGAGCAATGGAAGGAGTCAATTACTGTGCCTATTTATAAAAAATTTGATAAAACAGATTGTAGTAATTATTGAGGGATATCACTTTTGTCAACTACATACCAAATTCTATCCAACATTCTTTTGTCAAGGATAACCCCATATGCAGAGGAAATTATTGGGGATCATCAGTGTGGATTTCAATGCAACAGGTCAACCACTGATCATATACTCAGCATTTGTCAAATACTTGAGAAAAAATGGGAATACAATGAGGCAGTGCATCAGCTATTTACAGACTTCAAGAAAACCTATGATTCAGTTAGGAGGGAGGTCTTGTATAATATCCTCTTTGAGTTTGGTATCCCAACAAAACTAGTAAGGTTAATAAAAATGTGTCTAAGTGAAACCTACAGTACAGTTCAGGTAGGCGAACATCTTTCTGACATGTTTCCTATCAGAAATGGTTTGAAACAAGGAGATGCTCTGTCACCCCTGCTTTTCAGCTTTGCTTTAGAATATGCCATTAGGAGGGTTCACGCAAACCAGGAGAGCCTGAAATTAAATGGTACACATCAGCTTCTGGTTTATGCTGATGATGTTAATATATTGGATGGACACATACACAGTATAAAGAAAAACGCAGAAGATTTAGTAGTCGCTAGTAAGGAGACTGGTCTAGAAGTAACTGCTGAGAAAACTAAGTACATGGTCATGTCTCAAAATCAGAAAGCAGCACAAAATCACAACATACAGATAGATAATAAATCCTTTGAGAGGTTTGAAGAATTCAAATATTTGGGAACAACCCTAATGAATCGAAACTTCATTCACGAAGAAATTAAGAGTAGACTGAAGTCAAGGAATGCTTGCTATCATTCGGTGCAAAATCTTTTGTCTTCCAGGTTGCTATCCAAAAACACAAAGATTAGGGTATACAGAACTATTATTTTACCTGTTGTTTTGTATGGGTGTGAAACTTGGTCTCTCATGCTGAGGGAGGAACAAAGACTGAGGGTGTTTGAGAATAGGGTGCTGAGGAGGATATTTGGGCCTAAGAGGGACAAGGTGACAGGGGAGTGGAGAAGACTACATTAACGAGGAACTTAATGATATGTACTCATCACCAAATATTATTCAGGTGATCAAATTGAGAAGAATGAGATGGGCTGGGCATGTAGCATGTATGGGGGAAAAGAGAGTTGCATGCAAGATTTTGGTAGGGAGACCTAGGGAAGGTGACCACTTGGGAGACTCAGGCACAGATGGCAGGATAATATTATACCATAGGCCACGTAGACTTTACAACACAACAGCAGTACCCTGTCCACCCGGTGTACTGGATATATAGTGCCGACATACAGCAGCCTCACAATATACACGCACAGTTAAAAGCATTTATCTCATAAGTAAAATCACCTTTCACTTTGCAACATCAAATTCTAAATTTTATATTTCTACAAGGTCTTTACCATTCCGATAACCTATACCACATTTGTATACAGTGAAACTCGCTTAAGACGTCCCCGGTTAAAAAAATTTCCCGCCTAAGAAGTCAGCACAAAATAGCACCAAAATTCTCCCATTTGATTAACATTACAGGTTACCCTTTTAATACGTGCCCGCATAAGAAAATTTCCTGCCTAAGAAGTAACAAATTTCACAACAGAACAATTTTTTTTACCCATTTAATACATTTTCTGTTTCAAAATCTTAAGGAATTTCCCCAAGTTTCGATTTGTTGTTTCCAAAACGCAGCATTCAAACGGCATGCGGTCAAGGTCATTTCCGCCATGTTTCACACAGCAAAATGACGCAACCTCACGGCTGCTGTGGAGGTGTCATATTTCTTCCATGATGCAGAGACTACAGTGAGTCACTCCCACTACTCAGTCTCTTGTCACGACAACCGAAAAATTGTATCAGGTGGTCAGAAGCCGATCCTAGCTGTTTCATGACCTGCATAAGCCTGCGTCTGGCAATGTTTTGCTGCTTCAACAGCCTGGGACTAGGTGGAAACTAAGGCAGCCAATAACATTTCAAGAAGTTTAGGAGCGTGCTGGCGGCAGTCACATGTTGCTTGGGGACAGTGGTTTGATGTGAGATAAGTGGGTAATCGATTGCGACAACTTGTTTAAACATAATTTATCGGCAGTAATATAAACGCGTCGTTGTGTTTTGTGATTGTGAAACATTTGTGGTGACTGTGTGCAAATAAGTTACATCAGCAGTTCCAGAAAATAAATTCAAGACATTGCAGAGTTAGTGAAAGTAACTGGAGCTACTGAGCCACCCCTTATGATCTACCTAAAAGCGAACCTATGGAATCTGAAGATGTATACTGCTACTGTTTTTGAAAAAAGAGCAACAACTGTGCTTGAAAAATATTTCAAGGAAAAGTAAACATCGGGAATGAAATGTGAACTTGTGAATGAAAAGTCAGTAACAGTATAGGTAAAGGTGTAAATAAAACTGTGAGTGAAAGGTTACAGAGAAAATGGTTAAAGGTCAGGTACAAGTGAGAATGTGTTAAGGCAGCTGCAAACTGTACAAGTTCAGCATACATACGTAATAAGTTCAAAAAAAATTTAAAAAATAGAACTTTTCGGTCCTACCCTTTTAAGAACTTTCCCCCTTAAGAAGCAGGATTTTCTTGGAATTTTCAAAAATGTCTTAACAGGTTTCACTGTATTTATAGGTACAGAATATGGAAAAACAATTACATCTTATACTCGATAACCAAAAAACTGGAAGGTTAAAATAAGACCTACGAAGTAAATACATCACGTACAGCACACAAGACCATGGATGGAAGTTCCATTATAAATAATGAAAGAAACTGCCAGCACTGGAAAGATGTATTATTGTATATATGTCTGTCTACCTTATGGTCGACGTTTGATATAACCCTTCATCTTTTACACCTCTATACTTTTTACGTGTACTTTTTATGCTATATATATACAAGGCTGTAAAATTTTAATCCCATTGTGAAAGAGGAAGGCCTTCCCCTTCTGAAGAGTAGAGTTTTAACATTACATGTTTTTTAGAAGAGCCTGATGTTGGGCTACTACGCCGAAACCAGTTACTTGAAACCTCTAAATAAAGAGATACATAAAGTTGGTTGTAACTGATTTTTTCGTGAGATTATTCCATTTTTCCCTATTACAGACCTTATGTGGAGTTATCACAGAGTTAAACTAACAAAAATTATACCTGTTTTGACTGCTGGAGCCGTTTTGCAATAACTGCTCGCACATTGGAAACAGGCAAGTCTATGTATGTTGCACCTGGGATAGCAGCTGGACGGGCAGCTACAGGAGTAGGAGCTGGAGCAGCAACAGATGCTTTTCCCAGGTCAGCACTTGTTATAGATCCATACATTCCAGACCCTGAACCCAAAGCCTAAATGGACACAGTTTAGCCAACATTACACAAAGAATAAATATACACTCATAAACGACAAACCATGCTTCCTGTTCAGCTGACAAGATAACATAATTTTGACATGAAACATTACATTTCCCAAAATAATACAATATAATATTATTTGTAGGGCTGTCACAACAAACTCCTTGTTACTGCTTATGGAAATAACATCATACAATACTTCTGGTGTACTAGAATCCTACTAGAGTTGCAAAGAATTATGATTTTCATACTGCCAGATCAAGTCCTTTTTCTGCTGCCAGTCTTCTAGCAAGGGGACTAGCAAACACCCTTTCTCCACCTGACCATGCAGGAGTAGCTGCTGGTACAGGTGCAGCAGGTGTTAGTACTGGTGCCACCACTTGCGCAGGCGCTACCATTGGTGCAGTTGGTGCTGGTGGTGCTATCACTGGCGCTGCCGTCTCTGCAGTAGCTGCCGCTGGAGCAGCTGGCATATCATCTTTGAAGTCTGCAAATGCTCCCACATCTGACTGATTCTCCGTAATGATGCACACTAGCTGTAAGTCAAAGGAAATTCCTTAACCCTCTGTTGCAAAAAAAGGACCTCAGTTGAGACGCAATGTGATGCTGGGAAAACCAAATATCACCTAAAGTTGTCAGCCAGGAATATGCAAAGTAATGGGCAGCCAATCAAATACCTGGTATTTTGCAGAGTACACTGGGCACATAATTCTGGTGCCAAAGGTTAATTATTATGCAAGCAGCTGATCACTCTCTTTATGCTCCAATACATCTTCAATAAACTTCACAAAAACAACAAAGCACAGGTACAGAGTAGGACATTTAGACAGTAAAAATCATGGATTATAATTTACCTTGCCAACTTTCACATCTTTAGTACCTGCTGGAACAAGAATCTTTGCTAAATAGCCTTCCTCTGGTGTTTCAAAACCCATCGTGGCTTTATCTGTTTCAATTTCAGCTAATAAGTCTCCTTCATTCAACTTGTCTCCTGAAATAATAATAGTAACAATAACAATGATGATGATGATGATGATGATGATAAGTCAATTCAACTTGCTTGCCAACAGCCTGTAGCCAGTAAGCACTGTTAATAAAAGTACACAAACTAAAAGAAAAAAAGAACTGTTGTCATTGTTGATGCTGTGACTATGGTAGTGATGGTGGTGATAAGAATCATTATCATGATTTGTGTCATTACTACAAGCATGCCTTGTGTATTAGGACATAAGTTGTCACAGTGATTAAATAAAACAGAATTATGGATGCAAGATACCCACTGTCTTAATGCAATGCTAATAGTTTTCACTATTGTGGGCCACACTTTTCCTTTTCATTACAATCCACCCATCCTGCACACCCACATCACATTTTTTAAGACAAAAACAGGACTATTTACATGAAAGTGCCACCTTTCTTCAACTCAAAAATGAAATTCTGTGTGTCAATAAAAGTTCTGAAAGTAATGATCTACTAACAGTACCTATGGGCAAATCAAGGACACCGATTTGTAGTGCACAACGTACTTGCCTTCCTTTTTCTCCCAACTTACAATAGAGCCTGCCTCCATAGTTGGTGACAATGCTGGGAGGGCTACTTTTGTGTGTGGTGGTAAATCAGAACTATAATAGCACTCCTGTGTGATGTTCCACCTCCATGAAATATCCTTTTTTCCAAGTAAGCTGTTTCCATACCTGCAATGATGTTAAAGTTACAGATTCTTCATCAATAATTAACAAACACAGGTAACATTACCAACCTTAGACACATGCCTCTACTGTCTACAACCATCCAGATTCTGCCAACTTGGCAAGGAAAGAATAATAGCACAGTTGAAGATGAAGATCATGGCTAGTTTATGGAACCTGCAGACTGAAGTGAGATCCAAATTGCAGTGGGCCCCTGGCATGGCTCACATAATTTCTACTCTTGAGAGAGATAAGGGAATGGCACACACAGAAAACTCTACATCAAATTTGGCCAATACTAATCCAGGAATCTATGGCTCACTTCTAGACCACCATTCTCTTTCCAGAACAAGAAACCTTATGATTACGCACATTTCTCAAACCAAAGAACTCCTAAGAAATGGGATTTAAATCTTGTAAATAATGGCATTAGCACCGTCAATTTTTTTGGAGCTGCGTTCATTAGTTTTGGTGCATTCCCCACTTATCTCTCTCAACTTTTGCTTCTTCTTTTAATGTTCAGTTTCTACAATTCTAGTCAAATTACATCAGTGGTGTACTTCCTTCATGTAAAGTTTTCTGTTGTTTAGTGTTTCTATCTACCACCCCTGAGAAACATAACATGAGAATTTCAATGCGCATATGTATAATGTGGCAAAAATATGAGTCATACTGAAACTTTACAAGAATCTAAAACAGCAAAGGACTGTGGGAAAAGATACTCAAGAAAACATGTTATGTCCACCATAACAGCTGTCAAACCCCAAATATCCACTTGCGAGAGAAATGAGAGAGAATATGGCTTACAGACGTCATCACAAGACATCAGCAACAATATCTTATGCGTTCAAAGAACGCATAATACGTGAATAACAAACACAACTCTACATTCACATAACTGAGTACATAAGTGTTCTATCTCCACTTTTAGTAAAACATGGGATGATGCACTTCTCTGATTCTCTGTTGTGTTGTGTACTATCTCCACATTCTTCCACACGTTTACCTTACTTGCAATGGTGAGATCCCAGAATGTGTTTTGTTTGATGTTTACACTGCAAACGGCTGCATGCTGGAGTATTCTACACCCAGCAACCAACATGCTACCAAGGTGTGTCACATTACTAGAATATGGAAGAAAGCAATACCATGCCCCTGATAATGCCCACGCTGTGTGCCCATGCAGCACATTTCCTGTGTGTTTAACACTTCAAACCTGTGCTCAAAGTTGCAGTACTAAGTGCCACTAACATGAATAAAGATAAAAGAAGGCAGGTCTTCCACAACAGAAGTTCTTATTAAGCACACTGGACTTCATCTTCTAACCTTCGTAACTGAAGAAATCATGTTATATTTTCCCCTTTTCTCCTAAATGTGTTTTAATAATTTCCTGGCCTACTGATAATAAAGTAGCGCAACCTTCTACACAGGTCTATACTTCACACTTTCAAAGATGGACACTGTTCTTTAATGTGGGTATGGGCACTGGAGAGCAGATGACACACCCTGCTCTACAGTCATCAGTCTGGTGTTAAAAACTCTGTATAATGCAGGCCCAATTATAGCCTACCTTAACACAATTACGTTGGAAACAAAACAATATGCCACCTCACAAACAATCACACAGACAAGGAACAAGCAACTGCACGATAAATTTATTTTTCAAGTCCTCCACCAGATAAACTGCAGTAACTTAATAACTTGCAGCATAATATAATCTTGTACTTCTATAATCATTTTACGTCACTGTAACCAAATATACAAAAAACAAGCAGTGAAAGTACCACGTCAAAAGGATGTGAGAGGATATGGAGCAAAGCAATACTTCAGAGTAACACAAAAACGTGTTTTGCATCTGTGTTCATTAGTACTGTTTCCTTTCACTGCACTCACACATTATACTCATATCTGAAACAATAACATACAACATGCTAGTTCTGAATGATATTCAAGAAACAGAAAATGCTGAAAACACATAGGTGCATACAAAATTATTTCACTTGATTCCTTAATTTCAAATCCAGTTTCCTGACAAGTGGTGTTGATGACATGGTACACTCCAGTACTACAGTGATGATACACAAGCAGTGACGAATACTGTTTATAATGTATGATGATAAAATGAAGTGCAAATGTTATGGAGAAAAACAAAATAAAACAAACCTGTTCCAGCACTCTGTTGTTCTCATCACAAATTCAGCATAGACTGATCATTATCAAACATTAAATTGTTTTTATCAAATTCTGCCTGAACAGTATGTCAAATCAGACTTCTGGGCAAATGATGTGCTTACAGCAAAGCCAGACTAAAGACAAGAGTTACTGGGCAATCAATCAGTTAATAAAGCTGTGATCTATTTATAAATAGGTAAATCGTCCCTGTCCATGCCATGAGGGCACACAGGGGGAGGAGAGGTATAGTGCCACCCATTTTTAACCACACTGCTAGATGGAGGCAGGTGATCAATATCACACCCTAGCCATTTTACCCCCATAAAGAAGCCTGGCACCTGTTGAACAGGACGTCTTTCTATTTGCAAATGAATACATAAAATGAGGTAACTGAGTATTTCCAAAATGCTTACAGAACTTTTACAGTATTACCAAAAGGAATGTAATACAAGTCAGCCTCTAAACTCACACAGGAAATCAAAATAAAGGTTAAAGAAAAATCTGTTGAATGTTTATGTCACCAGTTGCTGGCTCATCCTGTCACACATTAAAGAAAAGAGCTTTATGACAATTCTTTTCCCACCACCTCCTTTTACACACTAAACTCTACCCCAAAACTTATTAACAATGCTTTTGCTGACATACTTGGAAGGTTTCCGCACTGGTCACCTGCCTTGTCTCATATACATAAGTCATCTACCACCACTTGTCAGTGCAGCCCGAATGGACATTACTTGCTGATACCAATGATGCCATTATGTGAGTAGCCCTTGTTTTACACCCCACTTGTGTTCCTGAGAAAGTGGAAGTAAATAAAAAAAGCATAAATCAAACATGTATTCCCACAAGAATTAACAGAATAGATAGGGATTGGGGGCAATCATACTAATGACAGCCTCTTCATAGATCTCCCTCCCTCCCTCCCTCCCTCCCTCCCTCCCTCCCTCTCACTCACTCACTCACTCACACTCACACACACACACACACACACATTACTACTGTGTTACTTATATTAACATAGAAAAAAACAGTATTAATTTTAGCCTATTTAAACTGGAAGTGAACTGTGAACAACTTGCATACACTATGTTAAATAATGGATAAGATGGCTTGAGGCAGCTGGTGGTAGCTGTGTTCGAGATGACAGAAGAAGTGGAGGTCAGCTGGGTCAGATGATGATGAGGCAGGCTGTGTCAGAGTTACAGGACAGTGAGTTTATGCCTTAAAATTTTCATTAATTTTTTCATCCTTGTCACAAATCGTATGTACAGGGCTCTTGGCCACACCAAGTGGGCGCAAGGTGGCAGACATTAGCACTGCACCCACACTTTTAAAGCCAATTCATTATGTCTAATTTCTCTTCAAAACAGAATGCCTTTTGCTGCTTTTTTAATATGGGTTACATTATAAGACATAGATTTATAATTCGCACTTTTTACTAAACAGGTAACTTAAATGAAAGCAAATAAGCATACTACAGGATACAAATCTAAACTAAACAGCAAGCATACAGTGACTGAGAGTTTATAGTGAGCACACTGCCACCCAGACATGTTCTACATTGTGAGTTTCACACACGCTTTGCAGCATTCCAGTGCACAGCCAGTCAAAGGGCATTAAACCAAAAATGAGCAGGTATAAATTAATAAGGGGTGTAAACTAGCAAGGGGCATCAAAGTACAAAGGCATGAAACATGGGCTACCTGCGTATCATTCCAAAAGTGACCAGTTTCAAACTGCATTAATGTCTTTGCTGACATGAACAAATTCTTCTGACCACACAAACTTTATAAAATTTGCTATTAATAATAAAAAATTCAGTCACTGAAGTACAGGTTATGGTACTAACATAATCAAAGAAGTAGTTACACCTAAAACTCCATGGCCTTCAAGCCAATAATAATTTAAAGTGGGGGAAAAAATACTGAATATGTTTTCACAAAATTTCATTCACGTGCTTTACCATGACAGCAATAACACCATTCATGAAAACAGACTCAAAATTGGATTAATTTGCATATTTCCATTCCATCATGTCTTACAGATTTATCTTTTGGGGAAATTCAACTGACACGACAAAGAGATACCATCCAAAATAAAACTTTTAGTTTAACCACACGTGCAAAGAAAAGTTTCTTGTATGGAATTACTTAAAAAATTTAATACATTCCCCTTTCCAGCAAACACCTATTCTCATTCCTGTCTTAAGATGGAAAAATTTCAAAGAAATTTAAAAAATACAGTACATACAAAACATAAATCTGATCACCATGTGCCAAATTCTAACCTTGCTGCCTCCAAGAAAAGCATGTACCATGCAAGTTATACAATGCTCTTCCATCTAACACTGAAAGTCTTAAACCATAATATAACAGTATGAAACCTGCACTGAAAGACTATCTGCTAGCTCACTCCTTCCCCTCCAATTAATATTTTAAACTGAAAACACACATACTGAGCACACTGTTAAGTAACTTCTGACACAAATATCTTGCTGTATTTTAATATCAAATTCTTATGTAACTATAAACAACACTACAAAACATAATGCGATGTCCTGCCAGACTCAACATTCTATGCAATAAAGCTGCTCTACTCATTGTGGCAATAAAAGAAACACCCTGTATAAAGGATCTACAATACATAATTAACTTCTAAATCTAACTCAAAACCTGACCTAACCTGGAATCCACATGCTTACAGGTATCCTGAATCTGAATTTGGTTGATATAGGGTGTTAAGACAAGCACACAGACAACAGGTTATATGTTTTTCTTTCTCACCAAAAACATTAAGGAACTGACAGACTCTCTACAATCTGATATTAAAAACAAGTATCTATAAGGATGATATTTATGTATAAATTCAGTGATTTTAGGATGTTTACATGGTTTACTCAAAGAATTCTGCTACACACTGGATATAATGCAACAACTGAAAACAACCTCATACCGACCCTCGAAAGTCATACCTTATACAGGTTTGCATTACATGATGCTGCATACGCACTGTACTAGGCTAGGCCTACGCGGTTTTCCAACCATGGTCGCACAGTCATATATTACATACATACATATATTACACGAAGGCAGCGTTGAAGTGATATAATATAACAAACTGTCCTGCTTATCCACTTTCTTTTGGAATCATACACTTCAGTGAATTGTTTTCTTAATTTAGTGACTTTTTTATATATCTCTTAATACTCACCTCAAACGATTGGAGGAATAAATTATGAACTGGAAAGGCTACAAAAGGAACTAATCACAGCACATCCTGAAGGAACTAAGAGAGCCACGCACAACCCCAATAGGGTAGCAGTTCTCCTAGCCAAGATTTTGAACTACGACCTCTTGTAGGGCAGAAATACAACCGACTCGACTGCAAAGTTCAATCAACTTCAGTCAAGTCAAACATTAGTTTGTAACATAAATTTCATGCGAT
Organism: Coptotermes formosanus; assembly: GCA_013340265.1. Lineage (NCBI taxonomy): Eukaryota > Metazoa > Arthropoda > Insecta > Blattodea > Rhinotermitidae > Coptotermes > Coptotermes formosanus. The sequence goes on along the minus strand of BLKM01000329.1, from coordinate 890,127 downwards.
ACTTTCTGTTACGTTTAGAAATTAACTCAACTTGAAAGTAGTGGGATTACCTGTGAAGATGTTTTCTCCTAACATACTCGACACTTAGACACCTGACTACATTTATTCGTACAGCTCTCTTAACCGTTAGCTTGAAGATATCATTTCGCCAGATAATCGTTCGGAGCATTTTTTTATATATGAAATTATACGTATAAAACCTCCCTAATGCTTGGATACGACTTCACATTGAGCGCAACCTTCGCAGCATAATCCAAGGTCGTTAGCCACAACGGCTGGAAAGACACATTGGACGAAGTGGTTACAGCATGTATATGTTGACAATACTTCCGGAGGAAATGTCGTCTGTGGGGTGTATTTTGTGATTTCGCTTGTTCGCTCCGTACTCAATTAAATACTTGGAAAAACAATACGCCATAATTTCATGGATCCAACATACATTCACACCAACATTCACATACAATTAAAATGTTACGTATAAATTGACAATCCATCAGGGATCAGAGTTATGGCTCTCAATGCTAATCCGTGGAAACGAGAACAACTGTGCTGCCATCCATTGATGTAATGTACTCGGAACGTTCGCAACCTCGCCCCTACCGGTAGGGCGGAGAACTATGCGTACGAAACGTCCCCTACATTCGATAATATAGTACACCATCATTCCTGTAATTCTACAGAAAAAAAGATTTCTTCTAGTAGTTAACACAACTTCAATTCTCTGTACACTACACAGTTTATAACACGTACAAGAATTTATATTACATCATTAAATATAAATTTGCATTTCATCTCACATGATGAATTGAGGACTCATTTCCTTTACGTTGCAATATTCTACATGGATAATTATTTTCATGAGTAGTGTACATTCGTCATTTACTTGTATAGGAAGTATTATATGTCTTATTATGTGTAGGGCTTGGACAACTACATTTAATTCCACAAGTTCACTACAGACACAATACAACATCCTATAACATTTCATACAGCATACATAAAGTTTTAATAGAAGACAATATGTATAGAACACAGCTCTAAGACAGTGAGAGCTCAGACCCTAAGCTAACATGAAATTCACATATACATTGGTGTTATAACTTTCATTACTGTACATATCCTTAATGATTTAATGATCTGAAAATGGACACCAATGTTGTCAGAAAGTGTAATATACACAGAATTACTGGTTTGTTAAGGACTACAAGAAATTTTATTTCTGTAGAATGTGGTATGGCATATCATACTCCCAAAACTACTATTCCATAACAAAACCCATCCCCGCTTCATTTCGTGACCCCTTTTTTGGTCCAAAAACACTGAAATCATGTGCTTCTGTACCAACACCAAATAATCTGGTATGGGTACTGTTCACAAAGAAACATACTATCTCCATCTTCAGGTAGCCTCCTGAAGATGCGAGCAGTATATTCTTGTAAACAATGTTATCCGGACAACACGATATCCTAATCCACACCACACCATGTTTCTTCACACTGTGAACAACTGAAGTAAAGAACTTAGAAATGTAAATGACAAACGTGTGGATGCTTCAAGCTGGGAAAACTGAATTACAAACACCACGTTACATCCTTTACCAACACAGTATGTATTTAACACCATGGTGCTTTGTAACACTTCTGTGTTACAGTTTCTTTAGTTCCTCAAATGAAACAAAAAAGTAAAAAGATATAACAAAATTGAAAGCTCTAAGCTATTCTGAGATGCTATAGGAAGTTGGTTGGTTGTAGGATAGGTTCACCAGATGTGGGTAGATCGTAGTGCTGCTTCAATGACAAAACCAACTCCTCAACAGTAAATTTTAATATGCTGTAATATAATACGATCAACCCATGCAGGTTGTACAGTATGCAGTACAGTACAGTGCTGGACTATTATGCGTGGATAGCTTGGTTTTGATGAGTCTTGATGCTGCTGGTACAAACGACAAACACACACTGAGGGCTGTGGCGAGGCGGCTTCCTTTATCCTCCCGCACGGCTGAGTGGGCAGAGCTCGTGTGTTGGCAAATTGCGATGCCACTGGCTAGCAGGCAGGACATTGTTGCCAGAGTGGGGAAGAATGACTATGGATGAGGGTCAGTCATTGCCCTCTGTGCTGTGTTGTGATGAGGTTCAGAAGTAGTGACTTCCGATAGCAGTGTGGTGTGTATTTCTGGGACCGTTTAAAGGGCCGTTTTGCATGCAGTGGGATGTTCCCACAAGGCAAAATGTGCGGAGTTCTACATAGGCATATGGATTTACAGTCAACACAACTGCTCACATCACATGCAACTCTCAATACATAAATGAAACAAATATTAACTACATTTATCATCAAACATCAGAAATTCTGACAGCTCTTTTTTTCTCACAACATACACGATGTTCTTAAATTTGCTGGTAAACACAATATGTGTTAATGTTAAGTTCTACTTAAATGATATTATGTTAAAAAACCACACACACATACTACAAAATATTTGCATTGGTACTAGTTCTTTTAATGTAATAACTATGAATATATGAAACATAACCTAATTTTTAGGACTAATATTTCCTTCAGGGCACAGAGTGGTTAGAGATTTACAGCCTACCACTGCACCATTTTTAACATCAATGCACAACAGAAAAAAATTATAGTACAATATAAACAAAAAATTCCACAAATATATTTACACACTGAAGAGTAAATGACAATGTAACTGTGGTACCAATGTCATTAGCACATTATGTTCAATTAAGTTGAATTCTGATATTATGCAGAAAGATAAGTCTGTTTCAGCTGGTCTTTTTCATTGCAGCTCACCGTTTGTACAGCACGGCGTATCGTTCCCACTTTTCCCATCTCCAGTGAAAAATGCGAAGTGCTAACTACGTTGCCTCAAGAGATGTCGCTAAAACTTGCCACGATTCCTCTTCACTCCAAGTGCTTTCCACGGGGATTCAATCTCCACGCATAGACTGACCAGAAGAAACCACATTTTTTACGTAACTCTGTTCGGTCTGCGACTTATATTATCTGTGGAATACGTCACCATAACTGTATATCACTGACATGATTTCCATATGTGCAAGTTGACGCACAGGAAGCGGTGGATTTCAGTGAGGGTCGAGATGATCTGTGGTAGGGACGAAGGTTGAGTCAGAGCAGTGAGTGGAGAGTGTTCCGTGTTGGGTTGCGGTCGTATGGTTTGTGCTGCTGTTTCGTAGTAAAATATATGCGCAGTTTTAGGTACATGAAGCTATAATACGTGAGTTAACATTTTTAATAAACGTTATGTCGGATTGAAAGAGTTACTAGACCTTTAAACGACAGTGCATTGCGTCGGAAAGTTTGAGCCAGAATGTCACAGATAGCGTTCAGGGGACTGGAACGTAGACCTGAAAATGGGCAGTGGAAAAAGTGTAATAGTATTGCATCTGTACTAGCGGAGTTATCATCGATGAAGTGGATCTCAGTGCTAGTCATTTTATGTCTCTTTGGCCAGGTATGTGCCTTTTTTTGATAAATATATATTGTTTGTTCTGTGAAAGTCATACGCCATATTTGGTGTAATTAGGCCATCGGTATTTCGGATGTACCACACCCTCTGACAGTTTGACAAATCATGTGTTAATTAATAAAACCGCAGTTGTGTAAATTTTTATAGCAGGTATGTGACACGAAAAATTACAATAGTGAAGGAACGGATTTGTTTTGTTTAAATAGCATAAAAAGCAAATGGCGTGACATCAAACTTCGTCTGTGAATACTCTAGGGGTTGTTTTTTAAGGAAAAATTTGATCTTAGTTCTTAAGTACTTTTAATTTTTATTCAGCTTCAGTATGCAAATAATAGGATTATTTGGGGGACTTCCACAGTCTTAAAAACTGTTGCCCTGGGAATGGTTTGTAACAGCAAGGAGAGTTTGACCAGCTGCATATGTACAGCATTTATGGAACTAAAGTCTAGTGTGAGAGAGATTGTTTTCCTTCTTTCACTGAAGTGTGTGCAACTCTTTGTTCACCAATGTGTCATAAGATTGTTCAGATGTAACGGAAGCAACACTTAGGAATGAACATGTGAATGTAATTATAATACAAGTATATACAGCAAGCGCCGGTTGCTCATGGGTTCATGCATCATGTGTGTGCTTACTCAGACAGGAAGTATTTTTGCTGTCTCCATGCATTGAGTTTAGGTCCGTTGTTTATTCACAGCAGCACTGTATAGGCACTTAGTGTAATATGCAAGAGGCTGTTTCTGCCTACTTGATTCAGTGTGTAGCTACCTTTTTCAGAAATCTTGTGATGTTGAATGTATTTTGAGTAGGACCATGTATGCGCGTTGATGAAGAGCCTGAGGATAAAAAGGAAAGAAAAGTAAGTATCTGTTAGAGAAACTGGACGTGTTGGGTAAGTTGGACTGGGGGATTATTATTGCTGTGATTGGATGCTATGGTGGCGTAAATGAATTGACGATTTGTTTCATCAAGAGACATGAAAATGATAAGGAGAAGCAGTGAGGCCGGTGCTTCATTGAGTGCAAAAATTTTTTTGTAGGTTTGTGCGGACCCATCCTTGAAAGGATGGAAAAGTCCTCGTGCATATGGCTGGAATATAAAGAGGTAGGAGTGATTGTTAGTCAGTGCTGCTGTGGTGAGGATAAAGGCCATGAATAGAATGGAATAGAAAAGAATAGAATATGGAATTGCAGGCATCACACTGACCCATGCACTTCAACTGTTATCGATTTTTTGTGGAACCCTTTACCTCATTCATTCAGCAGCCCTGCACCTTGAACAAACTGCACTGTCTTACTGAGAGATATCTTCAAAGTCACCTGGTTTCATAAAATGATGTCCCAGATGCCCGAATCTTAGTGTGGTTAGAGCCTCACAGTCACAAAGAACATGTGAGGCCGTTTCAGATGCCTGCTTGCACCTGTCACACTTGGGCCTGTTTACCAGCCCTAGATTGAATAAATGTCCTTTTAAGTGACGGTGTCCTGTTAGCAGCCTTGGCAGTGTTCTTAGCTGGTTCCTGCTCAAATTGAGCAATTTGCCAGCCTTTTTTGCAGAGGGTTTTTTTGAGAAAGCCCTTAGCCTTCCTTTGTCCACATATGGACTGCCAATGCTCCTTGTTTCCTGCTCATTCAGTCCCTGATTGCTCCCTTGGCAACCTTTGCACATATACCCAGTGCAGGCTCAGGTCTTATGAGTGGATGTGAGGAGCCTTGTCTGGCTAACTGATCAGCTATTTCATTTCCATCAATTCCTGTGTGTCCTGGCACCCATACCAGTTGAATCCTGTTATGTTCTGCCAGTTGCACCAGGGATTGATAAGACCTTGAAAGTAACGGCTGATTTGAAGTCTAGGAATCTAGTATTCAAGGTCTTCCATGCCCTTCATAATGCCACAAGGTAGTTACAGGTTCTTGTTCTGACTCGTCCACATATCCAGGTTAAGAGTATCTGTTCAGCATCTGTTCATCTTCACTACCACACCCCTGCAGTTGCTGAGCCAGGGAATCATCTCAGCATTCTAGAGCTGTTGCACTCAGTGTGCATTGCACACTATCTTGGATGCAGATGAGGAGGACTTTGTTGGCGTGAACTTTGGAGATGATTGAGCATAGTTGACTTCTTTGTAAATACATAGGTGCTGTTGATATGCTAAGTACATGGCTGTGTATGGCTGCTTGAAGAGAGAGGCCTCAGCTGATTATCAGGGCTCTGAAAAAAGGCCTCAAGATGGCAGGTGACTTTGTTGGTCATTTTTTTTATGTTGACCGCTTCATGTATGGGTGCCTGAAATTTAAGCTGGACACCATACAAGGAGGTGTGTAAGAACATGTAGAAGGCAAAACAAAGATCACCTCTTTCTTCATTAATACTTCTGTTTCCCTCTGCACCATATACTCTGCATTGGTAATCATATGGACAGCCTTCATCTGGGAGCACCAACAAACACCAGCACAAATATTTTTGTGTTTATTAATCATTAATTTACATATTATGTCTTCAGTACCCAAAACCAAGTTTTCCCATAAGGTCATAACTAAGCATTGCGATTTCATAGTTTGTATGATTGTTCAAGAACATAATCCCCATGAATTGTGAGGGTTTTCTCTATCATCATTTGTTGCCTGCTGCTCATGTTGCTTATAATGAAAACCACGTTTAATCGGTGTTTTCAGCATCCATACGTAATGTCATGATCGAAGATTTATGACTCACAACATATATACACAAACCCAAACCATGACTTTGGTTTATACGCAAAAATAAAGCCTGATTATGTCCTTCATGCATTTTTAAATGTATTACCATTACTATTGTGACACTGGAAATTCTGACCCCTCATTAATCACATTTTCCATTTAATCTTATGTACACTGGCATCTGTAAGTGTGATTTCTTTGACTTATTGTAGCAGTTGTGGTACATTGTAAGATATGGGATGAATGAAAGGCAGAAACAGAGGCATTTATTATGATTGTGGTTGGGTAGTTAGATAGTATTAATGGATTCTTATAACTTTGTGGAAGATATTATTAAAGGTTAATGCACTGTGGTGGCATGGTTAATGGAACTTGATTTGCTTTTTCATAAAGTATGCTTTGGCCAAAATTTCATCAGTGGGAATTGTCTCATTTTTCATCTAGGAATTTATGTGGTAGGGGGAGGCATCTTAGATTTCTGCCAGACTACATGGCTTTACATCTCATAAGACTGTTACCTTCCGTGATCCAATTTCAGTGGGCACTGGCATCACTTATAGGAAAATGGAAGCAGTCTTAAGAATTACCTGTTACTGTTGGTGGCACTCCCCATGCTGGGTGCCGCACTGTATTCAGTATAATCAAGGAGTTAATAGCATTGTGACCCTATGCCAGTGTATTAATAGTGAGATTGGAAGTGTGTTACACATAGGGAAACACCAAACAATTGTGATGATATGCATTTGTGTCACTATGTAGTACAGTGACAGAGAGGTTATGTGCTTTTGGTTGCTGTATAAAATGTGCTTTAATCCTGTTAATGGAGAAAAAAAGCAGACAAGTGAGATAAGGTTATAACACATGAGATGGAAAGCCATTGCTGTGGTGTGGGTTGGTGGCTACGCATCATTACCGTAGTACATTTTGTGCAGTTTAAATGTCTCATAGCATGGCAGCTGGTGCGGGAACTTTATTGCATAGGAAGCTTATGTCTGCCATGAATTTAGGAACTTCAGGGGGTCCCAAAGTGCTGACCTTCAGCTTCTCAGCAGGCCTTACACTTTCTGAAATTATGTCGTGACACCCAGTTGTTCAACTGTCTTGAAATATTAAAGATTTCTCTTTGAATTTTATCTTTAGATCATTGCAAAAAATGTGAATTGTTCATTTTTAACCCTATCTTTTAGTGTCCGTAACAAATAATAATTGCACTGATTCAGATCTAGAGATATATGAGGACACAATCTGTGAATTGTCAGTGGCTTAGTGAATAACATCTGGTGCAGTAAGCTTCACGGGCCATGGCATTGTCCTGCGTGAAGTTACTGTACTTTTTTTCCGTTAATTTTCTAAAGAATTGTGTCAATTAACTGAACGTAGTGGTAGGGATCTGTTGTTTTGTTGAAAAACATGGACTGCATGATTGTGCATGTACACTGCACACCAACCTTCAGTGGCACATGGAGGAAAATCATGAACTGCATGGATATTTTTTTAATTCAACTGTATATTATTCTAGCTGTTTATGTTCCATTTAATGCAAACCATGACAGCTTGCAAATGTAATCCACGTGAACACTCATTGTTCAACAAAACATTCCTCACGAGTAGTCACCTACTGTACTGCTCTCTGTGACTCTTGAGCACCCCTGTCATGTTGCAGCAGTGGTAAGAGGAAGGCATTTTCAAGAAAGTCACCATTGCAAGTAGAGAGAATGTTTTCTTCCACTCCGGGGTATGATTCAATGGGCAGCTGTGTGTAAGACCAACAGACATGTTCTAATTATTGGTAGTGTGATAGATAGCTCTCATTTTCTGTGTTCAAAGTGAAATGAAACTGGAAAAGTATAAAGTTATTGTGTAGTCTAGTTAAATATGTTGGGACATTTGCATGGGGGTAAGATCATTGCATAAGTGGGGTAGGATGTCATTTTGTTCCACTATGGAGGACCTGAAACTGTACTGCTTTTGTTACGAATGCATTTCAGTGTCTCAACTGGCATAAAAAATAATTTTGTATTATTTTGTTGTAATTAAAGTATTTTAATGTGCTTGAGAATTCAGCTTTTTCTTGAGGCTTTAAAAAGCTTTCTCCAGATTTTTGTTGGTAATTTGTGCTGCCCCATGCTCTGCATGTGCAGTGCTTGTAAATGTTTTTGAGTAACACGAGGCACCATGCAGAAGCCAACAGTATGATTTAACTGCGATATAAGTAATAAGAACTATCAATTTATCATTAAAGATTTAGTAATCTGTTTCTGCCAACACATTAGTACAGGTTATACGCTAAATTTGCCAGAGTTTGTGTCATTGCCAATTTGTAGTGTCTTAGAACACCCACAAAATTTTGCATTTGTAGCTCCATCGGTTCATTCGTAATTGCCCAACATAGAAGGATAAATACAGATTTTACCTACATGCCATGTTGTTTTACGCTGTATTACAGAACTGTAAACTAAGCAAAATCTGCTTTTTTTAAAGTATCTGTTACCACTCCGAATTTCAGTGCCTTACTTTCAGGTGGTTAGTGCAGGGGTGCACAAATCCCAGGTGACTGAATTTGGTGCTGTGGCACCCCATATTTAGGGTCTCCTGAATGGAGCTTGCTTTATGTCATCCTTCTGGCACGTGGAATTTTGAGGTGGCAGCTAGATTTTTGAACAGTGTATGCACTCCTTGGGTGGTGGCACTCTCATTCCCATGGCCATCATGGTAATAAATGAAAAATTAACAGATGTGGTGTGACTTTCCTCAAGAAAGGAAAGACAAGCTGTCAGTTGAGAACACCTCACTTGCAAGTTGAAATAAAAAAGTGGTAGTTTTTGTGACCAGCCATGTGTCTGGTATATGGCCGGGTGCAGTTATATTCACACTCCATCCCATGGCCTCTTTAATAATTTATTTTTTATTTGTGAAAATTTGTTAACCATTGCACTGATAGTTACTCAGTTATTATTAAACATTCTTTAACGTGCCCATTTTTATGGCAAAGAATTAAAACGTATCTCATGAAACACAAAATTATATTTTGCAGTAGTTGTTTGAGAACCGTTTTATTACGTTATTCATAAATGTTGAATCATATGACAAAACTGAATATGTCTTAACGTAAGCTTTAATTGTTCAGTGATTCCTTCCTGTTGTGCAACATAAAGTTGGCAGTGTCAAAAAACAGGCTGAGCAGATATTTGCCCACATGATCAAATAGTTGTCTTTGTGATCTGATTATCATGACAATAAAATATATGCTATGACCATGTCTCAAAAATAAATGTATAGCATCTACAGCTTTTCTTATTGTATGAATGAATATGAAATGTTCTTACAATGTTGGGGTGTCCAACCTCCCCCCCTCCCTCCAAACACACACACACACACACACACACACACACACACACACACACAATTCCTGAAGCATGGTTTAAGGTGAAGTTAGGTGACAACTTCATTTTATTGTAGGTTGCATCTCTTTGCATTTTTATGTTGCATGGCAATGGATTGGTTTTGTGTATTTTCGGAAGTGGTGTAATAATGCGGCATGCAGTCTTTGAATGTTAATAATAATGCCATGATCATGTGCACACTTTTCATGATGCTGTAGGCTTGTAGTTTTCCATTACTGCACCCTCTCTTCTGTAAGCAAGCTTGAATGGTGTTTAGTACTGTGACAAGTCACTACTGTCTTCTTAGGTTGACCCTAGTTGACACAAATTAGGTTCGGCTGGTCACATGATTTATTTGGTTCCTGGCTGTAGGAGAGTATATTGATACTGAAAAGGCTTGACACATTTAGCTGTGGTAGTAGAATTCAAAGGCTCACTTCAGTACAAAGACAGCGCATTGCACCCAGCTCCAAGTATGCAGTCTAATTGATAAACATACACTATGTGTGTTGGCTGTTGGTGTGCTGTGTGCGCAGCCATGTGGTAACTTGTCACAGGTCATATGTGCTATTAACACTGCAAACAGGCTTCTTCTGAACATCCCTGATACTACAAAATTTATAAACCAGAATTCTGTACCACATTGACAAAGTTAAGTGACAGTGTTGTTATTTTCAAATTGACTCTTTAAGTGGTTTATCACAGAAGATAAATACCTAGAAGTATATAGGTGTCTTTGCATTTGTATGAATGTTAATGTATTGAACTTTGAAATAAACCAGAATTCTTATATATTTTGTGGTGTGATATGAAAGTAGTACGGTCATTATTTCCTGTTTCGGTAATTGTGGACGTGCTTCATTTTAGGGCCAAGGAAGTTTGACATGTGAACATACGTAGTTCATACCAATCTGGTATATCAGTTAGAACAGGTGTGAGGTGACAAATAGGAGATAATGTGGCTTACCTGTTGATAAAGAGGTATTCAGAGATTAAAAATCAAAGGTTACTTTGAAGTAGTGTTTCTGTATGCTTGTGTTAGAAGCCATCTGTCTTTAAGCACTAAGGAAAGCAGGCTAAAATGCTGATATTTCTGCCCCAAGCTTGAATGCTCTGCTACTTCTAAAGGCTTTACGATTGTAATTCCAGTACTGGTACTGCCAGTTTAAAATGGCATATTTAAGTTATACATGCTGAGAGGTGGTATTTGCAACTTTCCCCAGTACATTTTTTAAAGGGAAGAGTTAAAGAAAGACCAGTCTTTTCCTACAATACAGTTGCCATCAGTGGCGTTTTTTGAAATTTTTATTTGGTCCCTGAGGAAGTAACAGTAACATTTTGTATTATTTTTAAATTTTGGTGTTTCAAATATACTAGTGTATTTTACCTCAAAATCGAATCATTTTGATTCTTGCCCTGTGGGGAGATACTGTTTGGGGATGTCCAAGAACAATGTTGACAAGTGTATTTGGACATAAATGTGAGGAAGTAACAGGAGGGTGGAGAAAACTGCGCAGTGTAATGAGGGGCTTCATAATATGTACATACAGGGAACAGATCAAGGCAGGCGTAAAGATTGGGGCATGTAGTGTTGCTAAGGAAGATGAGAAATTTGTACACAGTTTTAGTCGGAAAACCTAAAGAGCAGAGATCACATGTAAGATATAGCCATAAATGGGTGGATAACATAAAATAGGTGTTACAAAATTGAATATCAGGTTGTAGGCTAGATGTGCATGGCTGGTGTTAGGGTCAAGTGACATGATCTTTCAACATGGTAATCAAGCAGTCATGTTCTGTGAAAAGGAGTTTTTTAATCAGATGGGCAACTGTCAACATCTGAGGAAGGATCCTGCTCCATCAGATTGGTTCATTAGGTTTTATTTGGTGGTGGGGGATGTTCTTGTGGTGTGCATTACATGAGAGAAACAGTATATGTGGTTTTGATATTGAATTTTGGACTCCCCTTAAAAGAAAGCTAGATTTTTTAATTTTGTCATTTTTGGTCTCTTTGTACATTGATCAGGAGGGGTGGAACATAAGCTAAGTATCGAGTCAGATGAAGCCCGAATTTAAATGCAGAGGATGTGCTGTTCTGCCTGTCAGGTCTCTCACACTCCTCAGTGTTCATAATTAGCAGGGAACAAATTAAAAAAATTCCAGTATTTCACATAAGGTTGCCAGGTATTAAGCCTGAGAGTTCACAGTGAGAAGCCAGTGCCTAACTGCCTGTGGTATGGCACTGCCTCAGAAGGGTTACTGGATTCCATATAACTGTAGAAACTGTTTAGCCTATATCATTTGTTCTCACATTGCTGGATCTGCTGTGTGTGCAGTCTTATACACGTGCACACAGCATCTGAATGACTCATGGAAAAGTGATGTTTGTTGCAGCTGTCGTTTAGTCAGTAAGCTGTGTAACATCTGTGTGTACCACTATATGTTTTAACATGTTTCCTAATGTATGTCATCGCATGTGTAAACTTTTACTAAATTTAAAGGTCCTGTAACTGTAATTTCCCCTGTACCTTGCCCCTGTATGATTGCATTGTCTTATCAAGTATGTGGAGATGTGGGGTGTAGGTCCATATTTTCTGTCTTAGCATAGTTTGAAGTAAGTGCAAGTAGAGGTCTGTATTTTCCATGTCTTAGGATTAGTTTGAAGTGAGTGATCTGACTCATGCTGCAGACATCTACTGATAAAACCATGAAACCCTATGGAAAGTGCCTCTGGTGTCTATTGCATTTTAGGTTGGGTGGCTCCCAGAGCTCGTTTGGACATTATGAAAAGAGAAAATAAGTCCAGACATACCAGGGCCTTCTTTTACGCCCATTTGTTTTATGTCTTTTTGCTTTAATGCCCCTTATCAATTCACATTTGTTTTTGGTTTATCACTCTTTGCCTGGTTTATTTCCATTTATTTAATTCTTATGTGAACATCATTTTTTTATTTACACTTTTCTGATTCAGACACACACTTTTTCAGGAACATGACTAGGGCATAAAGCAAGGCCTTAATTTATATGCCTGAAATTAAATTTCAGTTGACTGTGTCTGTAAACAAGGGAATTTTTTTGGAGTACAGTTTCATGTGCATGTGGGTATAGTTAGGAATTTTTATTTTTGTACAGCCTGCATAATATAGGGGCTTCTTTTTACATTCCTCTGATCATGCCAGGTTTATCACGCAGAAGGCCTGCATCTGCCTGCACATCTTGTACCACTAATGTGCTCAGAGGAATGATAACAGAGGCACTGTGTCTAAATGTGGCTGAAAGTGAACTTGCTTTGACTTCAAACAAATTGTTTCTGCAGCCCCAGTATGTCTCTTTAAAAACTGCAGTTACAGAGTCATTGCCATGAATCCAGTTGTGGATGACATCATTACTGTTGATATATTATGTCAGTACCTCTAATCAAGGTGTTAAACTACACCTGTTCAGACTGATAGTAGGATTTCCAAAATGGGAATTGGCAAGGCCAGCATGATACTTGTTCAAAACCTGTGTTCTTGTTGCTTAACGGCTCCGGTGATTATAGAAGGACATTCTCTCATGTTCTTGTTAGCATAGTGCGTTGAATGTTTGAAGGTCTTGTTTTTATGCAAAACTGCATACTTTGCCATGATGCCTGGCTTGGTAGTGTTCTTGAAGTAATTTTGTTACTGTGCATCACAGTGTGTTCTTGCAGCCTGCACTGGCTTATTATGTCATAGTTCTTGTTGGTGTTAATTGCCACTAATGTGTTCAGTTATGCATGAAACAAGAGCAGTTTTCACTAAATGGGAGTTTAGAACAGCCCAGTGTCAACATCTGAGCATCTCTGTGTAATGCTCAGATTTGTAAATTGAATTATGGCTATGATGACTATTGATCTGCTTTATTCACCCATGCTGTGCCTGAAACAGTTCCTTTATGTAAGAAAATTTTTCCATTATCGTCAGATTAAGAATTATGTGTGACGTGTTTGTTACACAGTCCATTCACCTGACACAACGAACTCCATGAGAAGCTAGTAATTGCTGAGCTGGTCAAGAAATTCACCACCTTGTATGAACCCAAAGGGTTCACTAGCTTATGCACAAGAACCTGCCATTGGTTCTTATCCTGAGCCAAGTGAATTCAGTTTACACCCTTCTGCCCCATTTCCTCAAGATCTGTAAGAACCCAGGTTTTTCAAGAGGCCTCTTTCTTCCTGTCAGTTTTTCCAACTAAGATTCTTGTGATTTTCTTATCTCTATTTGGCATGCTATACGCACTGCATTGTGTCCTATCTTTACACCTTGCTATTGCATTTTACTATCCATACTACAAGTATAACCATTCAAGAACAGTGGGAAAGAATTTCATGAAATTGTATATTGGAGGGAGTTCTGCTACCAATTATCAACAAAATTAGTTTTGGTTGATGGACCCTTCATGTGAAGGTCTTTGTGTGTTTCTGTGTACTTGTTTAGTTACCGCGCTAAATATTTGTTGGTTCAAAAAATTTTTAAAGTAGGTTTTAGAGGAAATTGAAATATGCATTTTGTACTTACTAGGGCTTGTACATAAGTCATACAGTTCATTGACTGAAGAAAAGAAACAAAGTGTCAGAATTATTATACTGTCTGTACAATTTGTGATATGTTACTTTTAAGTTTAGTGCAGTGTATGATTGTGTGTTAATTGGTTGTGGTTTTTTGTTTTCTCCACAGTATGCCAGTGCAGAAGAATATCATTGTGTATGGTATGGACAGTGTAATAAGGATTTATTGGGTAGGTATCAGAATTGTCCATATGAAGGCCCAGCAAAGGAATTGGAAGCTGAAGGTCAGATGTTCCTTAAAAAATGGTGCCCCCATTTTTTTGAGAATGAAGGTAAGTTAAGATTCATTTTGCTAGCTGAATCAACTGTTCATAACATTAAATGGAGAAAATAAATGGGGGCTGGGGGTGGCCATTTTTTATGGGTTTTGGTGTTGTGAACTTCATTCAGTGCATACCATGTGTCTTTGAACAATGCAAGTTATTGAAGTTACTGACAGCTTTTCTTCGCCTTATAAGCATTCACCTTCATACATATAGTGAGTGCTGAGGCTAAAAATGCAAGGAACCATGCCTGCACTCCAGTATGCCTTCATAGTGTGCACTGGGTAAATTTCACCTTCTTTAACCGTACTTTGTTATGCCTGTTTTGCGACACTGCTTTAAAGAATTAACTATTGTCATGATGAATAACCTTTACCCTATTTAGGTCCCAGAATTTAGCAGTTTATTTAAATAATAGCTTAACACTGTTGACCCTGTCATTATTGTACTTCTTTTTTAGTTCTAATTTAAAATGAGTCCTACATTGATAAATCATATTCATTTAAGTCACAGCTGTTACTGAAACATTCGGACGGTTTGTATAGTGTCTTTTTGGCAACTAAAGAAATTAATTTAATTGTTATAAGATGTTGGTAATTTCAGTAAACTTGTGTTATTTGTATTATTGTGCTGTCACTCATATATTTTCTTACACTTTGTTACTTTTGTGACTACCATTGGAAAATACAAAAATTTACTGTGGTCGTTTGAATTTGTGTAGAAAGGGGATGTGGATTGTGTTAGATTTAAGGTTTTCATGTCGGTGAAGGTTAACGGTATGGTCTCCTGGGATGTGTTTGTTTGCTGTTAATGTATGTGCTCATTTTTATGAACAGGCTAAATGACATCAGATTTTCTATACATCCATCTGTGCTGCCTGCCACAAGTAGATACCCTGATTTCCTGAATGTTTGGAATGTCTTTTACGTTGAAGTTAGCAGCTTGGAATGTAATAACACATGGGAAATGATAAGTCTATACGGCATTTTAAGTAGAAAGTACAGAAAGGAAGAACTTTGGTGGACCTAGTAGTTATAGATGGGAGGATAATATTAAAATTGATGTTAAATGGAGTACATGTAGAGTGGTTTTGATAGACTTGGGATGGGATCAAATGAAAGTCTCTTGAGACTGATGTTGAAAAATTTGGGTTCTATAAAATATGGGGAATTTTGACCAAGTGAGTTAGTGTCATTTTCTGTAGATGCTTAATAGATAGATTTACAAAAATATGTTGTTGTACATGAAATAGATTGGATAGGGTCCAACAGCAGATTTTTGTGATTTCAGATCTACCTTCAGTGTCCCCACATGAGTGTTTTCCAAATGTCTTGTGAGTTGCCGAGGGTCTGTTCATAGGAATCAAATGAATAACATTTAGTTGCTGTACTTCGTTCAGAATTTAGTTTGTTGGTAACACGTATCTTCTTGATGCTTGGACCAGTCATAATAAACGTGTGATGTTTGCTAAGCAAGTTGATATATCTAATGTAAATCACCAAGCCACTGCTACATTTGTTACTTTTCCCTTTAATCATTTGTAACATCCATGGACTTACCTGACTTTGAGTTGAATTAAATCTGTTCAGCTGTGAAACTGTGTTTTTGCTTTTTGCATGAAGCGTTATGACTTTTTACTGCATGTCATTAATGGAGTCCTGTCATGGGAGCCTATTTTATATCAAAAATATCATCATTAGTATTATGCTTTGCTCTCTGCATGTCATCTCAAGGTGATCTACAATAATCAGTTTCTAACCAGAACAGTTATTGTTTCGGGGAACAAGAGTAATTAAATTTGAGGGAATAAACCAATGAGTGAAACCTGCATTGAAACTATTTGAACAGATTTGTTCCCAAGTTTTCTGGAATGTAATCTGGTTTATATAGTGGGAAAAAACTGAAGTATGAGGACACAAAATCATGAGAATCCAGATTTGCAGGATATAATTAGTTTCAAAAGCATGGAATTTGAATTTATTAGTGCCTGGCAGCAGAGCATATATTTTAGAGGGAATTAATGACAGAAGTTTATCATCTGACATGTCTTTCACGCAGTTGATATCACACATATTTTAACATGAAAGATGATGACAAAATCACACATTTTGACAATAACAGATTTTTTTTACAGTGGTCTTGAACATATCAGAATTAGCATAGTGAATTCTGAACTGTACTAGGAGCTTGTTAAAATCAGTATAAACTGAAGGGAAGAAGATGCCTAAGTAGACTGCTAAAAGGTGTAAAAATTTTGTAGATGATAATTATTGGGTGGAACCATTTTTTTGATAATAACTGCCCCTACTGTCAGGGTAAAAGCAGCTGGTCAAGAAGCTAACCACTTGCTTAGCTAGTGCTGAAGTCGGGAATGCGTGGATTTTTACCCTCCATTCATGGTATAGGCTTTTGATATTTGATGCCAAGTACAGGGATGGATGGTATGTTGCTTGCTTGTGCTGATCCACACTTAAGATCACCTGCAGATCACATATCAGTGACAGCACCTTGTCCTAGTATGTATTATCTCTTACTCATGTGATTAGACATTGTTTCCACTATGGGAATCTCAGATATGGGCAGGTTTATGGTACTTTGAGCACAGAAAGATGTAGTTCCTTTTAAACATTTTATTATTTATTGATGCAGATTTATGGATAATGTTCATGCCTTTGTTGGTAATTTAATGGGAGGGTCTGTTCTAGATAATGTAGTGTTTAACATAAAAGGGTATTGAAAGGCTGGTATTTTCCAGAATTTTGTATTTCTCCAGTTAAAGAAACAACTGGAACCCTGTTTTCCTATTTCACATGTGTTCTGTGTGATGTGACAATTTTCATTTTCCTAGAATGTATGTAAATCATTGCTGATTTCTGCCTTCTTTGTGTTATTAAAAGGTGTATAATCCTGCTTACATAATATGCATGACTTCCTGAAGGAGGGTAGCTCAGTTGGTATAGTGACTGCCCTACATGATAAACAACCAAGAAATTGTGGTTGGATTTACAGCAGGGGCATGAACTTTTTCTTTTGACCAGTGTCGAGGCAAGCTCTGTACATAATTGTGGTACTAAAATCAGTATATTCAACAGTAGGTGTACATGTACTTGATTTTCTGACTGCTGCAAGTGTTGGTGTTTGTTCTTAGTGCCTGCAGTGAAAACTTGCTGTGATACAAAGCAGTTGAAAACTATGGATCAGAGTATTCAGTTGGCAGCAACTTTTCTTCAGCGTTGTCCATCATGCTTGCACAATCTTGTTAAGCATATCTGTGATTTCACGTGTGCTGTTGATCAGAGCAGATTTATTAACGTGACAGACATTGAGCACAATAATGTTGAAGGTTAGTGGCTTCTTCTTTTCTTATGTGCTCCTTTCTGTGTTGTTTAGTAAACCTTGCCATGTAGCATATTCAGGAACACAAACATAAATTAGTGATTGGGATTTTGTTGTGGCATGCCCCCAACAGTTTCTGACGTTCCATATTTTGTCTGCAAAGGATACATTGTAAAGGCACCTAAAATTAGTACAACCATATTGTTAATGGTATTTTGATTGATCTACTCAAAAATGTAAAATATCCTGTAAAACTTTTTGTTTCAAGACATTAAAATGTGTGTAATTAACACAAGAGACCTGAGTTTTTTAAATATAGTTTCAGTAAATCACCCATCATGTGTTCCTCTGTTGTTGTTGCTTTGAATGTAATTGTATACATTTGGTTTTGCATTGTGTGTAAATCCAAGTATTAAAAATGTTGAGAACTGCTGTGCATTTTCTTTTACACAGATAAGGACTATGTCAATAGTATAGAAGTATATATAGGTGATGAATATATGAATGGCACATTTGATTCCTGCAAACAAGTGTCCGTGCCATCAACAAGTCGTCTGGCACTTGATATGATGTGTGGAGAGTGGGGTGCAAGCCGCTGTTCACCCAAGAAGTAAGTAAATCTATCAGAAAGTACTTTTTAGATTTTCAGTCTGTAACTTAAAATAATTAAGAGTGTAGTCCTGAAAGTGACATGTGGCATATTTGGGCTCTGCTTTTGTTCCTTGAATTGGTGAAGTGTGGAATCCTGGTTTTCGTATTGATGTCAGATAAACACAAATTGTCACTGGTGTTACTGTATATCTAATACGTATGGAATAATATCACATTCCAGAACCGTCAGCTGAGAACATTTTTTCAGTACATGTTGGTCACATAGCCATCAGTCCTTTAATGCATGTTGAACAACTGTTATGTTGGAATTTTTCTTTCTTACACGTATATATTTACCGCCAGTAGATTTTGTAATAGTAATTTGGTATCTGGTGCCAGCAATATGTACACCTGATACGTATTTCACATATGTATGCCAGCATGTCAGGCCTGTCGTTTTGATGTAAAATGCCTGCAAGATAAAACAGTATATCTGCTGTGTATGCTGTCTTTGGGAACAACCTTACAGTCATGAACATCCTTTGTTGTAACATCTCTCCCCAAAAATCCAGACGAGATCAGTGGTTGTAACTAAACTCCCTGTGATAGAGCTGCTCTTCTCAGGATGTTCCTGCTTGCATGGAGAAAACAGTTTGTTGAACACTCATAATTCAGAGTAGGACTCCAAAATTGTTTTTTGAAAAGTGTGCGTAGTTTGACTCGTTGATTTTCATCTTGAATTTGCATTCCCAGTTCAGAGTGTGCATTTGTTATTGAGTTTTGTGAAAATGTGTACCATTGTAACTGACCATTTGAAATTTTAATTCCCTGTATTTTTTGTAATGCTGACATGGTCAGTGTAATACTGGCATGTTTGAGTTTATCAATTTAATGACTGTTGAAGTAATTGTGGCTGGTTCTCTGAAATTGGATGTTCAGTTCTGGGGAATTATTTTTCTTTGTTGAAATTAAAATTGGGAGTGCAGCAGTAATAGGTGTTACAAAACTAGCATCATTTAGGTACAGGTATCTGAAATTGTTCATTTGCCAGTAATTTTTGATTGAAAATTTTTGGAGGAGAATAGGTTTGCAGATTTTACATGGCAGTGTTGACTGCTGGGTCAGATAAACAAAGGTATATGTGATCAGCTGTAAACAACAATTTAGGTACATCTGGATTTTTCATGTGTGTCGCTCCTTTTAAGTATGTCGTGCTGATTTAGCATTTTAAAATTAAAATTTAAGTTTTGTGCTTTTGTGTAGCTTTTCATGTACAGCCAAGCTTGGCTGTTTGAGGTACTGTCAGTGTCTTACCTAATTTTCTGACCTCATGTTTAATATCTACATATTTGGTTTGCAGTGTATGGTAATGAGAGCTGCAGTTGGTCAGAATTAACTCCTTTTGTTACTTGCTAAGAATCCTGCTTTTATATGCAGTGAAACTGTGTTGTGTGGTGGGTTTGTTATGCATGTAGATTGTATGGTAGCTGATACCATGCAAGTAATTATTTGTTTGCAACCTGTCATAATCTGTCCTTGTAACAATGGGAGGGTCCACGTTTTGTAATTCAGCATCCGGGCATGACAATTTTGTTAGTAGGGTTTGAGCTTTGCATTTACCATGACCATTTGTCATGCAGATTATATTTATTTTTGGTCCTTCATGTCACAGTTCAGCCAGTTTTAGGAGTGCACAAACAGTTCGCAGTATTTCATGGTAAAGAAGTGAATAGCAAATTATATAAGTTTGTCCAAGGAATTGCAAATGGAAGCTGCATCTACTATATTGAGTGGCAGAAAAAAAAGCATTCAACATGCATTCTGAAAGAAATAGTTTGCCTTATCATAACATGTTACCAACTGACTTGGTTTTTTGGACACTTCTTCAAATGACAAAACTCATATGCTGTATCAGATGTGTTAACTACTTTGTATTGAGGTACACAGAAGCATACCATGTTTAAAACAGAATACTGAATTGTAGTGATGAAAATTTTGCCTATAATTTGAATTTTGTGTGATGCATGGTCCTTCGTTGATCTGACCTCTATTGTTGGTCTCTTAGACCATTTTGTGTGATAGCAGCAGCATCTTGCCTGATGCTACTTAAATTTGCTGTTAGAATCCACAGCTTTTAGGTTTGTGAACACAGTTAATATTAGGTATTTATTTGCCATATGTGAAGAAGATGCTTGAAATTGTTTCCTTTGTTTCACAGACATGTCGTATGTAATAAACACCCTGTTTATTGAATGTCGAAGTTCTGTTATTGAATTAAGAACATGACATTTTGAATGCTTTCTGCTGGATTGTCTTCATTGTGAGGATTATTACTTTATAATTTCTCTTTTAACAAGCCCCATAAATAAAATCGATTGCATGGGTTCAGATCAAGCAATGGGAAGGCCACAATCCCCTGCTTGTTATTTTGTAACAAAAAACAGTCTGTATAAAATGCATACAATTCAATTAAGATCATTGTGTTATAGCACAAATGGTGTTAGAATGTGTGTGGCATATTGGGGTGAATTTATGGTCTCTGAAAAAATGGGCCCAATAATCTTGGTGCATTTTTTTACATATGGGGTATGTTAAAGTGTAGCATATATAGTAATGATGCTTACACTGGAAACGATCTGAAATAAAGCATTCATAAAGATATGTTGTGCTATAGTGATGTGATTTTTAATTACATGGTATGTTGTGCTGTGATTGTATCATATTTGAGTTAAAAATTTAACATGTTATACATAACAAATACATGAAAAAATTATATGAACTGCTGCACTATATTGCTAAACAATTTCATTTTTACTTTATGATCTGTGTCATAGAGTTTGTGAACCACAGTTTGCTTATACGGATGTAAATACAGCAGTTTTGTTGTAGTTTGTGCTGACATGCAGACACATTAAGTTTCTGTGCAAGTTGAACCAACATTTTTGTTGTAGATAGTGAGGAAATTTTGCTTCATATGATTTCTAGTGTTCATGTTTTAGTTAAGACAGATATAGAACTCTAGAACCAGTTGAGGCCAAACAGATATTTTCTGCTGCCTTGTGCCTTTTAATTTGGCTGGGATCTTTGTCCTGTCTGTTTTCTCTTTCAGATATTTCTTATCTAATGGATTGTATTTCTCTTTCCTGTAGGTGGTTCACTTATATGGGAGAAGCTGAAGGCAATCCATTTGTCCCATTCCAGATTACTTACATTGAGACAAACAAAACAATAGATAAATATGTGCCATTGAACCCATCAATAACACCATGCAGCAAAGGAATAAGTGTGAGTATTAAAAGTTATTTATTTTGATTGTTTAAAAGTATTTTCAGTTTTCAATAAATGTAGGCTTCGAGCAACTAGAATATGAACGGACCACTTTTCTTTATCTAATGCTTAAGTTAAGCTTGCATGGAACCCTTAACTTCCATTTTATGTTGCCATTCTTGGTTGTAATGCTTGTGCACAGGAGAGTATCACACCTTTTGTTTGCCACATCCAAAAATCAGGGATACAGGTGGGGACAGGGTTGGAATTATACAAGTATGATTGTTATTCAGTGGCTACAAAATACTGTTTGTTTTCACAGAAATGTTATGCTATGACAGAAGATATCTTTCACTAGTCCATTACTTGTGTCAAGGTATGGTACATGTTCAAATGTAATGGGTTTTAATGTAGTGACAGTTGCTATATTAACACAGAAGTATTTGGCATATGTTTCTATTAATGTGTTTCCAGTGACTCATCATAAAGGGAGCCTCTGTAACACTTTCTTTTCGTAGGGCCATATTCTTGTGCTTGAGAACAGTACTTCAAAAAACGCTAGGTGCCACACAACCTGATGCCCAGGATTCATTGTGTCTTGTGTTAATGTAAATGTTACTCTTATAAGGAGATATTTCTTGCAGAATGTCAAATAACAATGTAAGTTCTTCAGAGAAATAAAACATCCATATAATACCAGCAGATATGAGGCATTAGAAATGTGTACACTAGGAAAGTAGGCTTTGTAAATTGTGCTGAGAAGTCCTTGTGTATAATTTTGTCCCATAAAATGACAGTGGCACACAAATGTGTGTTGGTAAGATTTGTTTGTCCTGTATATTTTCGTGTATAGTATTAATTTGTGTGGCGATAAAAGTGTGTTGACTGTAACACATTTTCTTCTTCAGAAGTATATTACTGAGAGCCTTGTATGCATTTTCTGATTAGGTACAGACATCAGACTAGTTGACCCACTGAATTCAGTACATCACATTCCAATTTCAGTAGCCCTTTTGAAGGAACACAAGGCCAACATGGCAGACATGCAAACTTGTGACATGTGAACAACCTGTGTTACTGACTGCACAGTAGGCTTTTCAGATTCTAGATAGTGAGGTCATAGAAGAGTACACAAGATAAATGTTTACAAAGTCAGAAATAGTGATATACAAATTGATTTTTATCATTACTGTAAAAGAATATGTGTTTGTATTTTGAGTGACATGTTGCAAGCATGTCTACTGGCAGTGTGTTGTTATTACAATCTGCAAGGTTACACTGTAAATCTGTGTTTCATCATGTGTGTTTATCGATAAATTTTGTAGATCAACCCTTTTCATAAGTCCAAAATGATGTGAGGATGGTGTTTTCTGCTGATGCAAGTTCTTGATACAGTATTGGTGTAAACTCATTGACATGTGAACAATTGTCACTTGTTGCTGCACTGAGAGTAATGCTGAGACAGCCACTGCTGTCATTTGATTCAAATTCAGCTTTATGAACAGTGATTAATGGCAAATTACTGATCGGCTCAGAGAATATAATAACCAGCTGAGGACTAGGAAGAATAGGCATTCTGAGTGTCATCAAGGGCCCAACTGCTCAGGGTTCTTCCCTGAGGAGCATAGTACTTGAGCATGAAAATGTCTTCTCCCTGTGACTCTAGTATAAGCTCTGAATGTGTGGAGCCTCACATCCACATATTTTTTATGCCTTTGTGACTTGGTAAGGACAGATACTAAAATTGAATCATATTATTTGCTAAATATTGTCTGAGCAATTGATACGAGTGTGTGTCAGTGTTCCTGTATTTGAAGAGATGTCAAACATCTAGATTTACTACACATTTGCCCTTGGACTCCATCTCTCCTTTTGCAAGGTGTTTGCTACCATTCTTGAGTACTGGTTAATGTCATCCATTTGCCTGCTTGTAAACATTCCAGAAAGGATATACATGTTGGCTGTAAATTGGGGTTTGTGGTGTTTATTTGATATTCATATTTGGTGTGGACTTCCACTTGCTATGATGTCTTAAATGCCTTCGAATTCATGTCATTTTGTACAACTGGTGAAAGTATTTTTATCAAATAATGAATATGCTAGTATGAAATATGTATTTGTTATACAATTTTCTCCTGCCTTTTTTATGCATTGTTGGATGACCTGGTTGGGGCATTCATAATTTAATGGAATATTTAATGTTTTATGGCTGTTTCCAGAAGTGTGTAAATGAGTAAAGAGCAGAGGTAATTGCTGGGTAGTAACATTCTTTCATGTTCAAATTCTGTCTGCTGTGGGCATGGTTGTTAATTGCTTTTTGTGCAGGAACACATTTCATGCCAGCGTGTTCCTATTCTAATACATGGTGCATCCTGTAGCATTAACATGTTAGCCCTCCTGAATTCTGTATGAGCTACATGTCTCATGGTTGTTACGTCTAGCAGTGCCACATGTTTTCCCAAGTAATATTTTCTATAGTATTTTTGTTTTCCTGTGCTAGCTGGTCATGCCCTTTTTAGAATTTATAGTTCATTCTTACAGTTTAACATTTCATTCAGTAATATCTTTGTTTTAGATGATCAGAGTTCTTGTTAATTGGTGTGAATGTTAGTTCGGTACTCCTGATGGTAATATTGTTTCAAAATATGATTATGCATTGTCTGTGTACAGATTTTGTGGATGCTAGGCTACGCTGTTTTGCTAAACATTGTACTGTTGCCGTAACGGCGAAGTGTAACCTTAAAATGACTGCATTGGTCTGTAAATTTTAGTGCATGGTTTATGAAGAACATATTATTTGAACAGAAAAAGATAAAATTATGAAATAAACTGCATTTTGTGGAAAATAAAACAGATTATGCAGCAGCATGTTTTAAAAAATGCAGTCAATTTCCTTGCTGCCTAGATATGTGAAATTAATTTCTGGGATTTCTTTACATGTGTTCACATGGTGAGTGCGGGTCATTTACAGGTTAAGGGTGCTGTTCGCATGCATATCGAATCTCCAGGATGAAGTTTTTATTTGCAATAAATCGTCTCAGTCAGCCAGCTATATCATATAGAGATGAGATTGCCTGATATGGCATTCAGTCACCATGAAAGCTTCAAATTTGATAAAGGTTTTCTGTTGACTCTGTTCTTCCTCCAGCCTGATGTGCCTGCCTGCAGTTGTGTGGATTGTGAAGCAAGTTGCCCTTCTCCACCACCAGAGCCTGAGCCACCAAAGCCATTTACCATACTTGGCTTGGATGGTGTTGCAGTTGTTATGGGCATAATTTGGGCTGTGGGATCGCTGGTGTTCCTCACAGTGGTGTTGTGCTGTTGCAATAACACTATAGGTAATGTTCAGTTTTCTTGGTCTGACTTGAAATTGTTCTTTCAGCAATGTTGTAGTGTTTTGGGCATGAAGCTTTTGTCGTACCTATAGGGAAAGTATTTTAATTATGTAATACTGTAATTGGCCATTCTTTTACTGCTAAGTGTGAAGTTTTCTTTTTTAGTTTGGCTTGTTTTTATTTTGAAAAGAGGGCGGTACATTACAAATAATAATCGCTAAGGTAGGAATAGCGTGCTAGAGCAGGCGTGCCACTTCTGTGCCCTGAACATGCATGGTAGAAGAGTTGATGTGATGGAAGCAACTGAGATAGCAATATAAGGCACTTGGGAGTTCTTCGGTTGTGTCTGCCCTTTAGCCCCTTTCTCATAGCCTTCTATCTTTATGTTCTGGGTCAGTCTGCCTGCACATGGGCAGCAGCAGTGCCTGGAAACATTTCATGGGTTCAACGTGCCTGCCCTAGAGGCAGGTATTTAAATACAGTGAAACTCATTTAAGACGTCCCTGGTTAAGAAAATTTCCCGCCTAAGAAGTGAGAATAAAAAAGCACCAAAATTCTCCCATTTGATTAACATTACAGGTTACCGTTTTAATACAGCCCCGCATAAGAAAATTTGCTGCCTAAGAAGTAAGAAATCTCGCGACAGAACAATTTTTTACCCATTTAATACATTTTCTGTCTCAACATCTTAAGGAATTTCCCCGAGTTTCCATTCATTCTGTTTCCAAAATGCAGCGTTCAAATGGCACACGGTCAAGGTCATATCCGCCATGTTTCACACAGCAGAATGATGCAACCTCATGGCCGTCGCGGAGGTGTCGTATTCCTTCCACGATGCAGAGACTGCAGTGAGTCACTCCCCACTGCTCGGTCTCTTGTCATGACAACTGAAAAATTGTATCGGTTGGCTGGAAGCTGATCCTAGCTGTTTCGTGATCTGCATGAGCATGCGTTTGGCATCGTTTTGCCGCTTCAACAGCCTGGGACTTGGTGGGAACTAAGGCAGCCAATAACATTTCAAGAAGTTTAGGTGCGTGCTGGCGGCAGTCACACGTTGCTGGGGGACGCGGTTTGACGCGAGATAAATAGGTGATGGATTGCAACAACTTGTTTAAACGTGACTTATTGGCGATAATACAAATGCGTCATTGTGTTGTGTGATTGTGAAACATTTGTGGTGACTGTGTGCAGGTAAGTTACGTCAGCAATTCCAGAAAATAAATTCAAGACACTGCAGAGTTAGTGAAAGTGACAGGAACTACTGACCCACCCCTTATGGTCTACCTAAAAGCGAACCTATGGAACGTGAAGATGGGTACTGCTACTGTTTTTGAAAAAAGAGCAACAACCCATGCTTGAAAAATGTTTCAAGGAAAAGTACACATCTGGAATGAAATGTGAACTTGTGAATGAAAAGTCAGTAACATTGTAGGTAAAGGTGTAAATAAAACTGTGAATGAAAGGTTACAGACAAAATAGTTAAATGGCCAGATACAAGTGAGAATGTGGTAAGACAGCTGCAAATTGTACAAGTTCAGCATACATATGTAATAAGTTCACAAAAGATTTAAAAAATAGAACTTTTCAGTCCTACCCTTTTAAGAAATTTCCCGCTTAAGAAGTCAGATTTTCTTGGAATTTTCAAAAACGTCTTAACAGGGTTTCACTGTATATATTCTTGGCTGCACAAAAATTCACATTCATATTGTTTTTAATTGCAGTACGTACGTACATTCTTATCACCATGTGCATAGTTCAGTTCATTCCCATATTTACTTTATTGTAGCATTGTGTATGTCTTTCCATAACCAGATGTCTTCTTTTATGTGAAGCCTTTTGATTTAGAAAGCTCTTTGAAATATAAATTTTACTCTGTAGGTTATGGTTCCTGTATCCTGGTGAATGCAGGGTTATCAGTTTCATTTTTGCCTTTTTGAAAGAGCAGCTTTATTACCCATCATAGAATGTTGATGTTGTGTTTCATGGTAATACGTACAACTGAAGACAGCTGTTGATGAGCCTGCATGAATCACTGAACACAAAATTTAAATGGCATCTTGTGCAGTGGCATAGTAGTTTTACTTGGCTTGATTACAAAAAAATGTCACACTGTGAAACTTCCCCATGAATTTTGCTATGGTGTTCATTGTGTTGGGTGTCCAGCTGATTGTGGAACCTGGTCGTAAAATCTACAAACTTGCACATGGAATCTATGTTAGTGATTTGTTTTATATAATGTAACTTACCACATATTATAGCAGACACTGGAAGTGATATTCACCTGTCATACATTATTCACGTGTTGTGGGTGAATTGCTAAAAACTGAAGGTCTTGTTTAGAAATGGACATACCATGTGCCAGAGGATTTGTTTAGGTTTGTCCTTTGTGTGTGCATTATCTGCTGACAACCATCTGTTATGTTTAGTATTTATGTGATTGGTTAAGGAATCTCATCTATAAAATAAAGCAGTGGATTGACTTCACCAGTACACACTGTTTCTCAGAACCAGTTACAAAATCATATTGTCTCAACAAATATTGGATTTTTTGCAGAAATATAAATTTGTATGGTTTCAAACATAGGGATTTGGTGGCTGTGTTTACACATTGCACTGATATGCACATATCCCAGGATAAGCATCGTAAAGGTTATTGTGGACATGTTTCTGAAAGCACTGTAGTACAATCTGATGTTTCTTTTGGAAGCAAATGTAGGGATTGTTTGTGCTTCTTTAAAAAGGAACCCGTTATTTGGAATTCATTTATTAGTAGATATGTTGCTGATCTACATGGACTTGAAACAAGAAACTGACTTTTAAATTTTTTACGGCATGTTTTACAGGGTGTTCTTCTTCATGTGTAGGTTTCTACAGTAAAAATTCTGAAGTGTTACACTGTACTCCATAGTCATGAATAACAACAGTAATTTATGTCACAGTGAGAAACTTTGGTCTTGCACTGTACTCATATTCATGAATAACAACAGTAATTTATATCACAGTGAGAAACTTTGGTGTTGCACTGTACTCTTGTTCATGAACCACAAAAAATTTTCCTGTGTTAACACACTGCATATGAAACTGGAACATGTGACAGAGTTCAGATAATGCAGTGTAACCAATATTGCTGACATGAAACTGCTGTTTGCATGGGTTCTGTGTTAAAATAAACACCCTGTATTAGTCATGTGGTGATTATTCTTATTTTTAAAGTGGATAGTTCATGTAGCTATTTTTGACATACGGAAGCCACGGTGTCATATATGCATGCTACCTAGAAGAGCCCGTCAGGCATTAGTATAAATGGTTTTTGTGGGGTTGAGTATTAACTGTTATAATTCCTGTATTTTTTTTGTGTCACAGCATTTACTGATTATTACAAAACTTTGTGTAGTTCACACTTTATAATTGCTTGTTTAACTTAGATTATCACACATCAGCCAGCTTACACATCTGTTTTGTGATATGTCAAAGTAGGTTTGGTTTTCAGATTTATTTTATCTATCCCAAGTTTTAGTAAGAGCAAAACTAAGTTATGTGCAACATTAGGTTTTGTATGTGAAGGACTGTGGAATCTTAAGTATCTTAAAACATAATCATGATAATGAAATGCGTGTTTAAGAATTTAGGTATGAAGGTGGGAACTAAATTGAAGTTAGCTTGTATCTACTGGTTGAATGGGAATATGTAAACAAAATAATGATCTTAGTCTTTGTGGAAGTAAGGGATTTATTCATGTGCTGAGTGACTGAACATTTCAGTGATTTCTAAACCACTAGAATTCAGTGTTAGCATATATTAGTACCTTCATTTTTGTTATTTAATCGAATGTTTTCAGTCCATTTTGCTCTACTATTAAAATGCATGTGCTTGAAACATTTTGGCTTTCGGATTCCTAGCAGCTTTATAAATTATCGACTTTTTGAAGTCCCATCTAAATGATTCACAGTTATCACATTCATAATTGAAGGCAGTATGTAACACTACTTAGCCATGTGTCCTGCATGACATGCTTTGTGCTTCCAAATATGGTTTGTAAATGAAGGTAGTACATTTTTCACTTTCATTTAGAGTTGTTATCAAGTGTAGAAATATATAGCGTAACTTCCAGATGTCATTTACACCATTGGATGAATAATGCCATATATGTGATTATGTTTATACAAAAGCAATGTTCACAAGGCTGAGAATTGCCTGGTTGCAAAAGAGGAATAAGTTATTACATTTAATACTTGAAGTTGTTGTTCTGGTGTAACTTATGCTGATATTGTATGGGCTTGACATGTAGTATGGCAAATGACATAAATTGTAAGCGCTGATTTTTTTTTTCAGGGTATAGGTGTAGTAATTTTATACAATTTATTTTAGTGTGTGAGACAGTACAGGCTAAAGAAGTTCGCAAAATCAGCAGGAACTTTGGTTACAGTCTGCTCTGGTTAGATGTAAAAGTGTTTGGAATACTGCGTGCTGTACACAAGATGTGTGGAATTTCAGTTAATGGACTCAATGGGTTTGACCTTGGGATGGCAAGAGTTTAATAATTCATTTAGATTGGTACTGAGAGCATGTATTTAGCCATATAGCCATCAATTAGGTACCCACCATAGTGCTCAAGATTTGATCCCCTTCAGGCATGTCCTTAGTATGACTGAATAAATATTCTGTGATCTTGATGTAACAGCAGCAGCTCAATTGCTCCAGCATTTGTGTTATATGTTGCACTGTTTATATTACTTCGTGTCTTTTTCATATAATGCCACATTAAAATGCAAAACACCTTACAAGAGAGTGTACCTTGATAAAGTGTATTAAATTGTAAGAATTTTATTTCTGGCCTACATTGCATCTGCAGTGTTGAAATTGGTCATGTTTTTAAAGTTAAGGCATCTGTGCTGTAAACTCATGATTAGTTGGATTACTTAGTGGTATTGGTAAAAGTTGTCCGTAATTGGGATCATTGCATATAAATGTTATGTGGTTTTTTACTTTGGTGTTTCTAGTCAGATGTAGGAAGGGATGTTAATTTTTTCCCCCTAGTCAGGAGTAACAGGAGTTTTTTATTTTCTTCATATTTCCAACATATCCCACATTAGTGCAGGTTGTGAAGTGAGGGTTGAAACGTGGTACTCCAACAGATAGTGTGACTTTTCGCAAGTTTCCCAATATGCAAGTTAACGGTGTGCGTACTATCATGTACTGACTGAAGAAACACTGCCAATGTCTGTATTATACCGGTTGCATTGATGACAAAGGCTTAATCTCTTAAATGTTTATCATACAGCTTTTAATGACATAGCAGGGAGTGGAATTCTTCAAGGTTTTTCAAGTTTTTGAGAATCCTGCTTTTATGTGAAGTGGTTACAAATGCAAGATTTTATGTGATATTTTAATAAGAACATATTTGAAGGTGGTCTTAATTTCAGCAAGCATCATGCATTAGTTATGGTATTTTTGTTGCATCGAATGCCCGTTATTAACTCATAATTGATTACTGAGCATCTTTAAGAAATTTTTATAATACTGTTGCACGTGTTTGCACTTTGCATATACATTATGTTCCTTAGATGTCTGTGGGTCTGTGTGTGACTTGAGGCTCTGTTAGGGTGTGGAAAGGCTGTGGACTTCACAACTGTTCTTAATATTTCATTCTTCTGACTTCTCGTATTTTCACAATAATGAAGGGCTGTGGTGTGTGTCAGTGTTGGATAATGGTTTACATTGGAATGGAAGTGCACATATCTGCATACATTCATTGTAATGGAGCCTTTGGTGGAATTTTTTGTGGAATTTTCCTCCAAGCGGTTGATTGTAATATAACTTAGCTAACACCCTGTGCTTTGTATTCGTATTTTAGTGATAATGTATCTTGTTTTGGAGTTGTGTAGTTTCTATTTAAGACTGGGACCACATGTCCTGACTTTAATTCATCTGTCAGGTAGGAATATGAGGTAGGAGCAACCCATGAGACAAAGTTTGTATGGTACCATAGTTTACAGTTGTATAAGGAGGAAGTTTTTCAGTGAATTGTAACTCAGAGGGTGCCCAGTGACTGAGAGTAGCTCTTTGTGAGGGGTCCACCAGATCAGGTGCTTTCCTTTACCTGAAGACAAAAGCAGAGCCAGATTTGGTAATCGAGTACTCTACTAAAATTAAAGACTACTTCACGAAAATTGTGTATTTAATAATGGGCTTTGTAGGAGTATGAGCTGCATCATTTTGGCTGACTTCAGTTCCATTTTTGCATCAAAAAATTATTCTGTCCGCCCTTTTTCAAAGTTAAATTTTTCAGCCATATGTTTTTCTTCCAGCAGAATTTGCGTGAAAAAAAATAGGAACTTTGAAAGTTATTTTGATTTAACTGTGTATTATGGTTTTATGGTGAAAGACATAGTTTGTTGTTGTATTATGTATAGTCATTTTTTATGTATCTCAGACCTTAGCCACTCTTGTACTGTTCTTATCAGACAAGGAACAATAAAGGTGGCTTTGTTCTTGATTGTTTCAGGCTTTTGCTGTTTTGGTCATTCCAGAATAATGAATTTTAAGAAAAATTTGGAACACTTGCTGTTCTGTCACGGGAAGTGCCAAGTTAATTGTACTCTTTGCCATCAGTTTTTACAAAAAAAAATATGTACTTGACACAGAATAAGTTGGAAAGTGTACCCAGATGTACACATCCTTCAGACGCATTCTTTGCAGTTTTGTGTCCCTTATTTGCCTTCATATTCACCTATTCATGATTAAAATCTTTCAGAACAATTAAAATGTTTTCTTTTGTATTAGTGAATTGTTTATCTCACACATTTGAACCTTGGATAAGATATCTGTGTGAAATAGATTGAATATCTTTACTTCACATCTCTGGTTTATTCAACTTTGGTTTTTGTTTCTGTCTCCATTCATGTGATGTAGCATTTAAATATTGACTGATAGAGTGTGTGTGTTTCAAAATTTTCCTTCAGTGTTGTTTGACTTATCAGTTGACATTTAAACACACATCTTTGTATGTTTTTCTACAATGGAAGGAGTGAGATAAATGTCAATAGTGTGCTGCATTGTGTTGCATATACACATATATGAGAGGAAAGCCATTGACCCTGTTTGGAGCCGTGAATACTTTTTTTGGTGTATTTATCTGGATTCATGTTATAAAAAATATTGTAACTGAAACTTTCAGATCTGGAGGTAATCACTTTCAGTGGGGAGCAAGGTGGGCTGTTACCAAGAAAGTTCAGAAAATTTGATTGAGTTTAATGTAACAAAGGAGTTATATTTGGCATGTATCATTCAAAATGAACTTTTACTGACAATTTCTAGTGTATATGCTTAATACCAGATTTGATCAAAATCAGGTGTTCAGTTTTAGATATAAAATGTGTGAATGGACAGATAAGAACTTACCATTCATTATGTGTTCATTTTATCCACCTACAAAGAATGCATGAATGATATTTATCGTGATTTGTGAAAATATGAATGAAAACATTTTTCCATTCATTGGTATTTTTTTACTTACTCTGATTCCCTAAATTAAGTGGCAACCTTGATTGATTCATCACATATTCAAATTTAGACCTATGTACTGGAATATGCTGAAGACTGTGGGTATTGTTTTTTGTATACCATTCATTAGATATGATGGGTTGGAGCCCCAGTGCTTTTTCTTTGACAGCAAGAGGTGGAAGCTTTGGTACCAAACTGTTCCAGTTGTTTGTCCTCTGTCATGCTGATGCAGACAGGTATGACTTGCTGAAGGAGCATAACATGAGGCATTTAATTTTTGTGCTTGTCCATGGTTGGAAGACTGGAGATGTGTTCAGCGGGCGTTTTTATATAAGAAGTCTTTCTTACAGCACATCTGGTACGGAGTGATGGAGCAGATGAGGTTAGACACGTGGTTGGACAACGTCTGGCTGGTATTAACCAATCTCGGATTGCCCTGGGTGCAGATGAGGAAGCAAGTCCTTTGCAATCAAAAAGATCGAGTAGGTTTAGTTTTTTAGGGTGTATGAAAATTTTAGATGTCATTCATAATTTATTGTATTTGTGAATGCTGCGCAAATGTTTCTCCAGTTTTTGCATTTCGATTTTTTTATGTTTGGGGTGATTAAAAAAGATAACACTTGTGTATGGGGTGCTTATGAAATGTGTTTTGTACAACTGTGGGAGATGGCTACGTGACCATCTAACTGTCCTCAATCTCAGCTCTATTGTTGTTCCAAGTGTGTAACCAAGACTCAACTCCAGATAACAGACTGCTCCAAGTGTTAAAACTTTTTTAATCGCTCTCTTTGTAACCTGTTCAGGCAATTTAACACCCTTCTTTGTGAATTGCTTTTGTGTTAAAAGCTTTGTGTTCTTGTTCATATGCACGAAGTCACTGACTGTAGTAATGGTGGACATTGTCAGTTTCTTTGTGTTGAGTGGAAAATACGATGTCTTGTGTTGATGGGAATTCACTATTGCATGGCGCCTATGACTACACTTTTCTTCGCACTCTAAGCATGCTCTGTTCCATATTCTTCGTGTGTGACTTAAGGAAGTGCTCCAGTGTATGTGTACACCTCATTTACAGGAGCAATACTCACATGTGAGGTTTTTGTTACGTGTATTTGTTTTGTAAAACTCAAATTATATAGCGCTGAAGAAAACTGCATTCTGCTGTGTGAAAAACAGAAGCAAAACCGGGTTTATATATATATACTGAACAGAGTTATGTTGTGTATCTAAAGATTGCAAAATACTGGCCATTGATACTGACATGAGCAGCTTAGCAACAGGAAAAGATGTGGAATTTGCATTGTCATTGATTGGTCAGTGGTCTATATCTGTTTGCCATGAGGGTATATTTAAAGTGAAGAATTGTTTGCCTGTGTGTATTATTTACTGCTTCTTTTGCAGAATATTAGTTCATTGTATCAGTGTATGTTGTTTTGATACATCTTCAGAATTATGGTGCAGATCCTGCCACCATTGTGTGCATCATGTAATTGCAGAAAATGGTTTTCTTGTGCTTCTGTACCAGTCTTGGGCTTTGATCATGAATTACGGAAGTGTACAGCTTTCTGTCTTGTGTTTTTGTATCTAGAACAGAAAAGAGTTGTGACCAGGTTATAGAAAGAAGCATATTAATCATTTACATATGCATCATTTTGATTTTGTAGTTATGAAGGAAGTCAAGGGTTCTGACCTAACGAAGGTGATTCAAGATATTTTGTAAGTCCTAGATGTAGGTGGGTGAGTGATATTAAAATGAATTTTAAAAAATAGTATAACCAACAAGGTACACGTTACACAAACACACAAATTATTGAAACAATCCAGCATGTTTAGGTGTATTGGCCATCTTCAGGGATACTGTGTAATATGATAAGAAATATACCCACAGCCATTGCATATCATGCTGACAGTGTGAGATGTAAGTAGAGAGGATAGTATAAAATGTGAAATGTATTGATGTGATTACAAGCAATAGAATGTGAAAAAATCTTCATAAGTATGTTTTGTTATTATTTTTGATGTGATTAAAACTGTAGGCTACTAAAAACATGTCCTTCAGTACACTCTGTTGTGTGTAATCACATCAAGACATTTTATGTCTTATTTTGTCCCCTCTACTTATTTGTTGTTGTCGGCAGGTTGTTTATTGGCCTTGAGTGTCTTTTGTATTGTATTTCGTGGCATTCCTGAAGATGGCTGATAGACCAAAACAGTGGATTGTTCAAATAAATACTGTATGTATTTGTGTAATGTGTACCTTATTTGCTTTATTGTTTGATTAAATTGGATTTTAAAGTAAGCAGGTGGAAGGGCATGGGGCTGGAATCATCTGACTTTCAATAGTGATCATTGATAGCTTCTTGCAAATGTGATGATAAACCTACAAGTCTGTGTATTTTATTTTCTTGACTAGCCAAGGGACTCTTAGCTTCTGAAGAAGGAATCTGTTCTGTGGAGTTAGTTGTTGATGATATAAGATCAGTGACAATTTTCAAAGTTCTCTGTAGCACAAGAAGCACGTTTGATGAGGCCCTGTTTAGGGACCTGTCCTGCTGAAAATTTAATCAGAATAGGAGAGTAAGAGGAACTTTCTGTCCTGTGGACAATTCTTATGAACTTGTTTGATGTGTACTTTTATATAATTGTATTTTCATTTATTTTATTTTTGAAAGTGACATTGCGACAGACGTATTCAAACGCGACTTATCAACAATATGCCAGTGATACCACTGTAAAACATTAATGTAAGTCAGTTATGATATAAACTTCATGTATTGCTGGTAAGTCCCCTTCCCCTCTGATTTGATCAAGGCCAACTGGCCTGTTATGGAGCTTATGTTGTATGTGAAATTTAGTTAGGGGCTAATTACAGTCAAAAGT
Source organism: Coptotermes formosanus (assembly GCA_013340265.1). Lineage (NCBI taxonomy): Eukaryota > Metazoa > Arthropoda > Insecta > Blattodea > Rhinotermitidae > Coptotermes > Coptotermes formosanus. Next base: position 854,780 of record BLKM01000329.1, on the reverse strand, counting down.
GTAGTGAGCAGAGTCATACATGCCAATGAGAAAGGTTTGGCATCTTGAATTTTTTTCCTCCCTGCCTTGCCAGAAGTTTTATAAATTGTGCGTAACAGATTCCTTGTATATATTGCTTATTTGTATAGGTTAAATTATGCACATTGCTGCTTTGACTTCAAAGTAACTGCAAGCCCGATTTTTTTCCTAATTTTTATTTGTATGCTTTAGACTGGCACATGTCAACATGAAATAACCCTTTCATGCCAGAATTAAATGCCTGTGGTACTCTGAAAAGACAATAATTTAAGTGGCTGCCATTATTTTGCATGTACTTGGTGATATCTTTAGGTGACTTGGCGTTTTAAGTACACGCGGCTTGTCATCTGTGGTCAATTTTCAGCATGCAAGGGATAATTACAGTCATTCACATTACTCTCTAAGAATTTCTTAATATGGAAGGCCTTCAAAATTGGCAGTCGCCTTCAATACGTCAAGTATGTAGGATTTCCTCATTCCTAGAAAGAAAGCATGTAAAACATGCAAAAATCTGATCTTTAACATGGAGTTATGTTTTTCATGTATACTGTGGGTATCAGCCATGTTATTTTAAGGGTTTTGTGTTACAGAAAGTAAGGGGTATGAGGAATTTGCCCCCAAAACATAGCTATACAGGGCCATAAGGTCAAAATAAACAAATGTAGTATCTGCATATATAGTGTAAGGAATGGCTGTTATTAGACCTATTGCACATATATAAAAAGGTCAGAAATGAGCGCAGGCTGTTAATAATAAAGAGAGTAACCGTAGTACTATATTACTATTAGCTGTGCTTATCCTCAGGGTTATCTGTAGACATGGTACTGTGAGCTGGAGCATTTGACTGGACTGATTCGCATATTATGCATATATAACAGGACTGTTTTTTGGTTTCCTTGTTGATGCTTTTGTAGCAGTGCATTAAAATCTGAAGTTTTCCTTTTACAGTAAAGTAAAATATTCTTCTCTGCTCTTTACATATCCTCTACAGAATAACATTTTGAACTACTCCCATTTTTAGCGTACATTGTGCACGTGCATTATTAGTTGTGCTATGTCAGTTTGCGTGTGTTCGCAAGTCAAGTTTTGATGGATGGATTTTTAGGAAATTGCCTCAGAAGATAACATCAGCCAAGTTAGTTTTGGTCCAACTTGGATTGCATGGACTTCTATCTCAGTTAAAACTGAGCACTGAGTCAACGAGAACTTTTAGGGTTTCAGGGCTGTAAATACATTTGAAAAATGCTGTATATGACTTCTGTGGGTTTGTACCATGTAGTTTGTTAGAGACATACTTCTGGGCTGTTGTGCCATATAGTTTGGTAGATGGATACCAATGTTTTTGAGGGATCTTCTGCCTCTGTCTTGGGGGTCTTTTGCCTGATGCTGAAGTTGGAGAAGGAGCATCTTCCCGTGAAACATTTCGGTCTCCCAGATATGTGTCATCATGTCATAAAAGCTCTGTACCTGCATGTACCATATGTGAGATCTGCATTCTTCTGGGATATTATGCAGTGTTGTGTGGTAATTGTAATTACCACACGATTCCGCGTAATATCCCAGAAGAGTGCAGAGCTCATTAACATCGCGGTGGAAGCGTGAAATCAAGGCTATGTACCATGTTTATTAAAATGTACTGGATTTTCAGCTTCTCCAAAATTGAATTGGCATTTAGTAACATTTTCGGTATTCTGTGGTAACACATGTAACATAATTTTACGGGGATGCCAAATCTCTGTTTGTAGAAGCTTGAAGATGTTGTGTTCTGGCATGTTACACTGTAACTGTGCAGTCTTGCAGAAGTGCACTGATGTTTTGGAGCCCCCCACCCCAGTGATGGAGGTCACAGGTTCCTCTGAAGTGTTCCTACAATTTCATCCCACCATATGTAATTACATCTAAGAGCAGAGCCATGTTTCATAGTCATTCAACAGACTCAGAAGTATCAATTTCTCTAGGCTATTTTGAGGTTACATATGTGCATTATATTCACACAAATATGCATAGATACATTTCAATAAATATTTAATTGGACTCAGTGTTTCAGAAAGTCCTTGACGCTGTTGAGCTTAATATTTGTCGTGTGGCATGGTTTCAAGTTAACCATCATTTCATATGAAAGTTAAGTTCATAAATTTCCATGTAGTGCTGAGCATTTTGCTGACCATATTTTCTGTTGAATAGCACTAACAGTGTAACTTACACGTGCAGCCTTGTTCACCCACTATTATTAGTTGGCAGAGTAGTGTGTATTTCATTGGTGTAGTGTGCTGAGACAGCTATTTGTAGGCATTTCTTCAAATGACGTGGATGTTTAGAGAACTGTGAGCTGTAGTGCATTCTGTTAATTTGTCTTAATGTATTTAGTTTTTGCTTTTGCAAACTGGATATGCTTATCTTTTTCAGTTCGTTGTAAATAATTTTGCTTTTTGGAGTTTTGTGTGTGCGCGTGTGCGTGCGTGCGCGCGCACGTGTGTGTGAGAGAGACAGACAGAGTGAGTAAAAAGTAAGTGTAATTCTATTTTGTTCTGGATTGTGTAGACAGTTAAAATTTTCTCTTGTGGTCTTAATCATTTCATGCAAATTATTCTAATACAGTATCCAGCTGTATTGTCCTTGCAATAAGATTGGTGTTTTGCTTGTTAAAAATAATGCAGATAATCATAGCATATATGAAATTAGAATGCTGCATCACAAAACAAGCCATACACCCTTTCTGTGCCTTGTGAAGGATTTAAGGAACTGTTACATATCTGTTTGTCTGGGGTCTGCATATATGCTTTAAGTTTATGGCCGAAAAATAATGATTTCACAAATAAATGAGCCTGGCCATGAAAGAAATGTCATTCTCTCATGGTTCCACTATATATGTGTGAAATGAGGAAATGATTGCAAGCAAAAAGGACATTATATGTACAGATGTAAAAGGCAGAATTGTCCCTGTCCATGCCATGAAGGCATATAGGTTGAGTACAGGTATAGCACCACTCATTCTTTATCCTGGTACTTGATGGAGGTGAGTGGTCAGCTTCAGACTTCAGCCAGTGTAACCTGAGGGAAGGCCCCCTGGTACCCATTGTACAGGAGGCTGTGGGAGTGCCAGAGGCAGTCTGTTTTGGAGAAGAGATAAATCTTTTGTTCTGCTAGGGATTGAACCATGATTCCTTGGTCATGTGACCTGTAATCTGGTCATTATGACTACACAGTTCTGGCTCCGATATAGATGTGTAGATGGTTAAATAAATTATGTGGGTCTCAGAAAAGATTGCAGTATGTGTTAGGGTGTTCAGTTAATGAAACAAAGTTTTTACAAAGTTCTCAAAAATAATCTTGATGCACAGAATTTCTAATTATTGGAGTTCTTGCATTTTGAACAGTTAGGTTCCTAATGCTGTTCACATCCTGAAAACTTGCATCAGCTTTGCTACTGACAGATGTTTTGTTAAGTGCAAGCATGGTCCTTCATTGGACCAAAATTCAGATGCAGTAACTCTTGTCAGAAACCTGTAGGGCATGCTGTTTTGTTTTCTCTGAGAATTTACCTCTAATTTTACATTGTTTTGATAATGACTTTGTTGTTTTTCTCTAGGTGTAATGAGTGCTGATGAAGGTGCTTTACAAAATCGTGTTCACCTGGGTTCACCGTCACTTCTGGAAAAATTAGGGGCTGGAACAGATGCTTTGTTGAAAGATTTCTTTTATTGGTGGGGAACAGGTGAGTTAAAGGGTGTTTTGGAGTTCACCCACAATGAAATATAACCTTCCAAAATGTGCATATATATTAGCCTTAGATATATGGTGTTTGAAAATCAGTGGTTTTAGATAATCTGAAGCATTATTAGCAAATGAAGCTAAATATTGTCAGGAGTATATCTGAAATATTTTCATTGAAGAGCGACCTATGTATTATGATGAACAGGTGATATTTGTGTTGTATTTTTGTGTAATTCAAAAATGATAATGTTTTTGCAGTATGGCGAGAGGTTTGTCTTTTCAGATTATGGCATCATGTAAATGTAGGTTTTATTGTCATTGTTGTGTACTTTTGTGTCCAAGGCAAATGTTTTGGTTTGCAAATGGACACATTAAGGATCTCAGAAATGTTGACAGTACATGTATATGGTGTCTGTACATGGTATGGATCAGTAACCTGTATACATGTTTGCATACCACTGCCATGAAAGTCTGAAATCTGTTGTAGATCTTTTCTATCACACTTTTCCTGTGACTGGGATTTCTGGCAGTAAAGTTGCATCAGGGTCCATTCGTGTTTTCTTTACAAGGACGAAATGCGTTTGCTTAATAAGTAAAAGATGTGAATTTTTCTTTTCTAAGACACTGTCTTACATAATTTAGACTTATTTTGTATATTACTATGAGAGTGTGAGGTATCAATTTCATATGTGGCTTTCATGTACATATCAAGTTTTTGATGTGGGTAATCGGAATTTAACAAAATATGTCATTCACATTTCACTTTTCTTTTAGCTGTTTTGCAAACTTGGCACTGTACTCTTTCCTATTTGTAAATGTACATCTTTTTCAATTAATTGGATAGCAACTTAGGTGCATTGCAGTGTATTTTAGCTGCAAATGATTCAAGATTCAGAAACATACTTCCAGTTACTAGTAATTGAATTTTTATATTTTTGTACCTTCATTAATTCTGCAGTGTGCTGGAACTGGTTATATAAAAACCATGCTTTGGATAGAATGTTTTTGTACCTTCATTTAGTTGCTTTTATTTTCAGGTTGTGCTCGTCATCCTTGGCTTGTTTTATTGCTGGGAGTCTTTCTGGTGGTTGGCTTGGGTCATGGTATCAAATACATAAAGGTAACCACAGACCCAGTAGAACTATGGGCTTCACCCCACAGCAGGTCCAGAGTTGAACGAGAATATTTTGACAGCCATTTTGAACCCTTTTATCGCACAGAACAAGTTATTATTCGAGCATCAGGATATAAGCCTGTAAGTTGAATTATATTTGTTATTTTTCTTTCTTTAATGTACCTTCAGGGTTTCATATTCCTTGTACTTTATTTAAAATTAACATAGTGATGACTGTTATATTTCGTTATACGATTCACATGCCATCATTTTTTGTTGCAAAGTTCAGGAATAAATCAGTGCTTACATATTCATGACATTCTGTTTATACATATGAAAGGCATCAATCTAAAAAGTTATCTCTTCAAACCCTGAGAAGGAAATGAAGCAGACTGTACATTTGGCACAATTTAATGACTCTTTTATGTCGTCTGATTTTGTGGCATGACTTTGTGCCTGTGGAAAGGAGCAAATGAAAACTGTTACCTGCGACTGTGTTTTCGTTGAGACCATGAGTCACAAAAGTGTGCGACTTGAAGAGTGAGGTAGTAAATTGTCACGAGTTTTATTTAAGAACACAGCTGTGATTTGTAAATTATCTCAGTTTTTCAGGAAAAAGGGATGTTTTTATGGATATGTCAGTTACTGATATTTCTAGATCATTTTCATAAATTGTGTAAATCTCTCACAAAAGTGTCCAGATACAGAATATTGGGAAATAATTTGTGAACTGTGTTAAGAACTGGTATTTAGATGACCAGAAATGTAATAAATGTATATCTTTCATCTCTAAAATTCCAGATTTTTCACAATACATCCAATGGACCCATAGTTTTTGGACCTGCTTTCAATGATACATTTCTGAAGACAGTTCTGGATCTTCAGGAACAGATAAAAAAGGTACACTTCATTTTGCTATGCTTCGATCAGATTTATGCCTGCATAAAGAACAGAGATTAAAAATTTAAAAAGTAAAATTCTGGCATGAGATTTGAGGTTTTCATAGTCATGTTACTGAATCTGTGAGTCTGGGATGTTCCTGGCTGTTGATTGGTACATACAGTAAAACTCTGTTAAGACATTTTTGAAAATTCCAAGAAAATCTGACTTCTTGAGTGGGAGATTTCTTAAAAGGGTAGGACCGAAGGGTTCTATTTTTTAAATGTTTCTGAACTTATTACATATGCATGCTGAACTTGTACAATTTGCAGCTGTCTTAATACATTCTCACTTGTATCTGACCGTTTAACCATTTTGTCTGTAACCTTTCATTCACAGTTTTATTTACACCTTTACCTACACTGTTACTGACTTTTCATTCACAAGTTCACATTTCATTCCAGATATGTACTTTTCCTTGAAATATTTTTCAAGCATGGTTGTTGCGCTTTCTTTTTTTCAAAAACAGTAGCAGTATACATCTTTAGATTCCATAGGTTTGCTTGTAGGTAGACTGTCAGGGGTGGTCACTAGTTCCAGTTACTTACACTAACTCTGCAATGTCTTGAATTTATGTTCTGGAATTGCTGATGTAACTTATCTGCACACAGTCACCACTCATGTTTCACAATCACGCTACACCATGACATGTTTATATTACCGCCATTAAATTACATTTAAACAAGTTGTCGCAATCAACCGCCCACGTATCTCGCGTCAAACTGCTGTCACCCCAACAACGTGGAAGACTGTGTCACTTCGACTAGCATGCACCTAAAGTTCTTCAAATGTTGTTGGCTGCCTTCATTTCGTCCAAGTCCCAGGCAGCTGAAGTGGCAAGTGAGCTGCCACATGCCAACGTTGCCATACGCAGGCTTATGCAAGTCACGGAATAGCTAGGATCCGTTTCCAGCTGCCCATTACAGTTTTTAGGTTGTTGTGAGAGACTGAGTAGGGGGGACTGACTGCCTGCAGTCTCTGCATCGTGGAAGAAATATGACACCCTCACGTCGGCTGTGAGGTTACAGCATCCTGCTGTGTGAAACATGGCGGAAATGACCATGGGGATTAACCTATATGAACTGACCTCGCCACTTGAGAGCTGCGTTCTGGAAATGGAACAGATGGAAACTCGGAGAAATTCTTTGCGATTTTGAAACAGAAAATGTATTAAATGGATAAAAAAAACTGTTTCATTGTCAAATTTACTTCTTAGGTGGGAAATTTCCTTATGCAGGAATGTATAAAAGGGCAGTGTGTAATGTTAATCAAATGGGAGAATTTTGGTGCTTTTTTCTTCTGACTTCTTAGGCAGGAAATTTTCTTAACAGGGGACGTCTTAAACGAGTTTTACTGTACTTACTTTAATCTCAAAGGATTGTGGTACATTCATCTTCAGGGTTGAAGAGTCAAAACCTACTCTTCTTCAACTGTGTGACCCTAAAGATGAAGGCACTATGATCCTTGGAAATTATGGTAAATTCTTACCTTCAATGTGGTATAACATCCTAGAAGCTTTAAATTGACATTAAAATCCATGTCATTGTATTGGGTATTGATTAATGTCTCGGCATTTATGCAGCTTGGAAGTGAAGACGGCAGTGGGTTGGAGAAAATCTGCTATGCACCCTTGACGTCACAGTTTACTGGACCACCCCGTATTGAACAGTGTGTGGTGCAGAGTGTCTGGGGCTACTTCCAGGATAGTGAGGAGACTTTTGACGACACAGAGACAGATCCAGAAGGATTTGTTGTAAACTATTTGGATCACTTTGTGAAGTGCACACAGTAAATATCCACTTATTTATGTATTTACATTTCATGTATCTTATATTTCAAATTTGTAATTATTGTATCTCCTCCTGCTCCTGATGAACTAAGGAATTGTTTGTGATTTCAGAAATTATTACAATCCTGAATGCCTAGCTCAATATGGAGGCCCTGTAGATCCAGCCATAGCTGTAGGTGGTTTCTTGGATGCTGGAGGGGCACTGGAAAGTGAACCAAGATATGAGAAGGCTACAGCTGTGATTCTTACATTTCTTGTCAATAACTATCACAACAAAACCAAACTGAGACCAGCTCTTGAGTGGGAGCATAAGTAAGTACTGTTGTGTCAGTAAATTAAGAAAAATAGGAAGATACACACTGCTCTGAATAAACATTTTCTATAACATGCTTATCCACTGAAATCTGTATTAAATTGGGTAACGAATGTAGTGTCTTGTGCTATGTGTATGAGGTAATTAAATTTGCAAATTATCTTCCTACATTTCTGATTAAAGTTTCACAGTCAACAAAAGAGGGGTGCTCAAATAAGGATGGATACTTACTCAGTAGGGTTCTGATATTCATGATTAATTAATTCCTGTTTTCATTGTAAAATACATATTTTGTTTCAAAATTTTTTTGTGAAATACCAGTAGTAAAAACAGAAAATGATCCGAGAACTGCAACAGACATGGAAGTGTACTTTTAGTGTGACTCACACTTGTTTTATAAGCAAAAAATACAGGAAACAATTGAAAGAGAGCCATCATAAAGCATGAAAAGGGTGACCACACTTAATGAAAGACACAGCTTGCTTGAGCTGAAAGTGATATTTGCAATAACAGGAGAGTGGGGGGAACTGACTTGCCAGTCACCTGGTCTCGTTGAAAGTCGTTGGAGACAGTCACACAAGTTTGCAAGGTCAAGACAGTATTATTAAAACAGTTGATCACAGGAGGTAGAAATCTGAACATGAGTGTCGTGAACTTAGAGAGACATTACTCGGTCTGTAATTATGAACTGGTCCTTATGATCTGTTTGTGATACGTAAGGTTTATTGAATTCATGAAGAACTACACTGCACAACCAGATCCAGATATGGAAGTTGCCTTTACATCTGAGCGCTCAATTGAAGATGAACTGGATCGTGAGTCACATTCAGATGTTAGCACCATTGTAGTGAGCTATATCATCATGTTTGCCTACATTGCCATTTCACTTGGACAGATTCGTACCTGCAGTCGTCTACTGGTAAGAAGTTAATACATTTCAACAAATTATTGTAGTGTGCTTTTGGCAGGTTCCTTTGATGTATGATACAAACTGGGAATTAATAAATCATTCCTTGTGGTATTATATGCTCTGATGATTGCATGTTTTTATTGCATGAAATTTTGGGTTTATTTCTGTTTATGTACAAAAGATGTAATTGACTTCTTATTACTGATAGCTTTTGCTCATAATTTATTGGTCATCCAGTTTAAACACTTAGGAGCATAATGTACATAATTTTAAAAAATGTAATTGGTTATATTGTGACATATAAAAATATATCAACAGTAGTTTGTACCAACCAAGCATATTATTAGCTGCATATACGTTGTTATATCTCGTATGTAGTGCATTGATTAGTATGGCTTGGTTGCAACAAAACCCATTAAATGGAGTGACTGATGTCAAGATGGATTTATGGTAAGTTGACTCAACTTTTAGAACTATACATTCATATTTAGGAGGTTCCCAATTTGAATCTTAGCCATGACACTGACTCCTGATTGGTTTTTTATGGTTTTCCTCCTCCCGAACAAATGAACAACTTGTACAGTACTTTGAAATTGCTAGCAATTTCCACACTGTTTCCACTTCGGCATTCATTCATTGTTGTGCCTTTCATCTTTGTATTTATTTACTGACATTAAATAAATTATCAGTAAGTAAAAGGGGAAGGTGGGGTTAGCATTGCGGTAGCAGAGGATGCAGTGATCGTTATGTGTCTGTTTATCATTTTCTTTCCAGGAGAAGAAATGAAAATGCAGATAACTATAAGTAAATAGCGTAGAATTAACTAATAATTAATGAAACCTTAGTTTCTGGGCTAAGCATGCCTACACATAAAAAATTGTTTGTTAGGTACTGTATTTACGGACATACAGGACACAGCATGATTTCATGTCTGTAGGAGGAAGGTATTTTGATGAGTATGTGCTGCTTAGTGTATTAAATATTTACACCTGTAATAACTAAAATGCACAGCAGTGAAACAGAAATCAGATGTACAGTGACATCCCCAATTAAATGGCTTTTCCCACACTAAATCAAACTTTTCACTACAAGGGCTTCATGCATAATTACATCAAAAAACAGGTTATCTTTTGAGAAGACTTACTTTGTACATTGATGACAAATAATTTCTTTATGGAAATCATTAAACAATCTATTCAGATAAATACAGTAACATGATCAGCAATGTCAAATTAATATTTCAATGAATTAATGACATATGAAATAAATACTGAAAGAACCTCAGAGAATCAAAGTAGTGGTGGCACAAGGACTAGGTCCCAGTGCATATTCAGCGTGTGATGTTGATTGGGAAAGATGGTGGTTGTACAGTAATGATTTCCATCAGAGAGTAGATGTGACTGGTGGTTGTTTTGACCACAGTTGCTTTACATCAAGATACAAGTTACGGTTTATGAAGTCATACTTCACTGAATAGGGGAAAAGACTACATAGTTCATTTTAGGTTAATCCAAATTCCATGCAAACATTGACTGTACAGTGTTTCATCCAACAAATTGCACATGTAACGATAAATAACAATTTGTTATTTTATGATGCTCCTACTGGGTTTGGCCTTTAGAGGCCATCCTCAGAGAAGTTGTCTGCAAAGGAATAGAGCTATAACAAATTCTGTCAAAGATTTGCATATATGGAGTTGAAATACAATGTTATCAATTATGATACTGCTAAAATGTATAAAATGTAGATTAATTATGGGTATTTTTACATTTCTTGAGAATTTTATCTTTACTTGCAGACAGACATCTGTGTCATAGTTGTACTTGTCATTCTAAGGGAGTTATATCCCTGTGTTTTCTGTCATTTATACCAGTGATTCCCAAACCTTTTTGCTTGCGAATCCCTTTTGGCTTTGAAAGATAACCGCAGATGTTCACATCCTTGCTCACGGGCATATAGAGTGTCTGGATGAAAGGCATCCAAAATTAGAATTTTTTTATATCGCAGGATTGATTTTAGATAGCTGCGAATACATAATATTAGCATATGTAACGACACACTGCATGATTTGGCCTTAAGTAAAAGGATTGTCACTTGCTTTGTGGGCACAGGAAGTTTCTTAATTAGATATTCTAATGATCATGCGAAATCAATGTATCGCCAATTAAAGAAGTTCCAAACATTTTTCCTTTAATGGAAAAAAAAAAGTAAACTTCAAAATGGCCATCACAGAACATATCCACAGATCCCCTGGGAACTGGCTGCGGATCCAAGGGTATTCACAGAGCACACTTTGGGAACCGCTGGTTTCTATCATAATATACCACTGACTACTGCGTAGAGGCCTGTAGAGTCTGAAACATGGGAGAAGCATCACAGAATAACAAGTCATTATTTATGGTTACATGTGCAGTTTGATGAGTTAAATGCTGTATAATATACAGTTTATATTGGACTTCAAGACCAGAAAAACTGTTCACTATATATGACGTTTGATGAAATATGTTTGGGCATACCAAATCCAGATTGCATTTTATATCTGATAGCAGAGTGTGTGGTATTAGCTGAGAAATATAAACTGTTACCTGGTTGAGGATTTGATTTTCAGGATTGTTGTGGTGAATAGCAAGGTTATAGATGCCCCACATTTCGAGGGAAGGTAGTGCCTTCATCTTCAAGATTGAGGATTTCTAGAAAAGCCCAGAATACATATGTCCTCATCATCAGTGCTGTGGAAACCTCAAATCTTGCATTTACATTGTTATTAATTTCTCTCTACCACTTGCATGCTGTCACTTATTCACACAGGTTGGAATTAAGAGCCTAGTTCTGTCTTTTTTTCTGATTTACCACATGCAGGGAGGGAAGTCACCATATATACATCCACAGATGTTTGGCGTGTTTGATGAACAGTGATTGTAAGAAAAGAGGATGTGTTTTACACACTGACAAAAGTAGTATTTTGTGTATATTTGTATGTGACTGAAAGCATTCAGTCCCCCCCCCCCCTTTTTTTTTCAGATTGAGAACTTAACAGTACTTATGTTAAATGTTGCTCTTTTACAGATTGACAGCAAAGTGACACTTGGTTTAGGTGGAGTGTTTATTGTACTTGCTTCTGTAGCCTGCTCAGTTGGCTTATTTGGATTTGTAGGTGTTCCAGCAACCCTCATCATTATTGAGGTAGGTGTTGTTCTGTAAGAATATCCAGGTATCTTCTCAGTTTGTTGTACGTGTGCACCACTAAAATGTGGCAGCTTCCAGGTTGCTGTTTTGATGAATCAGGTTGAATGTAAAAAGCACAAAAATTACAGAGAACAGTAGTAAAAATTCCATTCAGTGTATGCTTTTCCTGGCATGTAATATAACGGCACAGTGAATGCAACCTCACTACAGCGTTGGGCAGCGCTGTAGACACTATAATACACACTGGCAAGGTGAGTGGTGACCTCCAATTTTAGCAAGATAGTGCCACAGCATGCATGTCACGTGAATCAATGGATTGTTTGAGAGCCATGTTCCTTTGATGTATCATTTCATGTTTTAGTGACATTGCCTGGGCAGCCAAGTCTTCTGACGCCATGGGACACTTGAAAGCCAACCAACAAACCTTGTATGCTTAGCCAGTTTAGAGAGCAGATCAGGGATGAAATTAGAGCCACTGATGAATACAGTGAAACTCACATAAGAAAAACCCGGTTAAGAAAATTTCCCGCCTAAGAAGTCAGGATAAAAAAGCACCAAAATTCTCCCATTTCATTAAAATTACCCTTTTAAGAAATTTCCCGCTTAAGAAGTAGGATTTTCTTGGAATTTTCAAAATTTTCGTAACAGCGTTTCACTGTATCTGTTGCAAACAGTTAACAGTTAATTTCTAAACATGATAACAGGAACATATTGCGTGCCAGGGAGACTACTTATGAGTTGTAATTTTTCAAAAGTAGAAAGAATATATTAAGTGGCATTTTGCTGCTGATTCTCATCTTTTTTTTTTTTTTGATCTTACATTCAGCCTGCTTCATCAAAGCAGCAGTTTGAAAATTGTCCCATTCTCTTGGTACACCTGTACATTGTAGTATTTCACGAGTAGAATACTCAGACTTTGTTGTACCCAGGTTGCAACATTTCTCATTAAAGTTGATGAAATAATTTCAGGTCATTCCATTTTTGGTACTAGCTGTGGGAGTGGACAATATCTTCATTCTGGTTCAGACACATCAGAGAGAACCTCGCCGTCCAAATGAAAGCTATGTGGAACACATAGGCCGTGTTGTTGCCCAGGTTGGACCATCCATGCTCCTAACAAGCTTGTCAGAGTCTTGTTGTTTCTTTCTAGGTAATGGATTTTTTTACTTAATATCCTTTCATCTTCTTACCTATGTACTACTACTAATTAGTTGGAGTATTAGAAATTATCCAAAAGTGTAAATATTAAAATATACAGAACTCCTGTTTTGTATGGGTTGCAAAGTTGGTTTCCCACATTAAGGGTAGAACATAAGCTGAGGGTGTTCAGGAACAGGGTGCTGAGGAAGATACTTTGGGCCTACAAGGGAGGAGGTAATAATAGCTTGAAGAAAAATATGTAATGAAGAGCTTTGTGTTTTGCACTCCTCACCAAATACTGGGTGATAAAATCAAGGACGATGAGATGGTTCGGGACATACATAGGCAAGAAGAGAAATGCGTACTGAGTTTTGATGGTGAGACATGAAGGAAAGAGGCCACTTGGAAGTTACAGGCAAATATCAAAATGAATTTTTAAAGATATAGGATGGGAGGGCATAAACTTAATTCATGTGCTTCAGAATAGGGGCAGGTTATGGGCTGTTGTGAACATGTAATAAACCTTCCTTGAAATGTGGGGAATTCATGGAACTACACTATCAGCTTAATAGCATTGTGGACATTGTGCTCACTTGTAAGGAATTGTAACCAGAAAATGAAGTAAAACTGTTTGCCAGTTCAATTCACAGTAGATTCAAAGAGCAACACTTAACACAGCAATTTATTAAACACATGGAACTTGCAGTCAGAGCTTTTATTGAAAGTCATTTGTCACTGCACAGGCATTTGGCATCAGTATGCATCGTGGCTTCACTCTGTTGGCGTGACCTTGAAGCCACAGAATACTAAGCATACATGAAGACAGTTTTTATTCCTAATTTCCAGTTAAAAATACTCAAAATGGCAGCAACAGGCAGATTTGTGCTGAGTTTGAACATATGATAAAAGGAACTCATGGAAAACACAAGCGTATATTCAAATGGAAATACAGCATTGTTCTAATTCCTGTGTTGGCAGGACCAGTAAACAGATGTGTAGAATCAAGGAAAATGTAGACTAAGGGAACGTAAAATCCAGGTTTCACTGTAGGTTTTGCAACTTCTGCTGTGTTGTACTGAAATTTATAGCCACTCTCTGTAGGGTGGATTTCTAGAATAGTTTCTGGATTTGATGTGTATGTGTATTAATCTACAGACTGTTTTTAAACATTCAGTCAAGTATATCAATTGTAGTGTTGGCCAACATTGGAATATAATGTTACAGAGATGTTCATAATCATGTATCTGTTTTTAGGTGCTTTGTCAGACATGCCTGCTGTTCGTGCCTTTGCCTTGTATGCAGGAATGGCTCTGCTGATCGATTTCTTACTCCAGGTCACCTGCTTTGTCAGTTTGTTAGCTCTTGACACCATACGGCAAGCAGTAAGTTAAATCCCTTGTCATTGGTACAGTTCTGTTATCTCAATATTGTGTGTTTGAATGTGGGTTGGCAGTTTTGATTTATCTGTTGGTCTCATATTTTAAATATGATGCCTACAAATTGTTTGTGTTCATTTGTCAGTTGACTAGTTGCCCATTGTTGGTTTTTAGCAGCAATGTTTTCATGAGAGAGAATGAAAATGTTGTAACAAAACACACATTGAAACATGGATTTTTCATTCTTGTGACACTTAAAATTATAACATGATATACTGAGTTATGCAGAATGAACCAGCATTTACACAGCTGTGTGAAAATGTCATGCCAGTTATTTATTAATTTCTTGTTGTGTTGTAATTGTAGATACTTATTTTTATATTCACACCTTGCATTTCACATGTTTTAAATTCAAGCCATTCATATTTTGGTACATATAATATTGTTCACTAATTCAGAAGCCAATACAGTCTTCACTTTGTTTACTGAGCATAAATTTCTTTGTTGTGTAATATGAAAGTAGCAGCATATACAGTGAAACCTCGATGCATCATTCCCGTAACCATCATTTTCCTGCAAATTTCGTCTGCCTTGATTGGTCCCGGAATTAGCCCCGTATAAATAACACTCTTTTTTCCTGCCTCCATCGTTCCTCGAACTATCGTTTTATCGCATTGATCGTTGAAAAATCACGGTCCTGATGCAACAGTTTCCCACATTGATTGTTTTTGGAAAATTGAAACAGTGATTTAGTAGCTTGTGAGGGGTGAATGCATGATGACCTTCAATTAGTCAAAAAAAATTGAGGGTGTGCGCATGTGCCATGCGTAGTGCCGCCGGCTGCAAATGCAGATCATGTCTCCATCCTTTTCTTTCAAGCTACAGTAGCAGTTGAGTGTTTTACTACCACTCCCATTATTCCCCTCATTTCCCTTATCAAACAGCCGCATTCCGCGTTGGTGTGGAGAGAGTCACGCTCAGATATTAGTGACATCGCAATGAGGAACGAAGATAACGATGATGTTTTAACCCACGAGTGGTAAAAGTTCAGTGGCATGGATAGCGAGAAACTTGCCTACTACGTCTCTGCGGACAGTTGCCCAGCGACCAGCATGTTAGTACGGGGGAGGCACTGTGGGAGAGCCACGTGGGAGCCTTGAGTTTGGAAGGGGAAGATAGCGAACCCGAAGTTGTGCGGAATTTTGCCGAAGCACATGAAGCACTCATGAAAGTCAAACCATTCGTGTATGCGCACAGCAAATGATGGTGATCATGGTAGTGTTCTAAGTTTGGACAGATCATTCTTTGAACTTAGATGCAAAGTTTCTACAAAACAACTGTCACAGAGTTTTTTTTTTAAGGGAATTTGCAGTTTTAATAAAGCGTTATATCATGTAACTGCCAATAAATAGAAGGCATTAAGTTTTTCTCAGCTATAGTTTTTAATGGTTTCTCACAAGAATTGTTTTCCCGTATTTATCGTTTTTGTTTTCTATCCCCTTCAAAAATGATGCATTGAGATTTCACGGTATTTCATTAATTTTGAAGCTAGTAAGTGTGTTGCTGATGTTTGTTTCAGGGCAATAGATTTGATGTTTGTTGTTTCCTTCATGGCCCTAAGGCTGAAGTGGATCCCAACTCTGAGGGCATCTTGTACAAGCTGTTTAAGGTTCTCTATGTTCCTTTGCTGATGAAGTCAGTAGTCAGAGCTGCTGTGATGGTGGTCTTTTTTGGCTGGGTGTGTGCAAGTGTTGCTGTAATCCCTCACATTGAAGTTGGTCTGGACCAAGAACTCTCAATGTCTGAGGATTCATACGTTTTTAAATATTTTAAGGTAATAATCCACTTACAATTCATATATGAGGAAATATGGTTAAAGAGAAACTGGGATGATTGTTGCAGTCAGAAATTGTCCATGTGCAGAGTGAGACTTATTTCCCCACACTGTTTATGTGTGTGTTTCTTTCATGAATTTTTTGACCTTGGTTCGGTTTTGAGTAATTCACCATGAACACCATTGATCTTCCAAAGTAAGCTTGTTCTGTAATGTAAATATCTGTTTCAGAATATGAGCCAGTATTTATCCATTGGGCCACCAATGTACTTTGTTGTGAAGAATGGCATGAATTATTCTGACCCTAATGTGCAAAACCTTGTGTGTGGAGGGCAGTACTGCAATCTTGATTCTCTCAGTACACAAGTGTATTTTGCCTCCAAGGATCCCAAGAGGTAATTTCATTTTGTAGATATATGTACTTGACTCTTCCATTTATTTGTGGTGATATGTCTTGGTTTTAATTGTATTTTATCCATATTTACAGAACATACATTGCTAGAGCTGCAGCCTCATGGATCGATGATTATAATGACTGGGCAGTTCCTGATTCTGGATGCTGCAAGTTCTTCCCACAGAACAACTCCTTCTGTCCACATAGTGGCCGTATGTTGTGATATTTACATTATGTATGGTTTAATAGTGTGTATCTGTGTTTTCTTTTTCCAGCTGTGTTCACACCAGCACTGGATCCCCAACTAATCTGCTATCGTATTAGTACCTAATGTAAATCAGCTACAGCATGTGCTGGTCACTCATGTCTATTTAATGTGGAGGTTAAGAATGCACGACTTTGTGTTCTTTCCCATATGATCCATATTCTGTGCATTAATCAAGCGAATACAGTGTTAATACCAACAAATGCACAATCATATTTAGATACAGTATACCAACTAATGTGCATAATATTTAGATAGCAACTATTTTGTTTGGATGGTGGTTTGCTATGTGCATCTTCTGTGCACACCATCCATAAAACCCTGATACACTTCACAAACATTTTTAACTCTACATTTTAAACTTATGTTCGTAATTACCTTGTAACTGTGAATTTGTACTCTGATTGTGCGATTATTTTCAATGGTGGAATGGTTTGGGCACTTCTGTAATTGTAATTATATTCCTGTTTATATCTCCCTGAAGATGGCCACATAAGTATAAGTAGGCAAAACATGTTGGAGGATACTTTGTGAATAGAACTACATCTAAATATTTTTGTGCATTTGTTGTTATTAACATTGTAGTAGTTGATATTTGTGTTCTTGGTGCTGCAACTGCTGCTGCTAGTAGTACTGCACATTGAATTAAATGTCGGGAAAATAATCATGGTTTGTGCAGCAGACTAGCAAATGCAAAATGCAGTTCTCAGTCAAGCTGAGCATTGGAGTTGAACCTATAAACTTTGAACTGTGGGTTGTGTGGCCTCACCTGTCGTATCATCCTGCACCATAATTACACCAGTAAGGCATAATTATGGCCTAGGATGTTTATAGGCACCAGTCTGAGTACATTTTTCTATCCTTCATGCTACAAATTTCAGTTCAAGCATCAAAACTTTATGTATGTTTCCAATGACAAGGAAGTGGCCCAAATGAAATTACCATGTTGGAAGGCGTGAGAAATTACACATCACAGAGGTTAATTTTCCTGCAGATGAGTTTTGTAAAAATTCCACTTTGCAGGTTTTGATGTTTTTGTTTCATGTTCTAGCTTCTGAATGTTTAGATTGTGACATTCATGTTGATAACAAAACTAAACGTCCAGTTCCGGTTGATTTTGAGAAGTACATCCCATTCTTTTTGCAAGATAACCCAGATGAATCGTGTGCCAAGGCTGGTCATGCAGCTTATGGACAGGTATGTACTGTAAAGTGGAGAGTGTGCCAATTTCCCCAGAATTATTTAGCCATTCGGGCAGAAGAGGCAGATGCTGCTGTCAGCCTGGGCCTGACAGATTTGGAGTGATAGGCAAGGAAAACCAAGAGCTTCTACACATTGCAGCTTCTTTAATAAGTGGCCGAATGGTCTGGGTATCACAAATATACAGAGCAATAGTGATAACGTATATGGTGTTGCTAACCACACTGAAGGTAGACAGAGGTTGTGTTATTACCTGATGTTGTTCAGCAGAGTAATGAAGCCTGACTCATGTCACCATTACAGTCAGTTCACTAAACCCTGGAGACCTCTTTCCCGCCAAGGCCTCTTGTATGTGTTTGGCTTTAAGCCCAGACCAGTGCATATGGGGTTAGTGGTGGACAAAGTGCCACTGGGACAGGTTTTCCTGGAGTACAGTGATTTTCCCATGTCATCATTATTCCAACAATGGTACACATTTGTTCATCATGATCTTAGTAACTGATAGTATTGGCAAATAAGTTAATTGAAAAAAAAATTTTCCCACCCACATGAACCACACTTTTTTTACAGAGAGTGTTACTAAACTGTGGGATGATGGCTGTGGATATGTCTGTTTGATTATTTGTTTTGATTGACAGCATTATTGTGGAGTGTTCTTGTAATCACGTATTAATAGTGTATGACCTGAGTGCAGTTGTATACTTAGTGGCTTGTAAATTGTTATTTTTCAGGGTGTCAGATATAAAGTGGATGAACGTGGTCTTGCCCAAGTAGGAGCAAACTATTTTATGGCATATCATACAATTTTGAAAACATCAAAGGATTACTTCGAGTCGCTGAGATCAGCTCGAATAATTTCGTCTAACATTACAAATACCATAAACTCACATTTGGAGACCTTGGGATATAATACTACCATTGAAGTGTTCCCATATAGGTGAGTTTAAAGAAACATTGAATGTGGTGACATTGACTGGTGTATGGAATTGACTTCATGGCTGAGAGCCCATCTTAACAAATATGGATTCCAGAGGTTCAGAGCTGTTCACTGCTACTACTGTTGGCACTGCTGCTGCCACCACCACCACCACCACCATTACTACTACCACCACCGCCACCACTACTACTACTATTACATTTCCACTTTTATGTGCATCATCTAGTAGTCAAACCTCACCATCTCATGTCTGTCTTCCCAAAGATGCTTTAGGCTTTAGACTTATACCTCTTATAAATTTTTGTTTCCACCACTATCTATCTTACTCTTGGGTGTTTTTCTTTGTGTCTTAATTCAGTCCTGAAGTTCGCCAGTAGAGTCATATTGTAGTCTGAACTAAACTAATGAAATTTAAGTTTGGTCGATATTGGGCATTTTGTGGACTGCTCATGTAAACTAAATTTAAAATTTAAATTGAGGAGAAGTTGCAGACAATCATATGCATGTGACACCAGTGTCTGCTGCTCTTTGATGGCCATAGGGTGTGGTGCTGCATCTACAGATGTAAAGAGAAGTCAGCAAATGACAGTAAAATAAAGTAAAGATTGTGCAGTAGTTACATAACTGTACAGAACTCTCAGGGATGTGATATGTTTATTTTTGAATATTTGAATTAATTTTATATACTCATAGGTATTATTTTAACTGTAGTTTAGTGTAACGTGTGACATAACCTAAAATTCTGTAAAATGTTCTCATGCCTGTTGCAGTATCTTCTATGTCTTTTACGAGCAGTACTTAACAACATGGCCAGACACTTTGTTCAGTCTTGGAGTATCATTGGCAGCAATTTTTGTGGTGACATTCCTTTTGATGGGTCTTGACATTTTTTCATCTCTTGTGGTCATTATTACTATCACAATGATTGTGGTGAATATTGGAGGCCTCATGTACTGGTGGCATATTACATTAAATGCTGTTTCTTTAGTCAACCTTGTAATGGTGAGTATATTTTAGGAACGTATTTACCTGAATATAAGGCACAAATTTTCCCCTAATTCATCATCTGAAAGACAGGGAGTTGGAGTCACCTTGTAAGCATGCACAAAATTAAACTTGGTCTATGTAGATATTTTCCTGAAAATAGAAAATTTTGAAGAGCAGTCATCTCATACGTGGGTTGGAATTTTAATTTTGGCAACGCTGCAGTAACTTTTGATACAGCACACCTACAGAGTTCATATTTTCACAGACCCTCATTGTACTCCCCAACGTTATGTAGAACATGTTCCCAGCGATGAGGGAGTCGCATGATGCCGTTGGCAGCCCCTGTTTTGTTGATGGTCCAGACGGAGCAGCCTACGGCGTCAATAATGTCTGGTATAGTCTTGAAGTGCCTGCCACGTAGCAGTTCCTTCACTTTGGGTATCAAATCAAAATCGCAGGGGCTGATGTCTGGTGAATATGGGCGATGGTACAGCACCTCCCATTGCCATCTCGTCAGTAGCTGGTTCACTACGTCAGCGACATGCGGCCGAGCGTTGTCATGCAGAATGATTGGTGTGTTTTCACCAAGAAAGTGTGGTTTCTTCTTCCGCAACGCACGGCGCAGATGGTGCTTCAAGAAATTGGCGTAGTACTGGCCTGTGACTGTCCTGTGCTGGGGCACAGCATGTGTGAGGATGATGCCGGCACTGTCGTAGGCGAAAATGACCATAACCTTAGCATTGCTGGGATTCTGCCACACTTTGGTTTTGCGGGGTGGCCCGTAATGGCGCCACTCATCGGACTGCCATTTCATTTCCAGCTCATACGCTCGCGCCCACGCCTCATCCAGCACTATGATAGGATGCAAGAATGCATCCACTTTCTTTTTGTAATGTTCCAAATGCATCTGAGCTGACTCGTATCGCTGCCATTTCTGGATTTCAGTCAAACTGTGCGGGACCCAACAAGATGCGATTTTGCGCATGTGCAAGCGTTCTTTGAGAATGTGCAGGACCGTCGTATGGGACAATCCGGTCTCACAGGCCAACTCCCGAATTGTCCACTGTCTATCTGTCTCCAACAGTGTGGCCACTGAACTAACCTGGGCTTCTGTTGCGCTGGGTCGTCCGGGCCGTGGCTGATCTGTCACATTCTGCCGTCCAGCGCGGAAGGCTTGAACCCACCTTGCAACTGTCCTATACGGTAATGCTGCCGTACCGCAAATGTCTACCAGTCCTCGGTAACACTCTCTTGCTGTTTTGCCCCTGCCTGCTTCAATTTTTAACCAAGAACGCTGCTCCAGTTTAGTAAACATCCTTCTTAGGCCGAGTCTCTGCACCTGCTGGCAATCAACTGGCTACTGCGTATGCCCATTTCGTGATGGACCGCTCCCATTATGTATGTAGGTAGGGGAAGGACCCATCCTTCCTGCTGCATTGCCGCTTCACTCCAGCAGCGCTTGTATCCAATCTATCGTGGTGTTGCCAAAATTAAAATTCCAACCCACGTATGTAGAGTTGTCTTACATGCAGGTAAGTGTGGTATTTTATTCAAACTATGCAAATAAAGAAGGAACTATTGATAGTGTTGGATTTTTTTAACATGATTTTGTTTTAGTCCATATAGTACTTGAGTTTTTATTAACTGATCTTGTACTCGTAGTAGTATGTTACTCATTGAATTGTTACGGTCCATAGAAGTGCAGGGGAATCAGTATATTTCTGTCAGTAGACTGGAGTGTGTGTGTTGGATGACCAGGGTTTAATTCCTTGCAGGGTCAGGAATTGTTTCTCTTACCATCACAACCAAACAATCTGTAGGGTGCCGTATATCCAGTGGACCATAGGGGTTTATATTCAAGGAGTAAGGCAGCTTCACTACCCCATACATGTTATGATGTCCTGAATTAGACACTTCTTTGTGGGATAATGCATAATTAAGCAGAAGAACAATTTCATCTGTATCCATGAAAATCCTTACCAATAAATATTGCAGTAATGCTCACTAGAAGGGTCAGTGTACGTTACAGAACAGAAGTTGACAGTTGAAGCATGTATATATAAAAACATTGTAATTTGGCACTTATCAGTGAAGATTCTCCATAATTTGTTTATCCACTTACTGTGATTATATTTTGAAAGTTGTGAAATGTAATGGTGTATTCACTGCTTCAGTGATTGGAGTCTTATATTACAGTATAGTACTTGATTTTCTAATGAATTTATTTTATGTGTGGTAATACTGCTGTGTGTTTTGCAGGCTGTTGGTATTTCTGTGGAATTCTGTAGTCATCTTGTACATTCTTTTGCTGTGTCAGTAAAGGAAACAAGAGTGCAAAGAGCTGCAGATTCGTTAACAAACATGGGCAGTTCGGTGAGTTGGCATTCATGCAAGAGGACTGAACAAATAAAGAAATTAATTATTGGTCATAGCAGTAAAATACTTCAGTTACCTGTACACTGAATTTAGTATTTGATAATACACCTCACAATTGGGTATTTTCCTTTGTTGTGTAATGTGAGCAGTTGAGTGTTATGTCTTTGCTCCATGTATCCACATAAAGCTCCAGAAGACACAAGCTGTCCCCTGATTTCTGTTAAGTCACTTGTGACAATTAGGCAGGTGTTATCCTGGAGTCTTGATCCACAGAATTCTCATATGTGAAGTGTTTTTTCCCATACATGAATGTAAGGGTAGCTCCCTTCAAATTCTTCAGATACCAGCTGGGCTTCATTATTATATAATATTCATTGTCTGAAAATTTTCTTGTGATGCAGAGGATTGTAGATTCCCATGCTTGTGATTATGAACACAAAGAAGAAGCATTACTTACAAAATGTGTAGGCTTGTAATTGATATACAAAATTCTACATGGGTAACTACAGTCATTTATCAGTTGCTTCCATATTTTGTGGTAATGCTTTGTGTGTGTGTGTGTGCGTGCGTGCGCGCGCGCGCGCGCGCGTGTGTGTGTGTGTCATTTTTTTGGGCAAAAATTGCAGAGCTGCAAAAAGAAACTCTTAACTTCAGTATGTTTGTGATCTGTCTGTCTTCATGGAAGAACTTGAACCCTACTGGACAGATTTTTGCAAAATTTTATATTTGGGGGGAGGAGAAAAATCAAGGTTGGTTAGAATTGGTCAAAAATAGCAGGCACTGTGCATGAAGACCTGTCAACATTTGTGACTGCTACAGTTACTGAAATTAAATGGTTGCCTTTAATAGTAATTGATAACAACAAATAGGAATCATTAATAATTGATAGTTGTCTGCATTCTTGATGTGATTTACATGATACATAATTAAGGAAGTAAAAAATGTGCAATCATAATATTTAATATCTATTAAGCATATCAAGGAATATGAAATTTGGTGTGTGGGTAGATTATGAATGTACCTTCATATTGTGTATGAAATATTGTTTTTAAGTCAGGAAATATGAAACAGTTTCATGGGGTGAAAATTTGAAGTTATGTTATAATCAGTAACTTTAACAGAGAGAATGAGCATAGACAAATAATGAGTTCCTGTGCAGCCACATACTGACAGATCCTAATAATAATAGTAATGCTAACATTTTATGCTATGTGTACAGTTAAGAACAGTACAGATTGTGAGCACAGTAAATTGACTGATATGACTATGCAATGAGGAAGATCCAGGTTGCAAGTAGACAGTTTTATGTGTATATATTATATTCATTCATGCCGCCGCTCCCCCCCCCCTCCTTTTCTTTTGCTTCCACCATCAAAAACACTGCACTAAGTGGGTACCAAGATATGCAGCTTCATTTTCTATCTATACATCTGAGATTAATTCATGCTGGAGCAATTTTCAGGCAACTCCTTTCAAAATATCAGCTACAGAAGATTTTAATGGGAAGGCTAGTATTTCAAACTGATTAATCTTTGAATGGCCTGCTTTGCATACTTAAACACATGTAGGAAAACACCTAGAAATGCATTTTGTATATTAACCCAACAAGGAAATTTACTACATTCTTAAGACCAGCTGCATAATCTCCATTTTATTTTTCACAAAGTGTCATTTATTTCATAATTTTATCCTTTTCTCTTCATTAATATGTTTTTCATAATCTATGCGGTAAAGTTTAGATGCCCACCCCAGTAGGATAAAAGGTAATATATTTTAATAGTGATATTTCAGGAAGTTCTTCCCATATGGGAAACTCAGTTTTGCCCATTTACAGATGTCTGTAAGATGATTGTTTAGCACTGTGGATAAAAGTCGTTGTGTTGACAGCTTCTGCACGCTTCATTTTGTTTACAGATTTTCTCAGGAATCACCCTGACAAAGTTTGGAGGCATTGTGGTTTTAGGATTTGCGAAGTCTCAGATCTTCCAAGTGTTCTACTTTCGCATGTATCTCGGCATTGTACTTTTTGGAGCAGCCCATGGTCTCATTTTCCTGCCAGTACTTTTAAGTTATATTGGTAAGGTTTTTTACCATTCTGTTGAATATGTTTGTTTGTGATGAGTGTTATCCTTATGGTATTCCAATATGTACACCTCAGTGTAATGTATGCTTTTAATGGTCGCTGCTGTTATGAAGTTACAGTGAACTGCAAATGTAAATGTATGTCATGGAGTTTGAATGTGAGGTGCACTGCAGTAGCTGGGCATTGTTTTCATTCATGTAATGCACATTAGATCTTAAGGGGACCTAGGAATATTAACAACTTCCACAAAGGAAATACAAGAAAAATATCTTCAATTGAGTTGCTTGTTTCTGGGAAAGCAGAAATAGTTTTGTGCAAGATGCAGCATAAGTTCTGAGCCCTTTCCAGTCACTCCTGTCTCTTGTAAACTTACCTTCAAAATTAATGTACATTCGTAAGTTGTTGTCCGTGTTTGGTTAGTGTCTTAACCTCTTTTTGAGTAGATTTTCTTAGATCATAACTCTAAACATGATATAGAGGAATACTGTTGCTAGTAAACACCTTTTGCTAATTTTGTGTGTTATTCATGCCAGTCTGCATTAGTTGCGTAGTGTATTAATATATCACTGGCAGGTTTCAGGATACAATATGACATCTCCATCAAACCTGAAGTAAAGTAACTGAAATTGGAAGTTTGATAACATGCATACCTTCAGGACATCAGACATTAACAAACACGAACTGCAGTGTGGTGATAACAATAGAATTTTAGTTTTCTTTGTGTGATAGTATGCTACATATTTTTCATTTTTTGAGATTGCTTGTGTTATATGTGGTAGCCATATTAATCATGTTACGAAGCTGCTGCTGCTGCTGCTGCTGCTGCTTCTTCTTCCTCCTCCTCCTCCTCCTCCTCCTCCTCCTCCTCCTCCTCCTCCTCCTCCTCGTCCTTGTCTTCCTCTTCCTCCGCTTCCTCCAGTAAGTGAGCAAGAAATTTTTGCACGTTTGTACACAGTAGTACGCTTGGCAGAGCACATTAGCTGAAGAGCATACACAAAAGGTCTGCTAATCAATAGGGCAGCTTTCCGTTTTGAATACAGGTCTTAATATATCTGTTTTATGTGTTGTATATAATTTGCTATTTATGAATTATACACATTTCCTGCACCCCCCCCCCCCCCAACACCACCAGTGATACCAGTTTGAGACTGCGTTTGGAAACTGTGAATATCTTGTATTTACAGGCTGTGCATGGGAATCTGAATCTGAACAGTGAACACCATTACATTGAAATTTTAGATCGTTTGAGATGGGCTAGAAACGAACCACACATATGCATGTATGAAGTCTTATTACATTGTTTAAATCAGTGTACATTTCATTGATTGCTATCTGAAAACTGTACACGGATGTCTGTCATTTGTAATAACTGTCTTGTGTTGTAGAATTAATTATCGCATAGGAAATTTGTTGAGTACCTGTGGAGCTTCCCCCCTGCCCCCATTTGAATGTGTTTGTTCAAAGGATAATGGAGAGGGTATAACATTTTGGAAAGTATGTTGGTCTTGTGGGATGTTATGCATTGTAACCTCCAAGAAGAGCAAAGGTCTCGGCTACCCTACAGTGGAAACCCAAAATCATGCATATGTTGCCTACTTTGTAAAACTCCAAAGTGTAAAGACATTTCCTGTAGTGAATTCAAACACTCCCGGTTTGTATTATCTAAGTATAACTAGAAGCCACATTTCTGACCATGTTAACAGAGCTTGACCTCATTTGTGACCATTTTACCAACAGTGAGAAATGGTTAAGGTTAGCTTGTTGCTGATCATGGGAGTTATTGTTGTGTTTATAATACATTATACAAGTAACATGAAAAGAACTAGAAACGTTTCATGTTGGCTAGGACTGTTATCTTTCTGGAAAGGGTTAATGCTGTGAAAAGAAGTGGCCACCGCACCCCTCCCTGGCATACACACCCCTATGTGCACACATGCACACTTGGAAGAACTTTTTTCTCCCTTTGACATTTCCTTTTATTTAAGTTTACAAACCTGTATAAGTTACAAGAGGCCAAAATACCCAGAAATATGTAGTGGTGAAATTTCACTGTAATTTGTGTAGATTTAGATTTCAGTGTGGTACATGCGTAACACAGTATGTCGCATTTCCTGGTGAAACAAAAACTAGTGCATCCTTTTTATATCCAAGTAGTGTGAAATAGGTACATTTATAGAATGAGAGGTTGGAAGTGACCAAGTTCAAATATTTTATTTCTTCTTCATGATTTCCAGCCAATGGTGCATTCTTTGTACAGAAGTAAGGACCAAAAAATGTATAACTTGACCAAGCTGTTCATATGTGTGCAGTAGGAGATTTATATGCTTAAATTTTGTGACTGGTGAACGAAAATACTGCCATGACCCATATACTCACCATATGTTCAGGATCAGAATAGTTATTTGTATTGTAATTGTACTGTATATGGAGTTGTATGTGGATTCTACATTTATTTCATTGTTGCCCTAGAAAAATGTGGCGATAGCTACATTGTATTTTGTGTTGTCTGGATGTCTGAAGTGTGAAGGAATCACTGTCTGCCACCATCCTGGGGGCCCCCCCCCCCCCCAGCTGTTCCAGAACAGTGGAAGGTACTGGAACTGCTCTCTGGAGAGAGAAGAGATGAGCTTGAATAGTAATGCTCTGATTGTCCCACACTGTGTGTTAGACCAGACATAAAACTGACTTTGCTGCATTTGAGGTTCCCTTTAGTACCTTGGTACTTAATCTCCTGGAATTACCATTGTTGCAGCCCATCTGACGTAGAGTGTTTATCAATTTTCAGCAAAGGAAATTAACTTGTTCAGGTAGTTAGCTTATGTTGACTTTTATCTTGCATTTTTTGGCAGTGGGCACGGAGTGTACTTTCCTTGGTGGTAAAGTGGCTTGGGTGTGAAGCTGACCACTCACATCTGTCCACTGCCAAAATTAAGAATTAATGGAGGAACACCTCTGCTCCTTCATATGGCTTAATGATGTGGACAGAGACAACTTTACCTTGTACATTACCTTCTCACCATTTTGACAGTTCTGCACTTAAAAGTTGGAAGTTTTCTTAAGAGATAAAGAGAATGGCTTTTTGCTGTGAGCAAGTCTTTTGCTTGTGATTTATTATAACATATTCCCTATATTATCAAAATTAGCTGCCATATCTTAAATGCACCATTTGTTGGTCTCCACATACCACTGCTTTAGTGATTTGTAGTTGCCTCACTGGTGCAGTATGTGCTGCGTATTTGGTATTAGTTTATGTTGTTATTGTGCTTGTTGAATGAACTAAACTTTCAGGTTTACATTTCTTGAACTGGGAGTCATATGGAACGAGTTTCTTGTGTGAAAGCAACAGTTTGAAGAATGGACAAGGAACTTGCAGTAAAATCAGTACTTGTGGGAAGTAATTATACAAGAAATGAATATGTGTTATGACAGTTGAAAATTTGAACAGGGGACAAGGAACTTGCAGTAAAATCAGTACTTGTGGGAAGTAATTATACAAGAAATGAATATCTGTTATGACAGTTCTGAAAATTTGAACAGTGGATAAGGAATTTGGAGTAAAATCTGTACTTGGAAAATATTTATAGAAGAAATGAATATATGTTATGACAATTCTGAAAATTTTGGGAAAGTGAAGACTTAATAGACACAGCTGGAAACTGAAAGTGGAAATCAGTAGGTAATGGTGGCATAGAGAAATGTATGAACAATCCTTATTCTTCATACATCTACCCTTATATCCTACTGTTTAGTGT
The DNA here is from genome assembly GCA_013340265.1 of Coptotermes formosanus. Classification (NCBI taxonomy): domain Eukaryota; kingdom Metazoa; phylum Arthropoda; class Insecta; order Blattodea; family Rhinotermitidae; genus Coptotermes; species Coptotermes formosanus. The sequence continues at coordinate 826,453 of BLKM01000329.1, read as the reverse complement.
GCTAAAGGTGGTAGGGGCTATTTCAATGTGCTCTGGTATGCTGAAAAGCAGGTCAAAAGTTTCCGTGTAGTCACAGATATTTAGTGTCAAATGACAGTTATGGTAAATATACAAGAAATAAATATTTGCCAGGTGAGCATCATTCTCTGTGGCATGGCTCTCAAACTGTGGGGGACATACCATTATTGGTACACCAACCATTGTTTACTGGTACATGGCCTTAATAAACGAATCCAAATATGAAAAAGAATAAAGATTTTTAAAAAATAAAACATAAGTGACACATTTCCTAATATGCAGCATTGCTGGTAACATTATATAAATCATCCTTGAAGTCAGCCAGTCTTTTCATATTCAGCTTTTTAGTTACTTAAAAATAAATACCCAGGGTACATTGAAAATGTTAAATTTAATTTAGTGGTATGGCAGCAAAAACGTTTGGGTGCCCAGCTATGTGGTACAGATGCTGTAACAATATAACTCATGCTTGCGTAATAAGATTCTTGAGCACAGATTTTACTGTAGCCGTTAACAGCGGAAATATTCAGTGATGCTTAAGAAACACCCTCTGATCTGTGTCACTGACCCATAGTACATACATTTGTATTTTATAGGCATGGAATTGTTTCCCCACCTTGTTTAAGTGTTGCTGAAGCATGCTGTTTATTAGTGCCTGGTGGTGGGTCTTAGTCATATAACAGTGAGCAGGATTTTTTTTTTCTCATCCAAGTGTGTTTACTCCTCTCAGGTTCTCCCATGAACAAAGCCAAAGTGGCCAACCACGAGAGGCATTTGCAGCGGCTGCAGATTCAGGATAATGCTGTATGTGGGGAAACCTCAAATAGAGTAAGCATCAGCAAGGGGAAGGGAGGGTCGGAGACAGCCGACATGGGGATGTGGTCACCTCATTCACGGCTCCCGGGAAGGTAGGGACCAGGGAGATGGCAGCAAGAGCCATGGATTTTTTTGTTGTTGAACCTTCTCACCAGCACTCCAGCTACACCATTATTTTTCCCTCACAGCTTCCTGCTTGTCCAAAAGTAACACTTTGACCTCCGTTGTTAGAATATTTGTGATTCTAACTTCTTCAGAGATACGTCAATTGTAGGCAAGTCATATCATGTCAGCAAACCTATTAAGAATGTTCCAGAATTTGCTCCTCATTTTAATTTTCTTATTAACTGTAACACTGGTGTCATTTAACAAGCAATGGTGTCACTGTGCGGTTCAAGGTTCTCACAGCAGTAACTGGAGATTACAGCCATCTGGTTGTGATGGTATGTAGTGGGGTATAAGTTTACCAGCATTTTGCAGGTACAGGAGTATTCTGCTGTGAAGACAGATAACAATTTCTCCAAAATGTTGGTAAGTTTCCACCAGAGTACACCGCCATCGCATCCCAGAAGACAGTGGCCCTCAGTGTGTCAGTAAAACTAAATCCTGAATATTCTGATTGTCTGTTGTAAAATGATACTTAATTTAAAACATGAGTAGCTGAATGTTACTTGGGGAATCTTGAACACTTTGCCTGCTGTTGCTATTCTTTGGAAGTTCTGTATTTAAAATTGTCTCCTCATTTATGAATAAACCAGTATGCAGGTATAAATGTGAACCATGAACAATACATGTGTATAGATATGCTGGGAGAGATAAGAATAAAACCCACATCAAAGCAGTGGAGGCTACCACAAAGTAGAAGACAGTAACACCAGGATAATTACATATAGAGGAGATTAACTTTGGCCTGTCACTAAGCTTTGTCAGCTGCATTGCATTTAATACTCATATTTATGAGATCGGAATATCCAATGCTTGATTCATTGGGCATGGTTCAGGATAGCACAGTCGGTGTAGGGACTCGCTACAGGCAGTCTGAGGATCAAATCCCAGTGGGGATGAGATTTTCTACACCCATTCAGACCAGCCCTGGGTCCCACCAAGCCTCCTGTACAGTTCGTATGGGGTCTCTTCCCCAGAGGTAAAGTGGCCAGCGTGCGGTGTTGACCACCTACCCCCATCTGGTGCCAAGGTTAAAGAAAGAGTAGAGCTATACCACTACTTTCACTTTGGGCCTTCATGGTCTGCTCTAGAGGGTGGGCTGTACCTTTTCATTGAGCACTGCCTTCTTACCAGTTAGTTTAGCAATCACTAGGTGTTCAGATTATCATGCCCTGCACTTTATCATCCATGTGCTGAGTTTTCATTCCACGCACATTTTTGTAAATTTTTAGGTGCAAAAATTCTGAATATTTTGGGGCAGTTGATAGTAGTAGTGTTTAATTTGCAGAGCTATAACACAGATTTCTGTAATGGCATATTCTTTTTTTGAAAAGAGTGTGTACCTCGTAGCAGGTATAATCATGTTTCTTCTGCAAGGTGGCAGTGAAAATGACAAGAAGTTTTAATTTGTGTTTAGTATAGGCCTCCTCTTGTTTAGATTATTGTTGCTCCCCATTAAGTGAAACAGCATTGTTTTTTTGTGATTTTTGTACACTCATTCATGTAAAATGATTGTTGCAATTTGTGTTTGTGAATCATGGTGATTTTACCATAATTGCCATAGGGTCTCCTTGCCCATCCTGAGTAAGTTACCCCTCTTTGCAGTAATGTATTACATCACACACAGCAGTTTTTGTTGTGGTCCTGAGTGTAATTTTGTGTTTCTGTTACCAATGCTGCAGCATGAGGGATGCCCTCTGTTCTGATGCGGTAACATGTGTAATGGGAGGGGACTGTAGAAGAATGTTGGAAACGTCGACACCCATCAGGATCCTGTGTCATTTTCCTTTTTGTGTTTGATTGTATTGGTGGTTTACTGAGTTGTGTATCATGTTTTAATTATGTTATTTGTTGGGATATATAATTCTTTGTTATACTAGAGGTGTATGAAAATAACATCCTAGTTGGAATCAGTTGTAATTTATCAATTTTTGTAATGAGATTATGAATTATTCAACATCTGCCTGGTACATTTATTCGTCCACAGTTTCACACATTCTGCTGCAGTGGACGAACATTTTTTTAAACATGCAACTTGATCATAATATGTGTTGTGATTTTTTAGGTCACAGTCTGAATCTTTATGACAGACATTTTTAGGCCATGAAAGCTGCAAATATCATGTCATGGTAGCGTTTAGAACACTGTTGATTCTTCAGATTCATTAGTTTGATGGAATAAATTTTCTTTCAGGAAGAATGTGCACTTTTGAACCTCTGAGGAAGGTAGTTATGCAGTCATGTCTGTAAATTTCTGATAAATTGAGATGTCTAGGATTTCCATGAAATGATTCGTGTCATCTGATGGAAATTGTTTGTAGTGAAGGTCTTGATATACTTAACTTGTGTAAGGATATGGATGTAGGATATTGGATGTAAGAGAAATGGAGACATGAACCTTGATCATTGCAACGTAATTAATGAAACAGTTTGTTTTGTTCATTGTTCATTTTGTGAACAGGATATGGTTATGCTTTGGTGGACAGAGCTTATTCGTTCAGTGTTGAACAGTAATTCCTGTCACAGAATTTTATGAATGGCTCCTTGATGACTTGAATATTTACATTTAATAAATTACAGAAATCACGTTGCTTCAGTGATAGTGTGCTTACTGTGGGAGCTGCTTTTTTATTGCCAGTGTAATTTGTTTTGACTGTTGTAATGGTAATACCTGTTTCCTGTTTCAGGGGTGATTTCTCAGAGACGGGGACGTATCGAAGCCTTTCTGGACACTTGTCCAATGAGCTTTCCTGCTGACATCAGTGCTCCTAGCACATCTTATTCCCCCCTTGTGAGTGGTCAACTCCCCCGTAACTACCACAGTATATAGCAGCAGAGCTTTCCCATGGTACATTTTACCACAGTAGTAGTTAATCTTGCTTTAGCCACTCACAATTCTCCATCATAATTGTTCCCTACCTGTACATTGGAGGATCCAAGTAACTTGTAAATTCAGTAATTTATATGAAGAATTCATGAATGATGTAGCAAATCATGCAACTTCACACTTGGTACCATTCATCCTGTCTTTCATATGTCTGTTATCTCATTTTCTAGTATCCTTTTATTTACATTTGCTCTGCTGCACGAATTGGTGACTGCTGGCATAGTATTCAGTTAAGTAGGTGAAATTGTTGAGTAATCTTATCTGGTGCCGTCATTAATGTGTCATGACTGTACCCGCCATTAAGTAATATAAAGGAGACACAATAGAATCTTACGTTCTTGTCTGGTAACTCAAGTATGTGTAGTATTATGTTACCCCCCTCCCCCCCCCCCCCCCCCCCCATTCTTCCTGTAAGCAGTTTTATATATATCACATCCTTTTAACATGTGATGAGTAGTGGGAAATGAGAGACTTATTTTCTGAGCAAAGCTAATCATTGAATATACTTTTCATTCACTGAGAACACTTTTCTTATCATTATCATTGAGGTTTGTGTTATGCTGTACTGAGCATAATATTTGGTGTGTATCTGCATGACCAGAGTGAGATCTGTATGAAGACATTTTGCGGTGTTTTGACAGCAAAGCTGAATGCTGCAGTTTGTTTTGCAGTTGTGGTGTGGAGAATCTGTAAATGCAGTCATCAGCAGTATGGTAATCATGTTATGGTGTTATTGAGATTTTCTGAATGTTACACAGTATTTTGTGCTGTTAGCCTACTAGCTTAGACATTTGTTTGTTATTCAGGAATAATTAGGCTTATATACATGACAATTCTGGACCCCATGCAGGCGATGGCATGCTGTAACAAGCAGTCCAGCTATCCTCCTGGAGCAGCAATTGTTACTGATCTGTTAACCATCACCTCTTTCCATATGCAACACCACACCACAAAATTCAGTGTTTTTCAGTACAGTTCACTACATAAGAAGCTGGCATAATGCAGTGAACATGAATTTTTGAGAAATTAAAAGGAAAGTTTCTTTTGCACCCTCCTTAGTCAGAAACTATACCTACTGTGCCTCGAGAATAACACTTAGTGAACAAAGGATATTATTGGTTTTATTTGGCTTCTTTTAGGATGAAGTCCTACAGTGTGATGAAGGGAGACTGTAGGGTCCAGTTGGTGGTTATTCTTCTCTTACTAGTAAATTCTTTCACATCTGTTATGGACTTAACTGAAGCGTTCATTAGAGTGGCATAGTGAACTTAATGAAAGAAACATTTTGCAAAGACTTCAGTAATTTCAAAAGCTGCAGCTCTATATTGTATTTGTTAATAACAAAATAATGCTGTAAGTTTACATGATGGTCATTTATACATTTTAGTGTTTGAAATTTATATATTTAAAGTAAGGGGAAGTAATACATTGCATAACATACATTTTATTTACTCCATGTAGCAAACATAAATGTAAAAGAGTTGTTTCATAAAATTGAGGGCATAACCAATCAGACAAAATAAATAATACAGGGTTTGTAGGATTAACATTGGACAAAAATTTGTACCGTATGTATGCTGATAAAATTGATAGAATGTTATATCTTTAAAAATTGTGTTGCCTGGGAGCACTGTCAGATTTTTTCTAGCATAGGAAACACATTCCAGTTTTATCATGTTTTGTGAATGTGTCTTTATTTACAATATATTTTTTTAGAAAAATCGTATAAAGCTTCATGAATACTCAAAACTGTATTTTGTATTGCTCTCAGAATTCTAAATCTTATAATGGAATTAGTATTTATAAACTTGTACTTGTCATGACTGTGTGTTATGTCTGTGTTTGTGATCAAAATGATGTAAGGATGAACTGTAATAAAATTTGAGAAAACAAAGTTGTACATCAAATGAGCATGTGACATTTTCGTCTTAATGTATGTACTCTTTTTAAGTGAGAACTTATAAGTAGGCTGGCACTATCAGTGAAGTTACATTCTTGTTGCATGTAGTCCACTTAGCACATTTATGTACTGTGTGGTCCACTTAGCACATCTATGTACTGTGTGGCATGTATTTTGGGTAGCTTTCCATCAGTGTCGTGAGTTTAGTTTTCAAATTTGGAAACTGTTATCAGTCATATATCAAGCCCTGATCCATTACTGCCACTACATGTTCCATCAGTATACTAAGCCATTTTGTATGTAATTGTACTGGATGTCACTCCACAGTCACTTTCATTCCCAAACCAAGATCCCAGTGTTGGAAGAATACAGTCTTCTGAGTAGGAGTAGCTGCACCATTATTAAGTATAAGTGCATGAAACTTTGTGCTGTGACAAATTTTTTAACTAAAACTTCTCTTACCTTCATGTCTGTGCAGTATGGAAAATTGATGATGTAAAATCTGTATTTCCATTTCAGTTTGATGGCAAAAACAATGAAACATTACATCAAGACATGTGAAGTTTTGGTATAGATTAAAGGGTAGTGTATTGAAGAGGCCACAGTGCAAAAATGGCCCAAAGCACCATGAAAGAATAAGAAGTATGATGTATTGTCATATAAAGCTGTTTTGCTGGGACAGATTTTAATTAAATTTGTCATTAGGAAGTTTTAAATCACTGGCATTAATGATCTGTCTCAAACTGTTGGCTGGCCAAGAAGTCGTACAAACTCAATAAGCTGTGTTTTGTCCCCTAAACAGTAAGGTCTAAAATATTCTATTCTATGAAAATCAGAAAATGTGTACAGTGAAACCTTGTTAAGAAAATTTTGAAAATTCCAAGAAAATCCTACTTTTTAAATGGGAAATTTCTTAAAAGGGTAATTTTAATGAAATGGGAGAATTTTGGTGGTTTCTTATCCTGCCTTCTTAGGCGGGAAATTTTCTTAACCGGGTTTTTCTTGACCAAGTTTCACTGTATTTTTAAATGGTTGTATGCAGCAAGAATATTGATAGGTTCAGATCTCAACCCTTTCATGGACTGTGGCAAAATTTTAGACGTAAGCATGCATCCTTAATCCTTTTTTTTTTTTCATAACGAGGACAGTATTGGCCCTGTTTGTGTCGCTGATGTTTCAGAGGACTGTGCTGCTTCAATCTTCAGAGCTGACATGAATAGTATCATATAGGCAGATGTGGCCTCCCAGACCTATGAGAGAGGGGAGCAGCCAAAGCAGGCAAAGAGAATTAATGCAGCTTGAATTGACAGAAAATGGCTCTTTCAGCACCCTGTTCCTCCAAAATTTTGACACAACATCCAAAACAGGATGAACACCACTACTGAACCACCATGAAAACTTAAAATGAATTACAAAGACTAATTCATGGGTATGGTTCTCCGTCATGTCATATAATTTTTAACATTATTAGGAAATTCCATTCGTACCTGATGTTTCTGAATGAAACATGAAATAAATATGTAAACAAGGGAATGATTAACCATAAAATAGATATATTTGCAGAAGTAATCACTAGGGAGTTTAAACAGAATGTGAAACTCGATTACAGATGACTGGAAAATTATTGTGTGGTACTGTCCAATATGATATATATGGCTAGCATTGAACATTTATAAATGCATACAATATAAACATTAAAGTAAAGTGAATACAAGGAGGTGACTATCACTCACATTACTAAATTCTCAAGCAGGTGTGGATAAAACAAGATTGAAGTGGAAGTAAAGTATTGCCATTTGTAATTTTGGTAAGGACTTTCTGACAATGCAATATGTAGTGAGAGATAACATGCATAGTTATGGCCCAAGTGCACTCACAGTCCTGTTCAAGCATACTAGAAGGGCAGAAAGTGGAGGGGAAAGGATTAAATGACATGTTGAAGATCATCCCAGGTAAAATTGCTTCATACTGCTTGATTCAGTGATTCTTTGTGGATGGTCTTGGCAGTTCTAAAGAAGGAATAAAATTTAGTTGTGAATTGTATTTTAAGAAAATAATTTTGTAGTGAAGTTAAGAAATAACAATGTTAGTCGAAATTTCAATAGACACTAGTAGTAGTAGTAGTAGTAGTAGTAGTAGTAGTAGTAGTAGTAGTAGTCATACTGCTGCTCGGTGGTTCAGAGACAAACTTTGAGGCATACATTACCTTCTAGGACACAAAGACAATCTCTGGGGCATTCCACCTTAGTTGGCAGATATCTTCAGTGCATATTATTAAGTGCCAAACAGATTTAACCGTTTCTGGCAGTACAGTGCACTGCATTCCTGTTAACAGTGCATGCATGGAGTGCAGCTGGCTGAGCATTGCATTTTCTAAACACTAATACTGGTACATGGGGGTATGTGGTGTGGCAATTGGTTGATGCACTGCACTACAGACCAAAAGGTTGCAGGTTCAATTCCCAGTGGTGTCACTGGAATTTTTCATTGACATAATCCTTTCAGTCACACTGGTCGTGGTGTCAACTCAGCCTCTAACAGAAATGAGTGCCAGGAATATTTCCTGGGGGGTAGAGGTGGCTGGTGCATAGGGTTGACAACCTTACCACCTTCATGTGCCAAATGTCTAAAAATCTGGGAGCATCAACCTCTTGGAACCCTAAGGGCCTGTCCAGGCCTGTAATGGGGTTGCTTTACCTCTTAATGCTGGTACACCCAAGCTACACTCTGGCTGACAGTCCCACATTACCAAGGGATTTAAAACCCCTCTATTCCTGGATAACAAAGGTTATAAAAAACGTTTTCAGTTCCTCAGAATGGATTAAAAATCATTATGTGAATTATAAACTATACTTTCAGAGCTGTATCTCTATGAAAATACTCCTTTTCCTGATCTCACAGAACCTGAATCTGACACAACTCTCTGGATCCTAGTCCATAATTGGAGTTAGACTACTACAGGTGATATCCTCAAAACCTCCTTCCCAAGACAGTTCAGTTGTAGTGGTATTGACCTTGTGTCTGATCTTAAATGTGGCCTCATTCAACAAGGTGACTCCACAAGAAGTATAATTGTGTATCCTTTCTCTATGTTACATGACCAAACCACTATAATAGCCTAGCCTTTAATGAATTTCATTATAATTTACCATGTAGATGTTGATGTTATGTTTTATAAGGCTCTACCTTTTGGCACACAACAGTGAAATTTGAAAACTTCTGCTCATACGTCAAGAAGTAGTATCAATCCTGTAGTGTGCACATATCTGGTGCCCTTGGTCATACTTGCGGCAGGTGCATTAACAAAGGCCAATGGCACACTGCAAATGATACTTAGAATCTTTAGGTGACTAAACGATGTAAAACTCGTGGTCTGAATCCTTTCTTAACAGGATTCCCTTGAAATGAAAAAAATATGGACAGCTAAGACCGTTCTACACATCCTGTCATGCTGTTGTTTTATGAGATGGCAGACTTGCAAACATCGTCAATAACAGAGCTAATGCAGCACTACAGAAGAAACTGACAACAACACTTCGACAGAAAATGAGTTTCCTGACTCCCCTGATGACAAAACATCTGAGTAAAGGAAGTTTCTCTTTATGGCAGGATGCTGTTTGCAATAGCCATAACAGGCAAATAGTTAAAATCCCTGCAGAACTCACAATTTAGACTTGAAGTTTCTAATGTTTCCTTTGGTCCTTCCAGTACGGTATCTGAAAACTTCCACACACAGCTAGCTGCCTCCCTGTCTGCACCAAACACTTGTCAGCATTACACGCTGCAATGTATAATATTCTTTGGACCAAAATAACATGCAATCTGTATGTTAGATGTTGTTCAGACTGTCAGTGCTGTCTTGCAATATGTTGAGTTGTGTTTGAGGGAGTGATACCTTCAGAAACTCTTCTTGTGTCGAGAAACCTCCTGGCATATCTGCCATCAGCTATCAGCAGAAGGATGGCAACTTTTTATCTCCTCCAGAAGTTCCATATCCTTTTTTTCTGTTACAGTTGCTAATACCTAATATAACAATTTCCAAAAAAAAGCCCCAGATTCTAACATACACCAAGAAGTAAATTAACTAAATCTTTGCACTCTAGCATGGTGCTGACTAATGTGGGAGATGCAGAAGCAAGAAGCTAACTTCTTGTGACGAATGTATTAAAAAATGGCCAAAACTTGCTTTCTTCTACTTTTTGTAAAATTTGATTTATGAGCCTTCATGCTTATTTCAGAAACCATTCATTCCTGAAACTAAGACAGTACTGAATAAGCTACACCTCACTAATCCCATCATGCCTGTCCTGCTTTTCTTTTTCCTCTTCTCACCAAACACTGGAGTTACTAGTACTGTGTATGCTGAGCAATATCTTGCGTGTCCTTTCTTGACTCTAAATCAACTCATCCATGAACGTGATATAGGCATTACACATTACCTAGTTTCTTCCCCCATTAGTATTGCTGGAGGAATTTTCTCTAGTACTGTACAAGAGTACCCTTCCCTCTCTCACGTGCTTTCATAGAGATTTTTTCTTGTGTGAATGACACCTGACTACAGCATCGTTTGTCTACCATTAGCTAAATCCCTGGCACCCGGTCACCATGGCAGATAATTCTGTGTGGTTGGCTTTTCGACATGAATGCCCAGATTCAACCACAGGATAGTGTATATGGGATTTGTGGTGGACAAAATGGTTCTGTGTCATACTTCACTCAATTTTGCCTGCCAGGTATTCCATTAATGCCCCATGCTTTTCCACCTTCAAGGGCTGATACAGTAGACCTACCTGAAGCTGCAGTGCCAAAGGACTCTGCCTCAGCCATCCTAGTGCTACAATTTAGGCTGTGGGATGTTTGGCCCTGTGAATGCCAGTAGCTACTTTCCCAGCTGTGAGGTGTCACTGGATCAAAATTAGAATATTTCACTTTGATCCTGAAGATTGAGGCAGTACATTTCTCAAACAGGTTGGTATCCACCTACAAGACCATATGGTGTCACAATCTAGAAGACCACAATCTTAGTGCCCATTGCTATGAAAACAAATGTTCTGAAGTTAAAGTAGGTAAAGACTGAAGTCTTCTGTAATGTTACACCATGGTCAGTTAGTCGTTTATTTGACTGCCTTGACAACAGATGTAACAACTTCTTTAAATTTTACACCTTCTTTGTTCGTTGTGTATGATGTAAATTGTAGATGATTTGTCTGTAATTCTGGGGCATTTATTTTCAAACTCGTGAATTAACCTTTAAACAACCTACGTTCACATATGCGAACGTACAAAAGAAACATCCCTAGACAGAAATTTTACATATTTGGGCAACAAGGAAATATACTGCATTTTTCAGACATGCTGCATAATCTCTGTTTTATTTTCCGCAGAATGTTTTTCATTTCATGATTTTGTATTTTTCTGTTCAAATAATACGTTTTTCATGAACAATGTGCAAAAATTTACATAACAACCCAGTTGTTTAAAGGTTTATTTGATGTATTTTTTACAGGTAAACTCGGATAGTACACCAGTGAGTTAATAGCACATATTTTGAACCATAGGGTAATTTATTTTGGTTTTGTTACAAGGTTTTGTTCTTTCCATCACTTAACCATGCTTCTTTCAAGGCAGGGCTGTTCAGCTAAGAGAAGGACAGAATAAATAATTATTTGAGCAAAATCATTCATCAAAAACAGTTATGGCAACAGGTGGTGTAAATTTCCAGGTGTGACCTATGTCATTCAAGGTCTGGTCTTTGTCTCCTGTGTGATAATTATCCTGGGAAGAGCACTGAATATCAATTTTGTACTGCCCAGGAGTGAAGAATACAATGCTGCACTCATGGTATGCACTGCCGTGCTCCTCAAGCTGAAATCCAAAATATGAATATTACAATTAAAATAAACATATTAAATATTATTTGACACAGCAGTCTTTATGTAGTATAAAGGGTGTAAGGTATGAGGTGTGCAACAGAGAGATTCTCCTGTTACCATTTCTCACAAACAATGTTCTGGTACCAGGTGCCTCCTAATCAGCAGTAAAGAAAATCTTAAATCAAGAAGAGAATCATGACAGGCAATCATCACAACCTGCTGTGGAGGAAATAGATTACTTATTGTCACAGTACTATTACTTATCATTTACATATGTAGAATGCCTGGGTTTTTCATTTTCAGGGTCTTCTCATGTTGGCCAAAACTATGAAGAATTATAGACGGATAACATTCATCCTAGAAGACCTTTGTTATTTTGACTTGTTACACAATTACAATTATTAACCAGGAAAATTTTATGTACATCAGTTACCTTCAAAAACTTAGTGTGTTTGGTAAAGTTTTTATGGTAGTCTTAATATTTTGCATCTTCCATGCATTACTTCACTATTTATTAGATTCCAACAAAATAAACTTGTTAGGTAGTATATAAATATTTATATATATAAATATAAATGTGTGTGTGTGTGTGTGTGTGTGTATAACTTTACATTAAACTTTCTCCAACATGTTTCGGCTCTGATTAAGCCATAATCCCTTGAACTGTATCTCCCTGATGATGCCTGAATCTTGATCGAAACATGTCACAGGAAGTTTAATGTAAAATATAAAGCATATATATATATATATATATATATTCCCTATCAAGTGTATTTTGTTGGAATGTAATAAATATTTTATTGTAGTATTTGTAAAAAAATATTTTCTTAAGTGTGTCATTTTATGGTGCTGTCAGCTGCTAACACCAACCCTATACACCGAGTCTCTGTTAGCAGTTTAAATGGCAGATGGCATACTATGTATCACCTACATATTGGTTGCATTTGTAATCAATAAACTATGAATATTTTTTCATCCATACCATTACATCAAAATATTGCATAAGAGCTTGTGTTTAAATATTAACAGCTATGGTCTCTTGTATTCTTCCTTAGCAGATTTTAGTAATAGTGTACTTGCTTCACCCCACCCCCTCTTTGGCTATTCCTGTGGACATCTGTATCAAAGGTCTGCATTCGAAATACTGAATCACATGTGGAGGTTTCCACATGCGGTTCCCTTTGCTTCCACAGACAGAGGTGAACACGTGGCACACCAGACCTCCCATCAGGGCCAGGATCACATGCTAAACTGTTAAGACCCATCTGCCAGCAATCATCATTATCATACACTGTCTCTCATGCATCATAAATGAACTTTTTTTCCTAATGCCAAGGCAGGCAGTGTCTAGGAAGGTGAACCACACCATAACTGGAGGCACTCGCTACAAACAAAGCACTGCTTCATAACACACTAGTCCAATGATTATAGCAAATCATTTCCTACCTCTGGAAGAAGAACCTTCGATGCACCTGCACTTGCCAGTCTTGTCTCCAGGCGATAATTATTCACACCATTCTGGTGGTCCTGGTAGAACTGCACTGCCAGGCACACTTGCCATAGTGACCTTTCCAAGAAGTTATGCACAGAGATGCCAAGCTGAAGGCACTGACCTGTACGGCAACTCAGTTCTTCCTGAGGCTTTACTGGCTGTGAGTTCAACGTCACTTCTGCCAACAGATGAGTGTAACAACTGAAGGGGTGGGAAAAAATCCTACTCTTGGGTTAGATATTTCTATTTGCCCCTTTAGTGAAGGAAAACATATTTCATTAGGCTATGTGGTGATATTCATCTGACTGTTCAAATTTGGACAACTTAATGACTGCACACATGATCACAGACACACATCAAGAGAACTCTGCTTAAGCAATCATGCTCCTGACTTACCTTCAGGAGGTGATAAGTTTAAATTTCGGCTAGGAATGACTATTTTGAGGTACTTTATGGTTTTCCTCCATCACTCCAAGCAAATGCCAAGCCAGTATGCTGAAATACACCTAAAATCTGCCTCACAACCTCTGAAACTAAATTTTCATCTAATGCATTAATTCCTAATTTCTTGCCATTTGCTTGTGAAATGTATAGAAACATAAAATCACTGCAGCATTTTCTACGTCTGTAGTTTAACTTTGCCCATATTTTCTGTGCAGTATAACTCTTCTGTTCGTAACACAGATAAGGTTAGCGCAGTTCTGGTAGCATACACAGTGACTTACGTTTGTGACAATCTGAGGAGCCATTATGATGCTTACTTACAATAATATCTTTCAACCCATATAGTGAGGCTAGCAAGAACTATAACAAATAACTATACAACTCAGTTACCTATTTCTGTGCCTAATTTCAACTAGTACAAATTTTGGCTATGCTATATTTGCCAGATATAAATTTAAATGTTCTCACTGTTCCCATGTTGTGAGTGTTAATATGTAATAAAATGTTCCAAACAAAAATTTTAAACATATGTAGGTTCTATCGCCATATGAAATTTCGTATGTCTAGCTCCAGTGTTTCATTACCTATTTTCACGACAAAAATGCTAAAAACACACAGTTGCTTGTACGAGTACTTCAGAGCTTGCACAGACACCATGTTCATATTATTGATAGCACAAAATTAAAAAGTCAGTCATGTGTAAACATGTACAAGCTACTATGAGCATAAATGTTTCTTCATATAATATTGACCATGAGCCAAAATGGCATTGTTCTGGGGAGGGGAGAACACCCTTGGGCCCTTGGAATGAAACCTTCATACTTGGGATGTTCATGGAGAAGCTTGATTCCTTGTAAAATGCTACAAGTAAGTAACTGCAGCTGTTTACAAAATATTCCATGCTCCACATTCAGGAAACTGCAGTTGCTTAGTTCTGACATTATCGTACAACTGAGACACTGTCATATAAGTACCAGGCTGAATCATGAAGAAAAATACAGAACACTTACAAATGTGCATCGGTCCTACCACTTGAATGCCTGCATATCAACTCTAACAATGGGTTATTTAAACTAAAACACATATCGATGCATTATACTCTCCAGTGATTGCAGACAGAATTAATCATTCATAAACAGACCACAGACTGTAATGAACAGGTAAGTTACACTATGCATATAGTATATCCTATATTCATGAAATGCATAATCTGGCAATAAAGGGTACAAAGCATCATTAAAGGCAAATTAGACAGGGCTGATGTTTCCTAGGACAGTAAATTCCCACTGCTTGTGTTTTTGGTAACAGAATGATACTGATGAAGTAAAAATACCTACCCCATTGTAATGGCGACATGCGGACAAGATCCAACATCTCTGGAGTCAGAGTAATTCCTTTCAGGGAAACTCGTCCTCTTATACCACTCAACAGAATGTGCCAGCGTAAATCCACTGAAGATGCAATGTGCTCGCTGCATATCTGGTCTAATTCTGCACGATCATCAGCAGATATTTTGCTACTCTGATAAAGCTGAAAAGCAACAATATGTCAAGCTGTATTAACAGATTCACACCCTAGCATTACATACTCAAGATGAACACATTTTTAGCTTTCAGAATCAAGACTAAAGCAAATGATCAATCAATATCACAGCCTGAGCAGACTAAGAAGGTGGCCTTGGTGCCCAATGAATTGGAGAATGGGTGACAAAAAGGGTTCAGGTATGAAGAATTCCTTCCCACAGCCATATACAGGCTACCAGAGCTTATGGATAAAAAGCCAGGGATGGCCTGCACTGTCCTGCAAAACATGGCCCTACAATAGTTGTTATAAAATCTTATGGAATTTGCCCCACCATATAATTAGTAAAGTATTGTTTTATTATACCTACGTATACCATATCTCATTTGACTAAAGTCTTAATACTTTGCAGGAGTTACACTGCATCTCAGCATGTCAAAAGCAGTGCCTTAAGCAAAGGTGTGTTACGCTTTTGTAACGCAGAGACAGGTACAGAAAAGGAGAAGCAGCCAAAATGTTGATTAATCGAGAGTAAGATACCTACAACATGTTTCATGAGGGCCTCAATTAATATGAAGCCCTCCACCATCTCATAATTTGATATGACATAGACAGCTTTTATGCTGCATACACCCATTAAATACAGGAACTAGTTAGGTCTGCGAGGTATTCTATATGTAGCAACACAAAGTAAAATTCCTAACCCTCCTGCAACGGATGATACTCTGGCCAATCAGTCCACAGCAAGTCATTATATGTACTAACTTATTGTATACAATGAAAAAGCACAAAGGAAATGCATATAAAAAATGGGATAATCATTTTAAAATTCATAACTAATTTAAGTACCATCAGGTGCACATTCATTAAAGAAAGAATGCCATGTGGGGAGGCTGTAGATTTGTCCCATTACCATACTTTTGTTCTCTCAAAACAATCAACAGAACCGAATAAAAATTGGTATGGATGAAGTTAATTTCAGCAATAACAATGTCAAAACATCATTATATACATGCATTTTTATACTCTACTTTCCTACAATGTTTTAGTTGTATCATCATCAGCATCATCATCATCACCACCACCACCACCATCCTCCTCATCATCATCATCATCATCATCATCATCATCATCATCCTTCCACATAAATATAGTTAGTCTTAATATTATACATATTCCATGCAACAGACATTTTAACCTGTGTTTATTTCCACCCAACTGCACATAAGACAGCAATAATACATCTACATCATTAAACAATACAATGTCCCACATGTTTCAACTATCCTTTGTCATTTTCAGGGAGAGTTTTTTAATACAAAGGAATTCTTATTATGCAGAAACATATCAACATCAGTTGTGTATAAAAATATTTAAAACATCAGTTAATTAAAATATTAATGACTGTTATGTCTATATGAAAGCTAAGTTATGTTAAAAATTGTATATGTCTCATTTATATTTGTCTCTTGCTGTACATTATGGTATTATTTGTTCTTGTTATTTGCGTCCAAACATCTATGTATGTGTGATCATCTTGGATCATAAATGGTTCTGAGTCCATATACTCAGCAATAATGTGCACTCCATGATAAACCACATTACTGGTTCACAACAATTTTTGTGATCCTATCAAAGCTCATTCTTGCAACATGTTATTTCCAGTTTCTTCTGTACAGCTGCATAGCACACCATGGCTGAAATTCATAATTCTCTCATCTTAAGAGTGTGTAACCTGGACATCTATCTCACAAAACATATTTCAGGCAACATAAATTTTCTCTCACAAGTTCCTTGTCTTGACTTCACTTCTACATGACAGTGTTACTTTAGTATTGCTATTTAAAAATAATTTAGGTTAAGATAAAAAGCTTACCTTGGTAAGTTTAGCAAGGGGACAACGATTAATTGGTACTGGGATCCGACATGACTCATGCCCCTCAATTAAGATGCACTTGGATGAAGTGTACTGCAGTTCCAGTTCATGACTAGTAATGTTAGCAATGTCCAAAACTAGGTAGAACTGAGAATTGCTGAAATACAAGGAACACAGACCTCACATTATTTCAGTCTCACTGCATGCAGTACTTTCTATATTTCAGAATAATAAGCTGAGGAAATATAACTCACGTCTCTGCAGGAAGAACATCCCAATTTGTGATTTGAACAGAAGGTAACATTTCAACACTCAGAGTAACAGAACTGATCCGACAGTATCCTGCCTCTAGGCCTGCTCCACCAGAGTATCTCAACTTTAATTGCCCTTCCAGAATCTGCAAAGTATTTTACTATAGTTAAGAAAAGAAGAATGTGTGAAGGCAATATTAACAGAATTTCCCAGTGAGCAAGTTCAACGAATGATAAAAATGTTTGGTGAATACTGATCAAATTCTCCTTGTTTTGTAACCTCAAAGAACTTTTGCATTTTGTGTATTTTGAAGTTTAATTATAATTTTGTTACTACCTCAACATTATTAAATACATCTGAAGGTAAAAGAATTACAGTAAAACTGTATAATAACAAATATAATATTGGGTTGTGGGAAGACAAAATGCATTGCACTTAGTGTCTTAACATATATACAACTCTGAATCCTAACACTGTATAACAAAGTCTGAAATTTTTGCACCTGTAGTTACAATAAACAATGATTGACTGAATACAAATAAATTCCAGACAGAAGTAGAACTACATTATTCTGCACCATATCATGCACTAGATACAATATCAACAAAGGTATATATATTAATTTCTCAGCAATATATAATGACCATACCTGTCCTAATTATACACAGATGCCATAAGATCAACTGCGTTATATTTATGTATATTCAAGCCCAACTGAACATCGATTTATCATTATGTTGCATATTCACCTTTGATGTATTTGGAGCACCTAGTTTTGAGAAAGGGGAACGAGATGATCCAAGGCTGCTTCCTGAATGACTGCTACCACCTGATCTGTAAATTAAAATCCTGGAAATGTCAGTGGCAAGAAATCAAAAGCACAAGCGTGTGAGTACACCACAGCCATGATCTTCATAAAAAATTTCATGAAAATCTACCCATCAGTTCAAAAGAGTTGGCTGTGAAACATATCCATGCATGCACACACAAACCACTAGCCCTTACACATTAAGCAATGTATGCTGAAAATCAGAGACTCTGAAACATGGTGACGTAACAGAACAAGCACTATGGTAAATTCACTGTTAAGCATACAAGATGGACCTAAGGACTGTTTAATTCCACCTGTACAAAATCAAGTTATCCATTTATGTTTTCCCACACTTGGCTGTCATATAATTGTCTTTCTTCAGTAAGACAGTGGCAGAAATTAACAGTTTAACAATTCAGATGGAAGTTTTCACATCCTCTTAGTAATATTGTATTCATGTTTTAAACTACCATATTTCTGCTAGCTAAATGCAACAGCCTCAAAATGGCTGCATCAGAGTCACATAATGTACGTGGTCAGTCTAATACAGTTCAAAAAGACCAGCAGATGTGGACAGCCCAGCTATCTATACCAAGATTCTCTAGGGGTTCTTTTGACCTTGTCAGAGAAATGCTGTACATTTATTTAAAATATGTCATTACTTTGACCTCTACCAGGCAGGACAAATCATTCAGTATAGTGAACGGCCACAGAGTGGATGACCAGGTTTCAATACCTAGCAGAGGCAGAGATCATTCACATCACCAGTGACTTCAGACCAATCCTGGAGAACACCCAGTCTCCTGTCCAGGGGGTACCAGGGGCTATTTTGTCACAGCAATGACTAAATTTGATTGAAAACTTTTAGTGTGTATTCCCAATACCAAATTTTAATGCAATCCATTAAGGAGTTTCAGCGATAAACATGCAGCAGAACAGACACAATATCCCCATTATGTATTCATTTTATGAGTTTTATAAAAGGAATACATAAAAAACATACCAGACTTACCTAAATGAAGACATTAATTCAGATCTTCTTGAGGCCTGTTCCCTCCCAAATGTAGGAGAGCTCAGTCGAGACGGAAGAGAACTGGGCCCTGATAAAAAGCTAGTAGGCTGGCTTCCATAAGCTGTGCTGCTGACATCTTGAAATGAGGACCATATTGATGTCATAATAGCATCTACAAAGTACAGATCAGGGGGGATATTCTGCAACTAAATTTTATGACTGCATGACTTCTGTGGCCACATGGGAGGATTATGAATAATGAACTGGTACAGATGTAAGAGGAAGTGGTGACTGTACACTTGCATTAATCTGGATGGCCTGTTGTGTACTGAGGCAGTCAAACACATACATACCACAAACAAAGTGTCATGGCAGAACTACATACAAAGATTTTACCATATAAATGTATTACATCATCCTTAGGTTAGGCTATCCATTGCACAGTGGATTTAATTACAATTTGTCAACTGTGCTAAATTAAATATGGTAGAAGACAGTGAAAGGAAGCAGTCTTTCCCTGTATTGAGATACTATCATGGAATTTTCCTGAAAGATCACAGGAAACCACATGGAAAACTCACACTATGTAGCTAGCCTCCAGCTAAGGTTCAAGCTAGGCCCCATCTTAATATAAAGAAAGCATGTGAACCACTACACTGAAATATTTTTTTGAAGTCTCTGTTACAAGTGTTGAATGCAAAGGGGTAAAATTATGTTCAACCAACAAGTTTAATCCTCAGAAGCAACTGAGGGTTAATTAATGCTGCGCATCATTAATGCAAATTAGTTCAGGTTTGTATCAGTCAACTGTAACATGAAGACCTACAGTACATGAAGTTCAAATGAGACTTAACAAATTTCTGATGGGTTGGGGAGGGGGGGGGGGGAGAGAAGGGGCCTCATCATATAAACATCTGATAAAATGACACAAAATATAAACATCAGTGCAATCTACAAATTGTATTAGAAACACTTTTTCATATAGATATTTAGCAAAACAAAATAGAGAGCAATTTATAACTTTATGCAGTATCACTAGCTTTGAAAGACAAATTTATGTGTGCATCAAATGAATATCAAGGCTTTCAAGCTGTGCAAAATTGCACACAATAAATTTTTGAAAATATGTGTGCTCTTTCGAAACATACCCTTCTTCTCTTGTTACAGACTGTCAGTTCACTTTATACTGAGTATTCTGCTCACCATGTTCAAACACTGTGGCAGGTGACAGGAAGTCTGCCAAAGAGTACAGGTAGATGGTGAAACTTGCATCAGCTCCAGGTTGGAGAGGCAGTTGTGCCTGCAGATTCTCTTGGCTCCATTGGAACAACTGTTGCTGCACAGAAGGCTCTAATGTGGAGTGCACTGACACCTCCACCATTTCTATGGGCAGTTCGCCCACATTGCTCAATGTCACACTGATTTCAGCACTGCAACATTTCAGTCATCACTCTCATATGGTACTTGAGTATAACAAAAAAACTGGTTCAAATGTTACATACACTTGGAATTACCATATACTGTATTACAATTGTTACAACATTAAAACAAGGGGGAATGTGTAATTCAAATGCGTGAAATGAGAAATGCATATAGAATTTTGGCTTAAAATTGTTTAAAAATTAGTCACTTGACAGACACAGATGAAGCTGGGAGGATAATAACAAAATGCCTAGTGAGGATGTGAACAGGATTGAACTGGCTCAGGATCATGTCAAATAGTGCCATCACATGTTTATAGGAAACACAAAATTTAAATCCCTGAAAGACACAGTCCTGTACCATGAATGAGAACAAACATCCGGACATCACATGTAGCACTTCATTATATTACATGCCACTTCTTTCTTATGATTACATCAAATTGTACAGAATGTGTAACTTTGAAACCTCACCTTCCCATCCTTTCAGAATCAAACTTCAGTGAATGAGCCATGGGTGCATAATCATTGCATATACAGGAAACACAACTAGCACAATTCCAGTTAAGTTAGTTTCAATCACACTTTATATGTTTTCTTTCAGTTTGATCTTAGATATGTTGTAACTGGTTAATAAGGTGTGCAGTTTAGTCACTCTTTTTATCTACCAAAATGTTCTTTACTTTCAAGGTGTCATGCAGGTGCATGGTACTTGCATGATGTAATTTCACTTATGCCCACAAGAAAAGAACAATCCAATTTTCACATAACTTGAAAGTGCTCAACAACATTAGATGCAGATCCCTGATACCAAACTTCACCCACATCAGAAAATAAATGTGGAAAGTACAGACAAATTCATTTACAGCTTTAACTAAAGTATGGCTTCCATTGTGACAATTTTCACAAAACTCGCAATATCTCAATAAATTTTTGTGGATATCTTCTGTACCAAATTATATCCACATCAGACAAGACGGTAGAAAATATGGGCAAATTTTCGTTTATGCCGCTTGGAAAAAAGTATGGCTTTCACTGTATCAATTCTCACAGCTGCTCCACTGCATCATGTAGAAATCTTCTATACAGAGTTTCACCCAAATCAGTCAAGAAATATGGAGAATACATGCAGAAATTCAGTTATGTGTTTACATACAATACACTTGCACTTGGCCAAATTTCACAAAACTCATGCATGCCTGAAAATGTTTTGTAAACCTTCTTAAAGTGTCCTTATTCTTAATTTCATGAAAATCTTCCAGATGGTTTAGCTACTCATACTAGTTCACAGATTGATTGATGGACGTGGTCCCCATATGACGTGTTCTTTTTTAGTTCACAAAGAATGCCAAATAACCAATTTTGTCAACATTTTTATGCAATACCTCTCTCCAGCATATAAGGTTATGTTTGTACTTGTCACTGCTGTCAATGTGTCTCCTAAAGAACCTGATGATGCACTTTTTGGCAGAGATGTCAAGACCTGGAAAAAACACAATGACATTAGCATCTATTTAAGACAAACACCAAAGTTATGATTAGCCAAAAGAAAGTATGGCTGGTTATTAGGTTACTTGATGATTTGGGTTGAACAGAGATAATGTAATGTAACATAACCATGAATGATGACTCACAGGAATAGACTGCAAAACTAGGACACCAGACAACATCTAAATATAATACTACAAAAGGTGGCAAAAGTGGCAAGGACATGCATCACATATGGATAAGCATAGGATTCCTGGCAGAAGTTCCAAAATAATACTGGTAAATACCACTTGAGAGATGAACAAAAAGATACAGATACCAAGTGAGGAAAAACAAGGAGACAGATACAAGAGAAGAAAGGAGATGCTTTTGTCACAGAATGACCCACACTGACAGAAACATCAATGAATGAATGATGACAACAATGACAAAGACTCAAGGAAGGATATGACAGGATGGTCCATGGTCTAATTTTGTGTACTGTAATGGCAGCTGTCAATTACTACATTTAACAGGTACATAAATTTGAGCAGTTTCCCTGCCTCCCTCATGAATACTTCATGCTTAAACCATTGGTTCTTCCCGTAGCTCTCAGATGCTAAGCCACTTGCCTGTTCACTTGTTATGCTCGCCAGTTCAATCCAATAATTACATCTTCCCCACCCTCTGTGACCCCTGATATCTTACACAAGGAATCCCAGTCACTGACTTACTTGCCTACGTGCTATATGCTGGGAGTTCAGCACCTTTGTTTCTTGTGTTTGACCTGTCAACCAAACACAAGCTTACTCAGGGAAGGAGCTTGTAGATAGGCAAGCAATTAGCAGAATATGACTTCCAGCAATGTATTTTACATCCTTTCTAATTATCAGCCAGAAAAGATTGTTCCTTTATAATGATTATCTGCATACTGAACACCAATCCTCGTTTACTAATTTTGTTACTAATGCATACTAACAAATACAACAAACAAAATTACACAAAATTAACTAATACTAAAGCCATATACTAATTTCTCCACCACTATGTACCAGCAGTCCTCACAGGCTGTGTAAAGGCTGGAAAACTGGGTTGTTAATTAAAAGAACTTAGTTCCATAATAAAATGTCACTGTGAATACCATTTTTATGTCACAGGCCTCAGTTATGCACACCTAAAATCATCATGATGAGATGATTCATTGGCATGGCTCCATAATACTTCCCTACCAACTATCTATGGTCTGTGTCATGTTGTCTAATTAGTTCATCACTTGTTATAAACCAGAAGTTAAAGTAAAGATAAGATCAGGTTTTGCAGTTACTTGGCTGTCTACTTTACAGTAGGCTACATATGACTGTGCTCTTTCTCCCTGTGACACAATATAAAAGCAACCAAATAATGTGGTAACTCTAATTCTAAATGTACAGCCCATTTAGAACCTATTTCATTACAGCACTATCATGACATTAGGCAAAAATGACTCAGGAGTACTCTTATATCAATGCTAGATGAAGCGTGAAACTTCAGTTCAGAAAAGACAGTGTACCTGCATTTTAGGGAGGGCAGGTATAACATCAACTGAATACTGAGGGTGTGCAAACCCACTGATATGACGTAACCTGCAGTTGGATTTCACACCCAGCGTATGAGTAGAGTAACCTGGAACAAATATAGAGGGAACTGAATATTACTTCATTATCATTTACAGAATTTCAGGCACTGACTTTGGGAACAACAGTTAGAAAACAACTGCAAAAGTGACTGATACAGTGGGTTTTGGATACCTTCAACATCACAAATGTTTATAGATGGTATATCATTTGTGTCACTGTACCTTGAGTCCACATCATACATACTGTCAGCCATTCTCCAGCTATACAGGCATCTTTATAATGTTATACAAATAAAATGAAGATGATAAATGAGCTGGCATTTTTCACTGTGCCACCTTCTCCACACTGGTTCTGAGGCCCACCCAGACCACTACCTAGTATGTTCTGGAGGCTCCTTCCCTGGGGTTAAAGCAACCAGAGCAGAAGCATGTGTGGAGCTTCACCTTCAGTCCTACTGTACACATTCTTGTCAAGTCACAGGGAAAATGGCAGTATTAGGAACACTTCATGCAACAAATTAAGAAAAAATCTCCTATTCTAAACCTGCGCAAAGGACTAAATTGAAGAACTCTCATCTAAACCTGACACTGCAACTTTAAATCAACTTCCATATCTACTGCTCACAGTATGCAATTTGGACAGGCCATGCATGATTTGGGATGATTCCAGTCTTCCAGAATGTGATGCTGCATCACTGGGTAAGTGGTTCCCAACATTTCAGAGCAATGTGTTGCCTTCATCTTCAAGGGCTCAAGGTTCATGAAGAACACCAATGACAGTTGAGTGTCACGGCAGGTATATTCAGGCAAGGTCTGCCCAGTGGATGGAAAAGATGGCTAGCCAAAGCATAAGTGTGGAAGGTGGACCTTGAACCCTTAAAGATAAAGGCAAAACATTCCTTTGGCATGATGGGAACCCTTACCCAGCAATGCAGCATCACATTATAGTAGACAAAAATCTTCAATTACATTGCTATGGAAACCACAAAATTTGCAGGGATATGTTGCTGGAACGCCACATCATGTAATGATCCAGAAGTTTTTTGAGCTGCAATGCAAACACAACCAAAATTCTAACAATTTTATTTGGTACAGCGGGAAGACTGTTGGGAGAATGTGAAGTTTTCACTGAAGTGCACAGCATTTGTGTGGTAGGTGACTGCATGCATCCTTAAATGTTTGTAATGCACAGATTTGAATCTTAAATATGACTAAATACTGTCACTTACCCAAGACTTCCAGTTCACCAACTTCTTTCGGTGTTCCGGACAAAATTACTGGGTGTGGGCCTGATTCAGGTGGTAGTGACAATGAAGTAGGCAAACTCTCAAAAACTGCCCCTGTTGTAAGAAGGCGCTGCAACAAAGTTTCTTAATACTGTATATCTGTATAATGGTCAACATTACTGATACATCTATTTCTGCAAAAACTCTAATTAGATTTCTAATTTATGCACTTTAATTTATACATTTCTTTTAATAAAAATTAAAGAAAAATGTTGTTAAATTATTACTGAAATATTCACCAAATACAAATGGGAAAATGGGATTGCACTTATAGAAAGCAAATGTTGGTTTGATGAGTCTGACATTGCTGACGCTGAAAATGAACCACTAATGACAAAAACATAACTGATGAGCTTGTAAATTTAATTTGGAATCAGGGCACATTATCACAAATGACACAAAAATATTTGCACATAACTTCAAAAACCTACAAGCACAACCATATCTTGAACCTGGTGATACTAGGGTGCCTTCAGTTACAGCTGTTTCTAAACAATGTCTTTCATTAGGTACACATTTTTTCCTAGCATTTGTAGTTATTCAAAAATGTCTGGACACAACATGTGACTTCCTGTGACACAGCCTTTGAAGCCACTTCCAAAACAACCTTGAAGTTACCACTTCTTCATCCACAAACAGAGTTAAAAATCATACAGTGCACGACCAGAAGAGTACAATGAGTAGGGAAGCACAAGAGTACAGACCTATGCAAGTTCATCACCACACAACAGGAATTCACAACATGTCAACATTTTATAACAGTACATTTGCAACTTTAAAAGGAGGGACTCACCATATTCAGTACTTTCAATTCAAATGGCAATGGGTTATGCAGCTCCATGGCCACCTCACACAAGTCTCCCTCGACCCATACATAATCTGAAACACATGTTCAGTTTTAAGAAGGATCACTTTGGTACCACAGTACAACACTCCATGTTTCTGTACAAAACAGTCCTACAATATAAATATATAGTTGATGAAAGGCAGTAGCAGATGTAATAGGAGCACATGAGAGGGAATAAGGGTGAGCAGAAATGGCTTGGTCAGGAGATGACAGTTCATTCTGTGGTAACATCCATGAATAATATGAACATCCCATACCAAATGCTCAGCATCTTCAATCTTTTGTGGAGTATGAACGCGTCTATACATTCACCTACTTTTTGACAGTAACTACCATATTGCTAAAATTTTTTAAATTAAAATTTATAATTTCAGTTCTATAGGTCCAGCTAGGTTATCATCACCTTGCAGATATAGAATTAGTCACAAGCAATATGGAAAGAATCAATAACATACACAAAAATCAAAAAACAAATATAAATGAAATACAGATGCTTATAAAAAGACTAACATACACTGCTTTGTTTTTAGCCTTCACTTACACAACATGATTAAATTACAAACACTGTTGCAATCAGACTGTCCAGTTATCTTGTCATTTATTATAATCTTACAGAATTTTTTGCAACAATTTCTTATTGCAAAGAAGGTATGTCTTGACCATATGTTTCTCAATAGCAAAAGAAATACATGTCTGTCTGTAAGCACCAAGTGCTTGCAAAGGGAATAAAATGTTCAAAGAGAATTTGGTACGTACTAAAGTCAAGTTACATATGTTTTGAATACTGCATAGATTATACTTATTAAATGTGTTATCT
This sequence comes from Coptotermes formosanus, assembly GCA_013340265.1. Lineage (NCBI taxonomy): Eukaryota > Metazoa > Arthropoda > Insecta > Blattodea > Rhinotermitidae > Coptotermes > Coptotermes formosanus. Next base: position 799,934 of record BLKM01000329.1, on the reverse strand, counting down.
TGGAAGGCAGGGGTAACTCAATCTGTGACCCACATACTGTAACATACTCAGTCCTTAGAAGGTGGACAGATTCGTAAACTAACTATATACAACTCTTCATCATTTCCTGGGTAGGCTGCAAACTATTTGAAGAAACAAAGGACATACTTAAATCTTTATCTGGGTCATCCCATCATGTGTAATACAGAGGAAATCAAATTAGAGGGTATTTTGGTCAACACAACTTGTTTATTAAAAATATGGTGGCTACATGATTTGGTTTTCTACTAAAGGCATCATCCAGCTGAATATAAGAACATATAATATAGAGCAGATAATCAGTTATAACAATGCCTTTTGATGTTATAAGAAAGTTTGGGATCCCAAGATGTGTTTACACTGTGAGTATTCACATATTATGTTAAAATGTACATTGCAGTAGTTTTAGTTTTTCACCTAAAAATGTTTCTGAGCTGAGTCAACTCAAAACATTACATATCTTCATTTTAATTTTTTATCTGTACATATGGTAGTGACTTACCAGTAATAGTGACTATTATTTATATATGTATATATATTTTGCCAACATATGTAAAGATTAACAGTGTAGTTAAAATAACAATATTATTAACAACAGTTATTAAGTTTTGTCATTATGCTACATCTTGTATAAAATTATCTTCACTGGAATTTTCTAGTTTTGAAGCATCTTGGATTATTATTCTTGATTTCTTGGCTCATGATTCTGGTAACAGCATTTCATCGTAGTGTATGGCAGAAAAAAGGTGTTTACTATCATTGCATTTGGGTCTGTTTTATTCTCTTTACATTTGTTATCTGGGTCTACAGATGTGAGTTTGGGTTGGAGTGGTTTTGTGTGCATGCTAAAGGTCCACTACATACCAGATTATATCAAATATCAAATGTAAACAAAAAAACAGACCTAAATGCAAGAATAGTAGAGAGTGCTACTGTATGAAAAACATGTTTTTTTACAGCACCACACTTTTATCAGTATGTTCTCAAAACCAGGAAACAGCACTGACTGCTGGGCTTGTTCTGGCTTGTACACACCTTCACAACTTATTTATCCACAATCCTCCTATCTTGCTTTACTGATCCTGAGCAGTCTACTCCTTGAGAATTTAAAAAAAAAATCCATTTCCATTTTCCTTATGCATGCTACAGATGAAGCATATCTAATTCTTACTGACTTTAACATCCCAACTCTATTACACAACTACAGATTTTGAAGAGTTTCTTTGCTGCTTTATTCCATGCTTCCTCTCTTATGGACATTCTCCTTACCATCCTGTTCTTAAATATCTTTGGATATTACTTTCTTCTGTGATGTAGCAGGTAAATACCAACATTCTGGAGGTACATGCTGCCTCTGTCTTCAAAGCAGAAGACAAGCAGCACATTCCTTTGAAATGCTGGTACCTACAACATGGTACAACATGGTGTCACATATCAGAAGAAAAATCTCTTAATAGTCACTGCCACACAAACAACGAACACCACCCACAATTTCTGCTCCTCTGTCAGAGTATTCCATTGAGTATGCACAAAAGCATGTTCCTCATTGTGCTTTGGTGGAGAAAAGAATATAAACACTTAGAGCCATTGTGAAAGGAAATGGAAAGTACAAGATAAAATTATGTGCCAAAGGGTTACCCATTGTGATTGTTTTTTTGTAACCACAATGCCTAACCACTGTAACTCAATACTGATTCTAAAAAGCATTAACATTTATAATGAAAAAGAATACCCATTTTACTGCTTATCACAACATTCTTTCTTTCCAATGAGCCAAAATGAATTGGAGTGAACAAAAATGGGCCCAATTCCTCCTTCAGTTTCTCAGTCTTCTGAGGTCGCAGTTGAGGCTCCAGGTTTTGCAGTATGAAACTCCTGTCATAAACAGAGTAACAGGAAATAAGGTACAGTATCATGAAACATGAACTCGCTAGTACAGGATTTGATAGGTGGAGAAGAAAGCACACTAGTTTGTCTATTTCAGTTGATTTCATATGATGAAACTATATGCTGCTTCATATTTGGAAGGTACCTGTTCAATTTCAGTGTGAAGCCCACCTGCCACACTTACAGATTTTAATATTTTTCCTCAGTCCCACCATATAAATTCTAAGTTAGTACCTTGGAACAGGTCATGACTACTTCCGTTCACATTGCTCATACTGAGCATCTGTAATTCTCATGTTATTTCTCACTCAGTAGTACCATTACCAATACAGTTGACATAAGTATCATTAAACACAACAAGAATAAGCCATTAATATGTTGTACAGTACAAAAATAAAAGATAAAAAAATCTGTAGCCTAACAGAACAAACATGGACAGTTACATGAAAAAGGGGTAACACTATTTTCTGCACCCTGCAGTACATAGAGATAAGGAGAGTACTGTGTATATTCAAAATAGTGAAGTACTGTTACCGTATCTGTGGTAAGTTTGTGAGGTTTGCTGGAGGTATGACAGTGCCAGAGTTCAGAACTAAGGGTACAGGTGCCCCTTCACATTGGGCTGCCAAAACCTGTAGCTGTATTGCCAAGTCTCGCTGTTCTGCAGGCAAAAGGTGGTCCCACATTGTCTGCAGGAGAAATGTCATGTGTCGCGTGGCCAGAGCCGAGTGACCCATACGTCTTGCAGCCACCACCAATTCTTGTAACAGCTGAATTTGCAAGGCTGGCCAACCCTGTATTCCATCTGTAACATTACTGCCAGTTAGCTCAACCAGTATAGTGACTAGGTTGTGGCTGGACAGTCCAGGGATCGATTCCTGGCTCAGATGACTTTCTTCTTCTCCAAAATGTCCAGACTGGCTGGAGAATCCACCCAGAATCTTATTCAAATGGTAGCAGATGTTCTTTCCCTGTGAGTAAAGTGGCCAGGGTGTGAAGCTCTGACCACTGTCCTCCATCTAGTGCATCTAGCGGCCATTCAGCTTTCTAGAACAGCAGGGAGGATCTTTAACTTCGTAATAAACATCTCCTGCTCATAAAGTGACAACAGAAAGAAATATGTACAATGAAACATAACAAAATTGAAAAATTAAATAACAAATGAAGGTAAATTTGTCCCTTTTCTTAATTAATTCTTCAGCCTGGCACTTGATGGAGATATGTGGTCCTCTACATGACCTAGTTACTTTACTCCTGGGCAAATAACCCAATTACCATATACAGAAGAGGATGGTGGGCCCCAGAACCAGTCTCAGCTTCTACAGTTAAAAGAATGAAAAAGTAAAACTTGCCCGTTATGAAACCAGTGACATAAAATAAGTAATTCCCAGTCACTTAACTCTTTGCCTTGCAATGTACATATAATGCATCGTGATCATAGGAGTCTTAAAGGATTTAAATCAACTTAAAGTGCTGTATATGTTTGGAATGACAGCACAGAATTAAGTTTCCTCATTGACATTATTACATTAAATTTCAATCAAATGTAGAACAGCTTACAACTGAAGTCCTAAACAATCTTTGGCCACTGTATCTTCGGCCTTTATAAACTCCACAAATCAGTCACAAGAGCCCATGATAAGTCCTTATCCTCAACCAGGTAAATATGAGCCATAGCTTCACATCATAGTTCTTTAAATCCAGTTTAATATTATCCTCCCATCTACACTCAGGTCTTCCAAATTGTCTCATCCCTGAAGTTTTTTGGAGTAAAATGTTATGTGAATTTTTCATTTATCCCATGTGAGTTCCATGACTAGCACATCTCTTCATTTGCTCACCACAATAACATTTGGTGAAGAGTACAAATTATACACATCATCAATATAAGAAATTCTCCAAAATTCTATTACTTCATCTCTCTTAGGTCTACATATTCTCCTTAACACCCTGTGCACAATGTAGAGCTGTTTAAATTGCATTCATTGGTTCCTGCATTTCAAAAATATCTGAGAAGATGCTTGTGACTTTCATTTCAATTAAATTTCAAACCTTTGGGAAATTCTGTAGGATCCAGTGACAACTTGTGTCCAGAGAGGGCCTGCAACATTAGTTGGTAACACTGTGCCCAGTTGGGCTGAGGATTCTGGGCAGACACATGACGAGTGGCAGCCAATCGTCTGCAAAAGGATGCTTTGCGATGAAAACCAATCTGTGTATACAGATCTGATAAACTTGTGAATCGTTGTATCTGTAAAAAAAATGACATAATTTAGCAACAACAGTAAAACCATGTCTGACACTGACATGCATATGCTCTAAAGAAACAACCATCTCTTACATTTGCAATCATATGGTGGAAAGACAGAAAGCTCACCCTGTAACATGCCATGAAGGTACACAGGGGTAGCAGAGGTATAGTTCTACTCTTTCTTTAACCTTGCCGCTAGAGGGTTAACAACGCGCCCTGGCCTCTTTACCCCCAAAAATGACCCAGTACCCCTTGTACAAGAGGCTGGGTGGACCCCAGAGTCTGTCTGGACAGGTAGGGACAATCCCGCCCCCGCCAGGATTCAACCCCCAAACTGTCCACTCCATAGCAAGTCCCTATATCAACTATGCTATCCTGGCCCAGGTAAAGACACAAACCATGTTGGTATTCACAAGAACAGAAAATCTTATGCAGTTTTTATTAAGGTATAGTGTTGATTCTTCATCAAGTAGTTCACCAGTTACTAGCTGGAAACATGTGAAAGTGGCACAGGATAAAAACTTTGAGGATACAATGTACCTGGGTACCAGGAGTTGACTGAAGCAGGGGTTGCTCACTGAGTTCTTGCTGCCAAAAAGGACAATCAGGGTCAAGAACAGGAAAAGGAGGAGGAAGAGGGGGAGGAGGAACAGACAGTTATCAAACTGAAACTCTCTGTTGCAAGAGCTACATCAAGACAACATCAATTAATTGGCTGATCATATAACTCCGAAGTGCAGTCTTATTATGCTCACCTACCTGAATTATGGCCTTTCGGTCACACTAAGGCCCTGGAGTTAACTCAGCCTCTAACAGAAATGAGTACCAGGAATATTTCCTGGGGGGTAAAGGCAGCTGATGAAGAGAACTGACAACCTTACCACCTTCATAGGGCCTGTCCAGGTCTGTAATGGGATTGCTTTACCTTACCTGAATTATGGAAGTTATAATACAGCAGCAATGCCAGCATAAGACTCTCACACAATCTCTCACCACACCAAAGTTACCCTCACCCAACCTTATACCTGCGTCTTCCTCACACTCAGAATAAAAGTTGCCTTGAACTGGTTAACACAGAATACAGTCACGTACTCTGTGTATTCAGCCACAACAGAACCTTTCTCCTCTATTAGTCTGTTAACTCAAAGGTTTGCTGTATTATTTGACCATTTATAGTGTCTAGAAACAGAGGGGAATTTCAGTTACATTACACAGAATTCACAAAAGATAATAATGTAGAATATTATATTGTCATATAATATTCTTATTTGGTCATTCCCAAAAACACACTGACTTATGTGAAACGACAACAATCATAATTATCTTTGGAAAATTGCTTGTTTTAATTCTAGATGGACTTGATTTGTTCAATACAGGATTCAATGGCAGAGTTTTTTAATGACAGTAACAAACTTCTGTGTTTTGTAACACAGAACATTTAGTCACCTAATTAAAGGCTCAGGAAAGAATTTTTAACATGGTTAGTTCACTGTTTACCTTTTCTGATTCACTGAGTGTCAGATTAATACAGACTACATTATGGAGGAATGCTGATGCCTGTAAGGTGCTTCCCTGCTCCACAGCAATACGTGCTGCCTTGAAGCATGCTTCCATTTCAATTATTCCAGCATTCAAGTACTGTAATCAATTAAAGGGCTACCATTACTAAATCAGACACAACACACTTGCAAGACTATAGGTGTAATGTCACCACTTGAAGAGAATGAATGTTTCTGTGATCTTTCAATAAAATTCTGGATCTCAAAATCCCTTCTATTTTCTTTAACCAAGTTTTAGCACAACCATCTCTGTTTCATAACACTGGTTGCATGGTTGGATGACCACAGTAATGATATTATGAATGTTCTTCTCTAAGGTATTCTTCTTTCCTAAGGTATTAGAGAAAGCTATGCACAGTAGATTAAGACAACATCTGCATACTAACAGCATACTGGTCACAGAACAGCATGGTTTTAGGAAAGGGATATCTATGGGAAATGCTGCCTTCAGACTAACAGATAGTTTAAGTCTGTTAACCAGAAAATGCTTGTTGGAGAAATTTTCTGTGATTTGGCAAAGGCTTTTGATTGTATAAATCATGAAAGTTTGTTAGCTGAATTACATTTTTATGAAATCCCAGGAATATCGGCAGATTGGTTCAGGTCCTATTTAACTAACAGAAGAGAGAAAGTTGAGTAAAATCACCTAATACAACTCAGAATGCTTTCTCTGCCTGGGTACACTGAAACGCAAAGTTCCTCAAGATCAATTCTAGGGCCTCTATTGTTCATAATATATATCAATGACCTTCCCTGAGAATAAATTCTTTATCCAAACCAATGTTATTTGGTGATGACACTAGTGTCATAGTTTCAAGCAAAAATTTTGAAGATTTCTGTTCAGTGTCAAATTTAGTTCTCTCTCATATGCTTAAATAGTTTGCTGCTAATACATTAGTCCAAAATCTAGACAAAACAAATCTAATGAAATTTATAACAAATAATTTATCACATTCAACACTACATATTGTTTACAAAGAAAAGTACATAGAAGAAACATTAAATACAAAATTTCTTGGTTTAAAAACTGATAACCACCTAAATTGGACGAACCATATTAAACAAATGATTCCTAAGTTAAGTGCAGCACGCTATGCTGTCAGGTCAATAGTCCAGATCAGTAACATTAACACTATCAAATCAATTTACTGTGCAGACTTTCACATTATTATCAAACATGGAATAATTTTCTGGGGTAACTGTTCCAACATGAGGAAGATTTTCACTTTACGAAAGAAAAGTGTCAGAACTATAGCCGATGCACAGCCCAGAACTTTATGTAGAAGTCTACGTAAACATTTGGACAGTTCACCTGTTCCATGCCAATGTACCTTTTCATTAATGAACTTCAATGTCAGTAATCCAGAAAATGTTCAAAAAAATTCATCTATGCAAAATATTACTACAAGGAATAAGCTCCATCTTCATAGACTAAATGCCAACTTACCTTGCTTTAAAAAAGGTACATTTTATGCTGGCATCAAAATTTTCAGCATCTTACCACAGTCAGACAATCCTTAAGAATGAAAAGGCGAAGTTTAAATTAGCCTTGAGAAAATATTTAAATACACAATCCTTTTACTCTGTAGATGAATTTTTTATGTGTAAGGATGATCTGTAATACTGTTTTGTAAAATGTTTATAGTATTTTATACTGTAAATTTGTGTATATTTGTATATTTATGACTTGTTCCGCATCCTACTGTCTTCATGACACACTTATGGATCCATGGAATGTATTTATTTACAAACGTATGTATGTATGTATGTATGTATGTATGTATGTACGTACGTATGTACGTATGTTGTATGTATGTATGTATGTATGTATGTATGTATGTATGTATGTACGCATGCATGTATGTATGTATCTATGTAAACACTATTCTCCTCTGTCTTTATTTTCCTTACTAGAGTGAAAGAGATTATCACAATATTGTGACCATAATTTATATCACACAATGTGCAATAAAGCTTACCTTACTGTAGTGGATAATTGCTTCACGATATCGTTTAGGAATATCTTCTGGTGACAAAACATTCTGTACTTCCTGTTGTACTTCTGCTGGAGACAAGCCACTGGGTAGTGAATTTGTAGAAATTGAGCTACTTCTAAAAGGAGACAAATCATGTTATCTCAACAACAAAAACCAATTTATTGTCATAAGTTTGAAAATGATTTTATAGATCTTGTAATTGAGCTACTTAACAAAGCTGACACTTGCATAGACTATGCAGCATCAGTGACATGAATCAAGGGACATGGCACACTGGCGGGATAATATTGACAGGGAAAAACCAAAATATTCAGAGAAACACCTGTCCCAGTGCCACTCTATCACAAATCCCACATGGACTAACCTGCGACTGAACCAGGCCTCTGAGGTGACAGGATGGCAACTACCCACCTGGGCCATGGCATTGCCAGTAACGCTGTAGTATAAATAGCATTATCCTTCTATACACATAACTTTCATCTTGATCTGAAGCATAAAATACTATAAGCTAATAACTATATCTTACTATGAATTTTATCACACTTCCCACTGAAGTAGGTTGACTTATGACAAAGGTCTATAATCCTGTCATACTACGTCACCTGTAAAGTACAACACCAACTGCCTATAACACTCTGTAACTCACAGCGGTGTGTTACACTGACAAATTTTAACCAGCTCACAGGGTCTGTGCAAGAGATTAATTTTCACCAATTAATGTACATGACACAACCAGCAAACTCTATTACTTTTGGAACAGAATATGAAGCCAATATACTGGTAATCTTTATTTTTCTCCCTGGCATCTTTGGTGCAAGTGTCCTGTCAGATTTATCCAAATTATTAAAGGTTTAATTAAAGAGGAAAAACTTCCCTGTCAAGAAAAAATAAATCATGTGTTATAGACAGAGTTGTCGACTGAGTGTGCGCAGTGCTGTAATAGTAATTTCCTTTTAGAATTTTCCATTAACAAAACAACCAAATTTAGGACATGAGTGTATTTCAAGGCACAGACAATATCTAGACAAAATGGAAAGTTGGTCTTCTGAATAACATCATTTTACTACTGCAGATGATGCTGGATGAGCCACAAAACCAACCTGGATATGGTAAAGAAAAGAAAACACCCTACCCTTGCCAACTGTCCAGGTATGGTTAACAATTGTACTGACTGGTATAATAATGCATTTTGAAATGCTGAGAGCTGGGTGAACTGGCTAATGAACAACTGTCTGCTATTGCGAGTTGTCACGTTTTTGCAATGGTGTAGCTGAGGATTCTGTTCTTGTCAGATATGATGCTGCATTACTCAGTGTTTTTTTTCTGTCATTTCATGCCAACAGACTGGCCCCATCACCCAGCAATGCAGTGTCACATCCCAGAAGAATAAAGTCCACAACAGTCTGATATTCTCCATCTTATTTTTATTATTTATTTATTTTTAACTGTGTACTTATATTCCACAAAACAAGATATTTCATACCAGAAACTCTGAATCAGACAAAGGTGAAACAAACAAAACTTCCAACTTCCTCAACCCCCCTGTAACATATATGATACTTGAACAGAATATAAACTAGACTATACTGGACATAATTTCAAAAAAGACTGGTATCCAGCTTACTGGAAATAGAGGTTCATGCACTTAGTTAGCAATGCTTTGTCAACCGCACAGATTATGCAAGTGTTGAATGGAATGAGCAAAACAGTGAGAAACACGTCAAAGTAGCTAACTTCTGAACTAAGAATGAAGCCTGAAATAGCCTCATAAAAACTCAGAACTTCTTACAACATAACTATGATTTTCAGTAATCACAAGTACAATGAAAAAGCGTGGACTCATATATTTCACAAATTATCTGGGAAATAAGCAAGAATATACAGTATAATGCAATATGACACCTCTGCTTTCCTGGACTTCCTTCTTGCAGTGATGCATTGCGCTGCAGTGGGAAACTCCTACTCAGGTTTGGATACAGCAAAACCACAGAAGCAGTACACAGTCCCTCATATGCACCACCAAGCCATAACCAATCATTTACAGCTTTCAGTATATCTACAGCAGAATTATAGTAGCTAAGTGCCTCTGTTGCCAGCCCTGCTTGTAGTGACAGGTCCCCCAGGTGTTTGGTCATGCGTCCCACACAACGTTTCCGATTGCTGCGAGATTCCAAGTCCAAACCAATAAAGTCTTTTCTTTCAAAGGGAGCAAGGAGCAAACTGACACGTTCCACCTTCTCCCTGCTCCGTTCAAGTCTTTTTGATTCCAGAACCCAAAAAAGGGAAGACAGAAATTCAGATATTTGGTCTTCCAGTCCAACACAATCTTCACAGTCCTCATAAAAGAGAGCACGTGTTTTAAAATTTGAGGGGGTTGAAAGTACATCTGGTTCACTAGGACTTGTATCAGCTGGCGGACCAAATAACACACATCGGGAATCAAATAGAGTTGAGGAATATTTAACCTTCAAAGATTCATGCACACGGCACAATTCATTCAGTTCTTGCTGACTGTCGTACTTCCCTGTAAGAAACCAAATGATATTTAGTGTACTTCAGTCCCACACAAATCAGGTTACAAATACAGACATGGGTTTACTCACTGTTGCTGACTTCCTAAAACTGCAAAACCCCAATTTTTTTGTCATAACACCTGAATGACATAATGTGATTTGGACAAAGGTTCAGAAATGAGGTCAGTAATGAGATTTTTATTGTAATAGCATTAAATATGGGGTTCCAACATAACAGCTCAATAAAGACATTACATTTCATATCATTATTGTCAAACTATCAACATGTTGGATGACATCAGAGACCAGTTAATGGCTCTGATATTAGTTGAACAGACATCTTTGCTTTGTTGGTTCCGATGGTCTATGTTTAGTCAGAAAGGTTGAAGTATGTATCTTGGCAGTGTCTCAATGTGGCATATACATTTCTTTCTGTAGCCCACCCATACTTTTGGTCAATATAGTTTCAGGACCTACTTTATCCAAAATCTACAGTATTCATATTGTTTCAATGCATATTTTGCACTTCACCCCACATACTTCATTTCAGCACCTGTAATTCTTGAGTTTTCTTCAATTTTTATTGCCCAAGGTTTGCTACCATATGGGAACAACGGCAGAGTAAACATGTTATAAATTCTTATTCTTGTCTATTTCTGAACTTATGATGGTTTAAATATGTTTTTGTAAGGCCCATAATTTTGAAAAATTTACACACACACACACACACACACACATCCATGTTCTTCTCACATAATAATGAACACAATATGAAAATTTTATTATTTTACTGTTGAGTGTGATTTTGCTTTTAATCCAACTTCATCCTCTGAATGCCACGAATTTTGTTTCCTGAAATTGTCCTGTGTGTATGCTGATCTATTAATTTTCCAAATAGTGAACAGTAGCCTTTATTTGCAGTTTCATGACAAACAAATTTACATCTCTAATTATGTTAATATTTCCAATATGAAATATTTTGCACAAAACAATGACTCTCACAATATAATTATTTCATTTGTTTTCCAAGCATCTGTAAAGTTATTCATCCTTAACATGTACATGCTTGGAATGATAATTATAAACACCATCTCTGTACACTACAGGACTGCATTACATCTTCTTTTATTTGTTTAACATGCTATTTTTAACATGTCTCAACCTATGGTTGGCCATCATCAGCAACACCATTTACACACAACACTTGGAATTACTATCGGTTTTACATTTGTATCACATATGCAAACAGTGGGATATTCTATAAACTCTCATGATTAAGAGTTTCAGTTGGTTCACCATATACAAAATCTTAATGTTAACAACAACAACAACAACAACAACTACTACTACTACTACTACTACTACCACCACCACCACCACCACCACCACCACCACCACCACCACCACCACTTCTTCTTCTTCTTCTTCTTCTTCTTCTTCTTCTTCTTCTTCCTCCTCCTCCTCCTCCTCCTACTCCTCATCCTCCTCCTCCTCCTCCTCCTCCTCTTCTTCTTCTAAAGCGTTACAACTTGTGCAAGGTTCTGGCTTGCTCAACCACTTTCTTCCATCTGTCTCTATTCTGTCCTACATTCTTCCAGTCATCTACTTTCGTGCTTTTTATATCTTCCAAAACATCGTCTTCCCAACGTATTTTAGGCCTTCCAATTGGTCTTTTTGACATGGGTTTCCATCTCTTGATCTTTTTAACATTATTATCATCAGTCATGCATTCAACATGTCCCAGCCAACTTAATCCCTGCATTTTAATAAACCCAATTATGTTTTGTCCTTTTATTATTTCATTAATTTCTTGTTAGTTTTAATCCTCCAGATGCCATCGTCTGATCTTGTAGGACCAAAAATTTTCCTCATGATCTTTCTTTCGAAGATCATCAGTTAATTTATCAGATTTTCCTTAAGGACCCATGTTTCGGAGGCACAGGTTACTGTTGGGCGAATTAACGTGTTATAAAGTTGTAATTTGACGTTTTGTGATATTGATCTCGATATGAATAATCTTCTGTGAAGATTACCTGCTGCAATTCTTTCTTTAATTTCTTCCTCAATAGTGTTATCAGTATTGACCATTGCTCCCAAGTATTTAAATGAATTTACTTGTTCAAACTGTTCCTCTCCTGTATCTATATAGGTTGGCTGGATTGTTTTCCTGGCACAATGTAAATATTTGGTTTTATTGTTATTTACTATTAAGCCAAATTTTTGTGCTTCATTTTTGAGTTTACAGAAGGTGTCAATTAAGATTAGCTTTGTTCTTCCAATTATTACAATGTTATCTGCGTAAGCGCAAATCTGTTTCAATCTTGTGGTTACGTTTCCTCGGACTTCTAAATTGTCCATTACTGAATTCAAAACTACACTAAATAATAAGGCCGACAGTGGGTCTCCCTGTCTAACTCCTGTTTTGTCTCAAACCATTCAGAATAGCTGTTATTAGCTTTCACCTTCATTTTGGTTTGTTGCATTGTTAGTTTTATTAGTTTGATCAATTTATTTGGGACTTTGTGTTTGATTAGACTGTTGTATATTATATCTCTATTAACTGTGTCAAAAGCTTGTGAAAAATCCACAAATATGTTATGTAATTCAATATTATATTCCTAGCATTTCTCATAAATATCTCACAATGAAAATGTTATCTACTGTTGATCTATAAGGTCTGAATCCCATTTGGTAACTTCCTATTTCTGGTTCAATTATCTCACTTAACCTATTATATAATAATATAGCAAAAATTTTATATTTTATATTCAGTAGGGATATCCCTCTATAGTTATTACACTGTTTACGATCCCCTTTTTTGTATATTGGGCATAGGATTCCTTCTGTCCATTCAGATGGAATTTTTTCTTGTTTCCATATCTTCACTATTAATTGGTATATTTTCTGTTTTAGTAGGAAACCTCCATTTTTTTATGAATTCCGGTAATATATCACCAGGACCAGCAGCTTTATTGGATTTCAGGTTTTTGATTATTTTGTTTATTTCTTCATTTGTTGGCTCATCCTGTTCCAGATTATTTATTGAGTTCTCATGTATTTCTATATTATTTATTCTTTTAATCTCAGGATTTAATAATTCTTTGAAGTATTGTTGCCATCTTTCCAACATCTGTTTTCTTTCTGATAGTATATTGTCATCTTTATCTTTACATACTAGTGTCATTGCAGAGGGTTGATTAGATAGATTTCTAACTTCTTTATAAAGTTTTCTTGTATCCCTGTTTCTATTTATTTCATTTATCTCCTTAATTTTATTATCTAGCCACTCTTTTTTCTTTCTTCTGCAAATTCTATTGGCCTTTGTTCTTTTTTGTTGATAATTATCCAGATTTGCTCTTGTTCTTCTTATTAAGCATTTTTTCCTTGCTTCATTCTTTCCCTGAATCACCCTCTTACATTCATCGTCCCACCAATGGTTTGTATTCTTTGAATCTTTAGATAGTTTAAATTCACTAGCAGCTTCTAGTATCATCTGTTTTAGATTTTGCTAGTCTTGATTAATATCTGTTTCCTCTCTTATTTCTTGCAGCTTTGAGTGTATTTTCTCTTGGTATTGACTAATTTTCTCCTTTTGGTTTAATGACTGTCTATCCCATTTACGTTTTAGGGTCTGTCTGTTTTTGTCTATCATCAGCTTTTGTTTGATTTTGATTTGTATCAGGAAATGGTCTGAATCACAGTTATAACCTCTTTTTGATCTGACATCATGTATTATTCTCATTTTTTCTTTGCTGACCATAACATGGTCGATTTGGTTTATTGTTTGTTGATCAGGGGATATCCACGTTCCCAGATGAATTTTCTTGTGCTGAAAGTTGGTGCTTGCTAAAAACATATTATTGCTGATAGCATAATTTGCTACCATTTCTCCATTTCGTTAGACATACTATGTAAAGTGTGACGGCCTACTGCTTGGCTGAATGCTTTTTTTTCCCTAGTTTGGCGTTCATGTCACCTAATATAATTATTAAGTAATGTTTTGGTATTCTATCCTGAGTTCTCTGTAATTCTTCATAAAATTGCTCTTTAATTTCCTCTTCTTTATCTTCGGTTGGAGCATATATATTTATTAAAGCCATATTATGAAATTTTCCTTTTATTCTTAGTTTACATATGCGATCAGAAATTGGTTCAAAACCCAATATTTTATTCATTACAGATTTTTATATCATAAAACCTGTTCCTGCTTGGCCTGTGACATCGGGATTACAGCTATAATATATGGAGTATTTATCTTTCTTTATTAAGCCATGCCCTCTCCATCTTATTTCTTGGAGTGCAACTATTTGTATTTGGGAGCCCACAATTTGGTCCGCAATTTCTTGCATCTTCCCGGCTTTCAACATTGCATTAACATTCCATGCTCCAATGTCAAACAGTTCCTTTTTTATCCTTTTAACATGCCTAGGTCGTCCTAAGGTTATCCATCCATCACTTCTTACATTTCCTCGTTGAGCTTTTCTAGCAAGGTAGTTTTTACTGTGTGGGGGTGCTGGCCCCACGAAAAACCCCCAACTTGGAGGGCCAGGATTTGTATAGGGTTTTCTCCCCTAGACGGGTTGCCTTCACCATGGCTAAGGACTCTCATCCAGTCCCCTCGTATCCCTGAGGACGCGGCCCTTAACAGGTACTACCTCCCGGGCCAGGAGGACCTGTAGCTCATGTAGGCAGTGGCACTACTCCCTGAAGTAGGACTGTCTCCGGAGAGAGTTTGTACCCGTTACCGGGTAATGTTACAAACATACTTTCAAAAATGTCTATGATGTTTGAAGTATGTAATCCCAATGGGTTCTTGGAAATACCTGGATTGTTAGATGTAAACCTCAGTGTTTTGACCTCAATGGAAGTGGTAATTCACCATTAAATCATGTTGCTCTCAATCATAAGTGTTTACAGAACGTTTCACTGTTAAATACATACATAATACAAAGGTAAAGCCAGCAGAAATTCCCAGTGTTGTACATGAAGTATTTCCCTCATGATGGCCCAGCATAGGCTGACACATGTTGGAAATAACGCTGTCAACAAATAAAGGAATGTTCAATACAATCCTCTAGAGTACACATACGACCCTCAGCAACACTTTTGGTAATACACATTAATACTTTAAAATGAGGAGAGGAAAATATATTCTTGTCTGAAATGAGTACATGCAAAATAAAACTGATACTGCTTGTCTATAATAACTTCAACTGGTACAAAATGTAGACAGGTCTTACAGAATATTAAATGCAGTAAAAAAATATTTACAGCCAACAGTCTTATAGTTTAAGCTCACTTCAAATACTTCTTCATCCTTCCTTTTCCTTTTTGGGTTCCTTAATAACACCATACCAGGTGTGTGAATAACATGACACCAAAGCAAAAACTGAATTAACAGAAACAAAGTACACCTATTACTGCACTTCTCACTGTCACAACTTACCAACAGAAATTAGTCCTAGTAAACGTCGATGTGTCTGGAAATCACCCCAGTCATTATTTTCTACAGGATAGTCCTTTATGTAGCGTGCTAATACTTCTCGGGACACTCCCATTGAGTCAACTACCTTTACGTGGTTCACCCGAGACAAACGTTCATAGATACGACTGAAGTTCTTCTGTTTAAACTGACTTCCTGCAGCACAGAAACAGTTATGTGTAAATTATAAAATATAAAGGTAATTCCACAGTGAACTAAGAATGTCCTTCAATAAATGAGGAATACCATCCTTAACCCTCTAACTGCAGTGGCATGACATTACATATTCTCTGTTGCCAGGTAACTTGGCAAGTCAAGAAATATCAATTACTGTCTTATAAAACAATATCATGCGCACCTTACAAAACAAGTCACTGTGACAAACAACGATTTATCAGACAGGCAAGACACAATATAAAAAATGCTGATTTAACTTGTTTGCATACTGGACACCACCACCACCACCACGATGATGATGATGATGATGATCATCATCATCATCATCATCATCATCATCATCATCATCATCATCATCATCATCATCATCATCATCATCATGAACTGTGAAGTGTTTGGCATAGTGCCTGTTCTTTAGGGGTCAAGGGGATGAGTGCTGGGTCTGGGCCCTGGTCGGGTCATTGCCGCGAGGTGATGGCACCAGCCTGGGTCGGGCCTGGCATGGGGCAGCCAATCGGGGTCACTACTGAAGGGTGGTGGCTCTGGTCCAATAAGAGTGCTGCCATTTTCCCCAGGAGTGATAAATGCGTCATACATAGCCTCTTTTCACCCAAGACCATCTGTGTGTGGCGAAGAGCCATAACCTATGAGAGGTGACCCTGTTTGTGCAGCACACAGCGGATCTAAAGGAGTAAACCTTGAAAAACAATCCCCAATCCTACGGTGTGAGTGCCGTGCCTATGGGATGAATGGCAGTGGGTGAGTCTGTCTAAACGGCACCCTCTGGGATACCAGGCGACCTCACAGTTGTACTGTAGCTTTACCAAGCATGGGGGCTCTGCTTGGTGGACCCAGTTCTTTCCGCGTAAACGAGTTACAAGTAAATGGACGTAGGAAGGCTCCAGGGAGGGGCATTTCTTTCCGTGGGGGCCCCATTTGGGGAACCAGGTAGGGGGCTCTTTTCCCGGGCCTTTCAGAGATAAGTAAAGGTGTGTTTTGGATATGGTGCGTCCCTCTCTATGGGGGCTCTGAGAGGGGAACCTGGAAGGGGGGATCCTTTACTGGGCTTTATAAATGATATTGTGTAGAAGGCCCTGGGGATGGGCATCTCAGGCCTTGAGGGGAACTTGGAGGGAGGTTCCTTTATTGGGAATTTTGAGAGGTATGTAGAGTAGGCCCTGGTGATGAGCATCTCCCTCGATTGGGGCCCTGATGGGGAACCTGGAGGGGGGTTGCTCTTTCAACGGGGACTGCAAGAGACAGGTAGAGAAGGGTTCTGGGAACTGAGCATCTGTTTCTGTGGGGCTCTGAGAAGGGAACCTGGTGGAGGGGCTCAGTTTCTGGGAATTTTGAATACATGTAAAGAGGGCTCTGGAGATGGAACATCTTTCTCTATGTAGGGGCTCCGTAAGGGGAAGCCAGATGGATAGTTCCTTTTCTGGAGGCTCTGAAAGATACACAAAGAGGGCTCTGGAGATGGAGCATCTTTCTCTATGTAGGGGCTCCGTAAGGGGAACCTGGAGGGGGGTTTCTTTCCTGGGGACTTTGAGAGTTATGTAAAGAGGACTCTGGGGATGGAGCGTCTTCCTCTATGTAGGGGCTCTGTAAGGGGAACCTGGAGAGGGGGCTTCTTTTCTGGGGACTTTGAGAGCTATGTAAAGATGGCTCTGGAGATGGCGCGCCTTCCTCTATGTAGGGGCTCTGTAAGGAGAACCTGGAGAGGGTGTTTCTTTACTGGGGACTTCGAGAGATATGTTAAGAGGGCTCTGGACTGGGGACCTTGAGAGATATGTAGAGAGGGCTCTGGAGATGAAGCATCTTTCTCTATGTAGGGGCTCCATAAGGGCAACCTGGGGCAGGGGAGGGTTTCTTTTCTGGGGACTTTGAGAGTTACGTAAAGAGGACTCTGGAGATGGAGCATCTTTCTTGATGCAGGAGCTCCACAGAGGGACCTGAGAGGGAGCTTCTTTTCCTTGGGGACTTTGAAAGATAACGGGGCTGGGGAGGAAACCTCAGCCCTTGCGTTTGCATGAGTGTGAAGCCCTGGCAACACTCAGGCATATTTATCTGGGATCCTTTTTTATGGACCCTAAGGACATTAGAGGTCTGAGTCTGGGGGCAATGTGGAACTTCTTTAGAAGGACAGGGCTCTCATGACTCGGGCCTGGGAAGGGGGCACAAAGGGCCGGTAAGGCCTACGTGCGTCGGGACCATAGGGGCTCAACCCATACTTATTCTATTCTATTCTATTCATAGTGCCTGTTCTATATCCCTCAAGGTGAAGTTGGTCCTTCATACTGGATATTAAAGGTCTATAATGTCATTATGTTAGGATCTAATACAAAAGTGTCAATAATGTCTGTAAACCTGCAAAGACTCTCATACTGAACATAGTGAAATATGTCTTTTTACAATGACTAAGTACAATAAAAATCAACATGAAATAAAAATGAAATAATTTTCTCAACTCTGCATGTTTTCACATTCCACTTTAGAAGCAAAGACCTTACACATGCAGCATCAAACAAATTAGAGTGGCACTCACATTGTTTCCACCAAAGAAACCACACAGCTTCCCTCATATGTGTTGAAAATCATGTCTATGTTAGTTTAGTGCAACACTGAAAAATGCATTGCTTACCAACATGTTTCACAAGTAGCAATATAGCAGCATGATCATGAGCAGTTTGTTCATAATCTGGATGAGACATGTTTGTATCTGGTGCTGGGCTTGACAGAATGACACTCACAGACGATCTCATTGGAATTTTGTCATCTGAAACTATGAATGAAAGCCTTATTTAAGGCTTCTTTGAAGAGCAGTGTATTTGAACACTACACTTAGGCAAATCTTATTATGGGAAAATTTAACACTGAGATGATTGGTTTGGGATTACTGAAATTGAATGTTACATGAGGGAAAATGTTAAACTAAAGGAATATTAAGTTTGGTCATTGTATATAAATAACAGAAGCAGTATCAAACATGAAACCAAAAGGACAATAACTGACTATCTTTCATAAACGTGACAATATGAATGATGAATTTACAGTCTCCAATAGCACTCAATGTCTACACAGCTAATATGGCTATCTAAAATTTAAACAGATTAGACACACAGCTAATAAAGCTCAAGGAAAGGAACAGGGCCTCTTTGAAATTCCAATAATGTACTAACCCAAAACTTCCCTAATGGATAAAACTATAAATGCTCAAGGTAAATGTGTGTCATTGGTGGAAAACTCCAGGACCATTCAGACGTGTTACAACTGTTTGACTCTACGATGTACTACACTTCTGATGCAAGAAATGTGTATGACTTTCAAAAGGTTCACATTGTTCTGAAATGACTTTTCTCCCTGAGGCTTGTCCCTGCACCTTGCAAGTGAAAAAAGCAGTACAATAGTTATAATCTCCATAAGCCCCTTCTCCACTGAACTGCAGAGTACATTTTTAAATCTTTGCATTTTAATACTGGTATATTTATTCTGATGTACTGTTTTGGTTTTGGTTTTGGTTTTTATGCTACTTGTGTAATATGTATTTAAACTCCATCCTTTCCTGTAACTGACTGTACTGTACAATGGATTTAATCCATCATATAATTTGTATTCTATTTCTATTTATTTTACATAATTTATTGTATATTTATATTGTATTAATACTGTATGAATTAATGTATGTATCTGCTTTAGATTATGTTTGACATGACTGATTTAGGTTGCATAGAGCTTATAGATTTTATGACATGTTCTATATCCAAGGTTGTATCCATGACTGGATCTGTGGAATGCAAAATGAAATAAATTCAATTCAATTCAATATAAAAACAAACCATCCAAGGCAGATTAAGTCTAATTTCTGAAACCATGTTGTAGTGCATGTACATTTTAAGTAGCAAAGGATGTAGGGAAATTGAGGATTACACCTGGGATTCTGGCTTCTTGTAGGCGTAAAAGGGTTTCATATTCAGAGGTTAGAAAAAGGAACAATCCATTATTGTTAAAGCATTGTAAGGATTACTGTAATATATTAACAAAAGTTATACATCAAGCTAAAAAAATGAGTTATAATAAGCAAATTCTGAATTCTACCAATAGAATCAGAACCACTTGGAAAATAATTAATAGAGAAATTCATAAGAAAGTTAAGAAAGAGTCTATTCAAACAATATGTATTGATGGTAGAAATACTAATAATTTGTATAATATTGTGGAGGCTTTTAATAGCTATTTTAAGAAGATAGCAGGTAATATTCACAACAAAATTAAGGCTAATAGTAAACCTATGTCATCGACAGATAATGGAGAAGATTATATGGCTTGTATAGGCAAGGCTTTTGGTAGCCCATTCCCTAAAATTCAAATTAGTAGAACTATGAGTGTAGAAATAGAAAGGATAATAAAGTCCCTTAAATCTATTTATACATATGGATATGATGAAATCTCAAATAACATTCTAAAAGCTTGTAAAACATTTAATAGTACTCCATTAAGCTACTTGTGTAATAGGGTTCTGTTTGAGGGTGTATTTCCAGATAGGTTAAAATATGCCACAATTATACCTGTGTTTAAAAAGGGAGATAGAAAAGACTTATCTAACTACAGACCTATATCAATTTTGACCTCATTTAATAAAATATTTGAGACGGTGATGTATAGTAGGTTGGTACAACATCTCTTTGATCACAATATATTAAGTAAATATCAGTATTGTTTTAGAGCTAAGTTAGGGACAGATAATGCTATTTTTAACTTGATAACTGAAATTTTACATTCACTAAATCATAAATCAATGATTGGTGGGATATTTTGCGATTCGGAGAAGGCCTTCGATTGTGTTAGTCCTGAAGTATTGTTGAATAAATTTAAATTTTAAGGGATTATTGATATACAAAACAATCTTTATAGGTCTTATTTACAAGACAGATTTCAGAGAACAGCAATTATGAATGGATTGGATAATAATAAAGTATCATCTGAATGGGCTGTAATATCTAATGGAATTCCTCAGGGGTTTGTATTGGGACCGTTGTTGTTCCTTGTATATATAAATGACTTACCTATGATATTACAACCAAATGGAGTCCCTGTATTGTTTGCTGATGATGCAAGTGTATTGATTTCACATGCTAATCCTATACAATTTAAAAATAAAATAAATGCTGTTTACAGGACACTTGATGATTGGTTTAAGAAGAATTTACTATCACTAAATACAGTGAAAACACAATATATTAATTTTATTACTAAAAACAATAGGTTGATTCAAAGGGAAATTGGGGATATTAGTGAAATAATTACTAGCACTAAACAAGTTAAATTTCTAGGGTAGACTATTACCAGTACCTTAACTTGGGAAACATACATTGATAGCATTAAAAATAAATTGTGCACAGCCTGCTATATGATAAGGAACATAATGCCACTCATGCCAGTAAATACAATCAAAAGTATTTATTATTCATATTTTCATTCTGTCATGACTTATGGTTTGATATTCTGGGGTAATTCGTCACATGCTGATAAGGTTTAAGTGATTATGGGTTGCAGCTACAGTCTATTCAGCCAGTTTCCTAAATGATGCATATCTTGCTTTCCTTGACAGGTTTTTAGATTATTTTAATGCAGCCTTTCCAGTAAAGCTATATAAACAGAAAAAAATTCATAATAATGGATGGATTACAAGTGGTATAAAAAAGTCTGGTCAGAGAATGAGATTACTAAATGACCTCAAATATAAAGTAAAGCTTTCCAAAAGTGCATTATATTACATCAAAAGATATCAAAAAACTTACAAACAAGTAATTTCTCTTGCAAAAAAAATGGTATAATGATACCTTTATATTACATGCAAAATATCCAACAAAGGCTATGTGGAAATTAATTAATAAGATATTAGGTGAGGTGAGAAATCACCAGGAGATATACAACCTGAAAACGAACCCTGGAAAAATAACACATCCTCAAATGGTTGCTGAGGCATTAAATTCTTATTTTATTGATAATATAGAAGAAATCATAGAGCAGAATGAAAATAATAAAGTAGAATGTAGTAATTTAAGGTTAATGAATTTAAACCAGCATTCTGTGTTCTTATTTCCTGTGACAGAAAATGAAGCTGAAAGGGTAGTTATTAAACTGAAAAGAAAAGCAGCGACAGGAGTTGATGAGATCCCAGACTTCATAGTAAAAGATTGTATTCACCTGTTAAAGAAACCGCTATGTTTTATCTTTAATTTGTCTATAACATTGGGTTCTTCCCCAGACAGGATGAAAGTGGCAAAAGTCAAGCCTATATATAAGAAAGGGAAAAAAGAAGATACGGGCAATTATAGACCAATTTCGATTTTACCAACTTTTTCAAACATTCTTGAAAAAATTGTTTATAATAGATTAGTTTGCTTTGTCAATAAACACAATATCTTATCTGAAGATCAACATGGCTTTTGGGAAAATAGATCAATGGAGACTGCATGCCAGAATTTTATTGAATTAATACAAAAAAGACTCAATGACGGAGAGCATGTACTTGGAATTTTTCTAGATCTCTCGAAGGCGTACGATGTTATAAATCATGAGGCCTTGCTTGGAAAGCTGATTACTATGGAATTAGAGGGATAACTAAAACATGGCTAGAGTCTTACCTGTCATCCCGCTCACAGTATGTAGAAATAACGGCAAAGGCAGAAGATATTTACAATCACAAGTACACATCCCCATGTAGGATAATAAAACATGGTGTCCCTCAGGGATCCATTTTGGGACCCCTTTGTTCTTATTATATATAAACGACTTACCGCGGTATGTTCAGAATGCAAAGGTGGTTCTTTATGCTGATGATATAAATATTGTATTAACTGATAAGGATTTAACTAGACTCCAGGATAGAGTACATAATACCATGAAACAAGTAGAATTATGGTTCTCGAATAACAGTATGATTATAAATGTCAACAAAACTAAAGCAATGTTATTTCACATAAAAAATAACAATGTCATTGATGCTCCTCACATACTCTACAAGAATGAGAAAATTAGCTATGTATCTCAACTAAAATCTTTGGGGATCCATATTTCTTGTGCCCTTATATGGAGCACCCAAATAAAAGTGTTGTGTGCGAATCTTAGTAAGGTTTGTTATATGATAAAGATGCTGAAAGATGAATTGAACCTTTACGTGTTGAGAAATATTTATTTTGCTAAGTTCCAGTCTGTTGAGATATGGAATAATTTTGTGGGGTGGGGTAAGTGAGATTACAAAGGTCCTAAAGGTGCAGAAAAGGGCTCTTCGCTTGATGACAAACAAGAGTAAAAATGCATCATGTAGGCCTATATTTAAGGAACTAAAGATTTTTACAGTGATTTGCTTGTTCATATTCAAGACCTTGTGTTTCTTTCGTAATACAATATTTATCAGGTCAGAAATTCTAATTTCCGTGGATACGATACCAGCAGGAAAGATGATTTCTATATATTTCAGTGTAATATATCTCTGTATAAGAAAAGTGTTGTTAATATGAGTATCAGGCTGCATAATAGTTTGCCATCAGAACTAAAAGAATTGGGTGATTTTAAAACATTTAAAAGAGCCCTGAAGTCATTTTTATTAAATAATCCCTTTTATTCTTTATCAGAGTTTTTTACATATGGTCATAGATAAGGGTTCACATGATAATAGGTAAAACCTTGCCACCAGACAGTTGTAAACGCCCGTGTTATTGGGACTAAAAATTGCTTGGGTGCTTGCCATTCTGTATGTTGTTAATACAGGTTCTTTGAATGCCTCAATATTTTATAGGGATTGTGTTGTAGCTTGGTCTATGGATGTTTTTCAACTTGAGCTTTGGAATAAGTACAATTTTCTTGTATAACGATCACTATTCTCAAATGTAATTAGATATGTTTTTACCTGTAGCTGTGATGAGTGACTTCTTTCATTGACATATAGATTTTAAACTTGGTTTTAAATAGATTTGTGTTTAGTTCAACTATGGATCATTTCTATTGAAAAACTGTTATTCCGGTTTTAAATTGATCTGTATTTAGTTTTACATCATTGTGTATTTGGTTTTAGACAGGTATTGTTAATTTAATTGTCTTGTCATTTACATTTGTAAGGGTTATTATTTATGTGGCAAGTACGGATCCTATTGGATAGAAATTGTAATACTTATATAAATGGACTTGTCCTATTGCTGATTATGTAGCAGACATGGATGCTGAATAAATTGAAATTGAAATTGAGATATCATGTCAAGATCTCTTTAAAGAACTAAATATACTGCCTCTGAAATCTCAATATATACTTTCCCTCATGATGTTTGTGATAAAAAACAAAGAATATTTTGTTAAGAATAATGATTGTCATGGATTATACACAAGACAAAATACTAATTTACATATGTCACACGTCAATTTAACTATTTATGGAAAGGGTGTATATCATACTGGAGTCAAGGTCTATAACGCCCTTCCTTATAAACTCACAGAGATCGCTGACAATCCCAAAAGGTTCAAATCAGAATTGAAGGAATTTCTTTATTTACATTCATTTTACACTTTGGATGAATTTTTTAATAGACTGATTGATAAATAGTTTGTAAATGTATTAAAATTGTTTTATATGATGGAAACATTGTTTGTGGACTTTATACTAAGTAACATGACTTGTTCTATATCCAGGATTATGTATCTGTAAAATGGATTCTATGGAACGTTAAATAAATGGAAATTGAAATTGAAACAATATCATAACACAAGCCTAACTTACAAACCATTTGAAGTCATCTGAAATTACCCAGTGGCTTTAATACTACGGTTTATAATAAATGCAACGAAGTTCTAAGTATCTGAAACAAACACGACTTGAGAAATAAAATAATGGTTTACACAAAGTCATATTTCACAAACAAGAAGCGTACTATAAGCCTCAGAACATGCTACTTATATTCTACTGACCTAACTAATTATTACGCATCTGAATACTAAAGATAATAGCAAAAACTGGTATTCTGTTTCTGTCGACATTCTCAAAATTTGGTGGTTAAACCTGTGTGTTCCTCTTCCGAAATTTTTGGCAAAACTGCTAAACCCCTTTGTTGTAACAGGAACGGTATATTTAAAAGCGTTCCATCCATTCTGTGTTATACATAAACGCCCTGCATGCGGTCATTTTTGATGACACATCCACTGATTTGTCAGTAACAGCTGTCAAGCAGTTCGCCATACTGTACGCATATACAAGTGCAACATTCCAATCCCTCCCACATAAAAAATTGCATGAGATAAAATTTTACGTCACAAGAATTCTTCACAGCACACGTAAATTTTACTCAAATATTATAGATCAGTAACTTTCTATTGAAATTGTGTACTTATATTCAATAATTTATCCATAATTTGGTATTTACAAAAGTAAAGTTGTTGATCCAATGTTGGGTACAATGATCAACTTTGAAAGCTGTCGTGCGTGTTGAGAGATGTCATTGTATTGCAGTCACGTTTTTTGGGTGTGTGCGTAAATCGTGTTCATATTAGGAGCCGTCTGTATTTGTTAATCGTGGCCATTGGTGTAATATTGGGTATTTTTTGCAAGTCATTAAGTGATATGTAGGCGTGCTGATAATTTTTTGCGAGTCATTAAATGATATGTAGAGGTGCTGATTTTTATTCTTCGGAGAGATTAGTGCTTGCTTCAGTCAACTGCGTTGTCAGTTTGTGCCTAAATTAGTACGTTGTGTTGTACTGACACATGACAAACATACAGAGAATTATATCAGAATAAATTGCCTCCGTAAAGTTAATACGAAAGTTGTGTTGGCGTAACAACAAATGTGCGTGTAATATTTGTTTATCATTTATTAAGGTGTTTGAAGTTAATTAATGCATTAAATGGATGTGTCATTTTTAATCAAGGTCATAATAATTACTTGACATTAACACTGCATGTTAGTTTCAGTTACAGTGAAGCAAAATGAATATGCATTTTACAGGTCAGCAGTCTAAACACTCACTGTTTCGTTAGAAAAATTCGGCTGCACTTTGTGCTACAGATGTGATAAAAAATATAGCATACGAATTGTGTGTTGGTGTTAGTAAGACGAATAACCATTGTGTAGCCTTTGTTTTACGGTGCTTCGTAGCAGCAAAGGAGGTAATTCATGCCGAGTACAGAAATCTTCGTGGGTAAATTATACAGGCTTTACGGATACTGTACTGGAAAAACGGATTTTAATTCTTAAGAAGGAGGACTTTCTGCTCGGGCAGTACGTTTTTAAGAAAAAGTGTGAACCCGAAAAGTGGTGCGTGAGACACTTAATTGCTAGGTTATTTAAATGTAAAACTTATTGAAGCCCAAAGTTTCCTGCTGCCACACAAATGATGATAAAGTAACATTGCATGACATGAAGGCATATGTGCTACTGAGGGTGTAACTCCCCACATTCTTAATCTCGTCACTAGATGGAAATGAATGGCCAGCTTCACGCTCCGGCCGCTTTTATCCCGACGAAACTCACCCATACCGATTGAACAGGAGGCTGGGTGCATCCTAGAGGTAGTCTGGAAAGGAGAAGAGAAAATTTGTTGTCCCTGCTGTCACTGGAACCTTTATTTTTTGTTTGTTGAGCCCATAGCATAATCACTACTGATTACAGCATGTTGGCTCAGACAGAAATAATTATGGCCACGATTATGATGATGATGCTGTATATCCCCTATGCTCTTGGAACAGACTGAATTTGAAACGGTGTTCGGGAAGTGGGATCAGTATTTTATTTTGTACCCTTAAGAAAAGTGCCATGAAAGCTCAAAGATGGCGGACGTTAATGTCACACGTAAGCTAAATTCTCTGCAGCGAAATTGTAATTCAGTTGAAAATAGTGACCATAATTGCCTAAAGTGTGATGAATTAGTGATCCAACTTGAGGAAACACGTAAGGAACTAAGTTCATCTCAATTAGTAATCAAGCTCCTGTATAAAGAGATAAATGATATCACTTCGGTAAAGTCATTCACACCTGCTAGTACCAACTATGAGTGCAAAACTGGTGGTTCAACCAATAAGTGGTCCTACATAGCATCTAAACGAATGTACAAAGCAAGCAAGGCAAGAGATTTCCATACTTATCAAATAACCCAGTCTGTAGAAAGTGTTAACAGATACTCTGTATTGGCTAACCTCCCAGAAGCTGATAATTGTCATAATTGTCATGATGAAAATGGGTCGTCTAAAGTTATGAAAATTACGAAGGTACCTCAAATTCCCATAAATAACTATGTAAAAAGGAAAGATCATGGGAAAATCAGGTATTCAGCAGTTACTCTTCAACCATGGAGCATTGTTCAACCAGAAACACCAAACCATCAGGAAGGGAAAGGTGAATCAATGAAGGATCAAATGTCGAGTTATATACCAACCCTTGTGAATGGTCAAATTAAGCCAATCAAGATAGATAATAATATTAATATTATGAACAACAATCTAGATCTTATACAAAATTTGCTGAGTGAATCTACAGTGCAACTGATCAACAACAAGGGAAAATACACTAATTGCTGTAGTCATGAAGTTTTAGGGTTGGGTGACAGCCACATATGGGGATGTGCAGCCAAACTTATTGCTTCCCTGGATGCTCATTTTGATGTATGTGGTGTGGTGAAACCAGGATCTTTCACTGGATCGTTAATGGAAACGTTGAAAAGTGAAGTTGAGAAGCTTACAAAGAATGACTTTCTAATAATTTGCAGCAGAACAAATGATATTGATAGGAATGAGTCTAGAAATGCATTTATAAATATTACCGAGTTTGTTGAGAGGGTAAACAATACTAATATAATCTTGACTAGTGTTCCCTACAGACATGATTTGATGGATTTTTCAGATGTTAACAATAAGATCAAATCCTTTAATATTAAGTTACTTAAGCTGGCGAAAGTCTACAGCCATGTTAGTATAATCGAAACTGTTAATAACAGACTTTTATTTACCAAGCATGGGCTGCATTTATATGAATCAGGGAAAGAATTACTAACAAATCAATTACTGCTACATATCTTCTCAATGTTGAATGAAGTCAAAGTAAAACCCATATCGATTGGGTGGTATGATGAGAAACACCAAGCTGATGTCTCTTCAAAAGCATCTCAAACAATTACTCCTGAAAATTGTCAGTTGGCAACTGAGCAAGAACCTAAACATGTTAGGAAAGTGCCCGTCACTAGAAAATATGATTTTTTATGGAAAATTTAACTAAGGAATTAGAATCTGACAGAATACATAACTGCAATGATGTAAATCTTAATAAGAACCAAGATCATTTCAGTTACCTTACTATTGTAAAATTCTCTAAAAAGGATTTTGTCATTTTTCACCAAAACATTAGAGGCCTATACAGCAATAAACTTGATGAATTATGCATTTCTTTATATACAGATCCTCCACACGTTATATGCTTAACTGTACATCATTTAGGTATTAATGAAATACATACAATTAAATTGGCAAATTATAATCTTGGAGCCAAATTTTGTAGGAATATCTACAAAAATGGAAGAGTATGTATTTTTCTAAATGAAGAGATTCAGTCAACTAGCATAAATTTAAATAAATTTTGTAAAGAAAAAGACCTGAAGGTATGCGCAGCTAATGTGCACTTTCAGTCTTATGAAATATGTATTTTAACTATTTATAGATCTTCATACGGAAATTTTCAATACTTCATAGATAATCTTGAAAAAATTTTAACTATGATCTATAGTGCCACTAAAGAGATAATAATATATGGGGATATTATTATGAACTATCTTACAGATTCCACATATAAACAAGTACTAGATTCATTATTAGCATCTTACGGTTTGTGCAGTACGGTTCGATTTCCCACTAGAATCCAGAATAAATGTTTCTCTGCAATTGACAATCTCTTTATTAATACATTTAAATTCAGTAACTTTTCACGGAACCCCGTTATAAACGGGCTGTCTGATCATGACATGCAAATTTTAATAATACACAATATATTTGAAAAGAACTGTAATAATTATTTTTACATGAATAGAAAAATTGACAAATATTCAGTTAATGATTATAGTATCAAATTAAGTTATGAATCATGGGAAGATATATTTTCTGAAAATAATGTAAACATTATCTTCAACAGTTTTCTGGATAAGTGTTTAAAGATAATGTACTCCAGTTTTCCTACCAAAAAGTTCGCTATAGATCTGGCAATAAAGCATGGCTAACACAAGGAATAAAAATTTCATGTATAAATAAAAGAAAGCTCTTTTTAATACTAAGAAACACTAATGACCCAAATGTGTCAGAATATTATGAGAGATATTGTAGAATTCTAACAAAAGTCACTAAATTATCTAAAAAAAGGTACTATAACAGCATTCTAACCCATTCAAATAATAAAAATAAGACTTCTTGGAAGATTATAAAGAATATTTCAAATATAAAACCAACTGCTCAAAGTATAACTTCAATTAAGATAAATGGTAACTTATCCTATAATGGGCAAACTATTGCTGAGTCATTTAACAAATATTTTGTGTCAGTTGCTCAAAATTTACTTGTGAATAAGCATAAAGTCAATTATGATAATCCTATGCATTATTTATCCAAGGCATTTACACAATCATTCCCTGCTATTAAACTTAAATGAGTATCATCTAAAGAAATAGAAGACATAACAAAGTCACTCAAAATAAAAAACTCGCGTGGATATGACGGGATAACAACAAAAATTTTAAGAATGAGTATTCCTTATATCTCTTCTCTGTTAACTTATATATGTAACAGAATGTTATCTTCTGGTATTTTCCCTACGAGATTAAAATTTTCAGAAATTAAACCTATATTTAAAAAAGGAGATAAAAATGATACATCCAATTATAGACCTCTTTCTTTACTTACATCATTTTCAAAGATTTATGAGAATGTTATCTATAAAAGATTATATTAGCATATTAATAGTAATCATATTCTAGTAGATGAACAATTTGGGTTTGGGCAGGCATCATCAGTTGACATGGCGGCCTATAAGTTGACTAAGAATATTCTGACAGCATTGAATAATAAAATGGTAGTAGGTGGGGTTTTTTGCAACCTTCATAAAGTATTTGAGTGCGTTAATTATGATATCCTGTTGTCTCAAATGGAATTCTATGGTATTTCTGGTAAAGCTAATAACTTAATTAAATCATACTTACAACATAGATATCAGAGAGTATTGGTAGATCTAGATTCAATAAAATATTAAAATGTTAATGACCTGCCAAATATAATATCTGATACAGCTAACCCAGTGTTGTATGCTGATGATACCAGCTTGATAATTACAGATTCTGATATCCAAAGATTTGAAAAAAACATAAACACTACTATAATACAGTTAAACAGATGGTTTAATAGTAATCTATTATTACTAAATCTAGAAAAGACATATTTGCTTCAATTTTTAACTAAAAATACAAAAGCAACAGATGTACACATCTCGCAGGCAAATAAAAAAATTTCCAGTGTACAAAGTACAACATTTTTGGGATTGTTAATTGATAATAATTTATCGTGGCATTGCCACATTTATCAAATGATACCTAAATTAAACAAAGCATCTTCCATAATTAGATCTCTAAAACAGGTATTGTCTGTAGAGTCATTAAAGATGGTTTACTTTTCAGTGTTCCATTCAGTCGTGTCATATGGTATGATGTTTTTGGGCTGTATCAACTCATAGCAAAATTATATTTAAAATTCGAAAAAGAGTAATAAGGATTATTACGAATCCTAGTAATAAGGGTTCTTGTCGAGATCTATTTAAGAAGTTGAATATTCTCCCTCTTCAATCCCAATATTTACTTACTTTCCTCATGTTTGTGGTAAAGAATAAGGAGCTTTTCAAAGTGAACTCGGATGTACATAATTTTAATACTAGATCCATCATGATTTACATCTGCCTATGGCAAACTTGACGGTATTTCAGAAGGGAGTGTGGTATTCTGGCATCAAAGTTTTTGATCATCTCCCAGCAAACATTAAACAGTTATCAAATAATAAATCTAAATTCAAAATGGCCTTAAAAAGATTCCTTTTTAAAAACTCTTTTTACACATTGGAGGAATATTATAATTGGAACAAGAATCTTGGTTCTTGAGATTAAATGCTAGTTATCGTTACAAATTTATTCTATTGCTGGTGCTATTTTAATTAAGATTTAATTCAAATTATTTATGATTATAATGGTTTGTAATAGATCTTGAAATTGAGTGATGACTATGTACTGCTGACAAATTAGGTCCTAAGGTTGTTGTGGTAAGTTGATTACTGAGGATGTGCTCTAATACAGGAAATTTTAAATATGACAAATGGGTTTATTATAGATTTAGATTATTGACACTGTCTATTATAAAGATGAGATGACTGGCATTGTTCAGTAATGTTTTTGGTATTGTGGTTGTGATTTTATTCTTACTATTGACAAGTATCTACGGATAGAATGATGTTAATAGGTACTTTTGCTGTAGTATAAATTCCATATGATGCATTGACAAGCTCTATATCCTATGGTTTTGTACCAGTGATGGATCGGTGAATGCAAGTAAATGAATGAATTTAAAAAAAAAAGGAATTTATGTAGAAAACCATGGTATGAAGTGCAGAATTCTGTTGGGGTCCTGTGCCATTCAGGGTTTTGAGATCTATGTAATCATTTGATTGTCCTTCCACTTCGTATTTGGATGAGTTTGTGTCAATAGGTTAGGTCAAGGCAGGTAGGCTTGAATAAGATAACCCGATGCATTTGTTGCGATTTACTTCACGCTATCTTGAAAAGAATTCCACATTGTCTTCAGTAGTTAGTAACATTTGGTAGAAGGCAAGGTAAATTGTAAGAGTGGTCATGATACTTCAAATAGATCACAACTGCATCTTTGGAAGCATTCTCAACCTTTCTTTCAGTGTTATGTAAGTGCAATAGTTAATGTTTTGTTCAGTAGCAGACATCCCATACCTTGACAAATTTATTTAGTCCATTTTGTATGCAGACCTACAGACACATGCTTTATAGAAATAAACACATTTTTTGTGTACGTAGGCTGTATATGTATTTTCTTGTTTTTGTTTTTGTTTTAGATGACATCAAGCTGGGCAAAAGAGTTGAAAATCACATGCCAACGTTTACTTTTCCGTATAGTAGAAGTAGTCTCAAATGTTTTGTTTTGGGTTATGTACCATGGTTCTGGAGAGAAAATGCCACCCATTCAGAATTTGCTGCTGCTTGATACTGCAACTGCAATTGCCCACAAGATTAGAACAAGGAAAGTAAGTTTGTGGTTGAAGGCACCCCTCACTCAGAAGTATTCAAGTGTTAAGAAATTTACTGTTACTTTGAAACCTGAAGATTAATTTTTATGATTATGAAAGTTTTACCATTTGTGTAATGCTGGTATAAATGGACTGTATTTAGTTCAATCCTTGGATTGTAGGTTTCATCACAATGACACAACCACCACTGTATTTAGCTGTACACTTCCACACAACTGCCCACTGCTATGCTCTGCTATACAGTGCAATTGCTGTTATGAGAGTACAAACTGCTTCACACTGCAGGCAGCTGCATACTGCCCAAACAGAAAGATAAGCACAGGGCACAACAAACATAACAAGCTAGAGAAAGAAAAACAAAAGAATCATTGCAGGTGTCACTTGACCCGCCCCACACAGCATCTGATAACAAAGCAAATGAAAGCTTAAACACTGTTTGTTGCTGATATGCTCATCCTCACAGACTGTTTCCTTATGATCTGTTTTAACATTGTCCTTTGGGCTTAGTCTCCTAGACTTCGGTGGGAGGTTCCCTTTTTTATGTCAGGCCTCACTTCAGCCTGCTACTTGTATTGTCAGAATTTCTATGTGACAGAAATTATGTGACCATAATAACAAAAGGGTTGAACAAAAGAGAGGCAAGTGTTTTGTTCAGTGATTCTGTAAGTTGCCTAAGGTTTCATATGTGTGTGTGTGTGTGTGTGTGTGTGTGTGTGTGTGTGTGTGTGTGTGTGTGTGTGTGTGTGTGTGTGTGTGTGTGTGCACGCACACTGAATGCAGGGCTGTAGAGTCGGAGTCGTGGAGTTGGTGTCGGAGTCGGAAGGAATTTTGGGTGGAGTCAGAGTGGGTAAAAATGTACCGACTCTGATGACTCAGACCTCAACATAGAATCTTAAATAGATATTAGCCACAATAACCGATAGACTTATACTTAAATATATGTTACAAGTCTAAAAAATAGGCTGATGAATCACACGGTGTCGATGAAATATCTTATGATACCATCTACCATTTTAGTAGTTTTACCAGTTTTAATATATATTGAGCTTTTATGAAGGAGTTGCAGTTGGAGATTAAAAATTGAGAAGGTTTTGTGTACCAACTCCACACCCCTTGCTGAATGAGTGAAGTATGAGTATCGAGCATTGGTGGAATGTTACGGACAGGAGAAAACTTAAGCACGCAGAGAAAAACCTGCACCATGGCCACTCTATCAACCACACATCCCTCATAGACAGTCTGGGATCGATCTGGGATCGATCCCAGACCTGTGTTGGATAAGTTTTATTTACAAGTGCACATCAGTAGAAATGGTGCATTTTAAAAGTGCATTATAGAGAACGCATAATTTAATGTACTAATAACATGCTTCAACATGGCAGCAAAATGTAAGTTGAGTTAAGCTGACTCATAACAAATATTTGGCATTTTCTTCACAGGTGACAAGTAGGGAAGTGGTAGAAACATTTATTGCCAGAATAAAGGAAGTGAATCCTATTCTGAACTGTGTCGTGGATGAAAGATTTAGTGAAGCATTAGAAGATGCACATAAAGTTGATGAATTTATTCAGTCTGGAGTTAAATCAGTAGAAGATATTGAAAAAGATACTCCTTTTCTAGGAGTGCCTTTCACTGCTAAAGACTGTCTCCAAGTGACAGGTATGACCATAAAATGATGCAGTATGAATACCATATGATGTCACTTAATAAGCAAGTACTACATTAATTCTGACAGCATGGTTAGGATTTTGCTTGTCACCAGTAACCATGGTTCAGAGGTGTGCCTAGTGCCCTGTGCGGTGGCTGATGGGGCCTTTTTCCCAGAATTATGTCAGCTGAAGCATGAAGTTGGCAACATACCTCCCGTTATATGGTGAAGCGTAGAATGTCTTGACCTTTATATTTATACTGACTACATTTGGTGCTTAGGCACAGGCGACTGTAGCTTTCATAACAGTAAATTATATATTTAGCAGTGAATGGGTGAATGGCTTTGCAAGTAGCGGAAAGGTGCCTACTCACAGTTCATCATGTTCATTATTATGTGTTTCAGAGTTACATACATTATTGATTCCCAAACTGATGTCCTTGGTGTGCTAGGGTTATGTGATTTGTTATCAAGGATTGATGAAATTAAGAAACTGACCAATTGACTCCAGTTGTTATTAAACTTAAGAATGCACGGGGCTATATCACATATCTTCCATATGCCTTCGTGGCATTCACACATGCAACTTTACACTTTACCTCTCATTTTTTGTGTTGCCGTTTCTCTAAAGCACTGCATGTGTATTGGGGTGTTTCAATTGAATCTCATCTAAATACCCTGTCCCCTGATTGACTATCAAAAGCTCGATACTGTGCTAGTACAAAGTAGTTTTCTCTTGTTTTGTAGGATTATCTAACACAGCTGGTCTGTACTGCAGGAGAGATGTTAAAGCCCTGCAAGATGCTGATGCTGTAGCATGTATGAGAGCAGCAGGAGCAATTCCCTTTGCTGTAACAAATGTGTCTGAAGCATGCATGTGGTGGGAGAGCAGTAATACAATTTATGGCCGGTCCAACAATCCATATAACACAAACCACATAGTTGGAGGGTCTTCTGGAGGGGAGGTAAGTTCATGGGCATCACGCATGAACTTCCTCCTGTTTCATCTATTAAATTTCAATATAAAATATTGGCTCTTATGTTAAACACTTCAAGTTTTTGGTCTTTACCCATCTGGAAAGATAAAGCATTTTCTGAAATGTGATCACAGGTGAAGTAGTTGTTGCTGTGGTAGCATCAGGGTAAGAATGAAAAATTATATAGTTTGAATACTATGCAAGTATTATTTTGAATCCAGTCTTGATCCAGTATTATGATATTCTGCTGGCTGATCATGTGTTTTGAATGCAGCCCGAGTCAGTTAATACATGTATATACGTCACTTTGTGTGTATGTTTGTGGCTTCTAGGGTTGCTTATTAGCTGCAGCTGGTTCACCTTTGGGACTTGGGTCAGACATTGGTGGATCCATTCGTATGCCTTGTTTCTTTAATGGCATATTTGGTCACAAACCCTCCAGAGGTGAGAAAATGTGTCATGGAATACCATGTAATAGCAGTAAAAGGTAAAGGTAGAGGTGCCCCTCTACAGGCCTGGACAGGCCCTTGGGACTACAGGAGGTTGAGGCTCCCAGAATTTCTAAACAGTCGGCACTCAAAGGTGGTAGGGTTGTCAGCCCAAGGCATTGGCCTCCTGTACCTCCAGGAGACATCCCTGGTACTCTTTTCTGTTAGAGATTGAGTCGACCCCAGGGCCATAGTGCAGCCAGAAGGATTAAGTGAATGGAAAACCCCAGTGACCCCATTGGGAATCGAACTGGCGACCTTCTGGCTTGTGGTGCAATGCCTCAACCAATTGCGCCACTGCATACCCAAATATAATTGCACTATCAAACAATTTTAATCCTATCAGTTCAATTTGTAATTTGTAGAGTTCTTTATAATCAAATGAACCATATCCTTTTACCTAGGTTAACTGGCTGGCTGACTGTATGATACAGTTGTCCTTCCAAACTTGGTAGTTTCTCTGCTGGATAAGAATTCCTTTCTTTTGTGGAAGTAGATGGTCCAGCACCATGTTCACAATGGCCTGCCACTGGAATTTTTCCTTAGCCCATTGAATCTGAAGGAGAGGGTGAGAGAGGTGGCAGGGATAGAAAATTGTCAAGAAACTGGGCAGTATATCTGGTGTCCTGGCTGTAATTTGAACATCAGATCTTACATGTGAAGCAAAAGTGCTGATTACTACCCAGCAGTGTTAAATGTCTGTAATTTCTATGTACAGAGTGCATAAACCAAATTAATAATTGGACATGTATCAGTGTGGTTGTAATGACTCTGATTATGCTGATCAGATTTTTATGAAATCTGGTATTTATGCCTACAGTGACAATTGTCAAACTTAGTTTAGGATTGTATATATCAAGTACAAAGCCTGTGTAACATGAAGTTAAAGTCAGACTTGTTGATTTTCTTATAAACAGTTCAGCATGCAAGAAGTTTGTGTGTATAAAATGTATGTAGTGAAGCTGTTATTAAGATCTAGGAACAATCTTCACTAGACATGTTTCTTTATATGGTGAATATGTTCATGCAGTATGAGCAAAAATAATTTCTGATTGTATGTAATTTGAAGGGCTTTCAACTGTACATTTTTAAGCATAACGTCACAAAGTTGACTGTATACATTTGTTTTTGGTGTTAAAATATAAGAACTTATGATAGGTATAGGTACTTACGGATGTAAAAAATAAATAAGGATAATCTTCATCTACCTGAATTAGTTGTCAAAGAACTTCAGTTCATTTTCACAGTTAACCAACACAGTAATATGCTGCATTGGTATTTAGGGGTTGTCTCAAATCGAGGTCAGTGTCCGTATCCATCAAAGGAACAAGAGGAATTCTTGACGGTTGGTCCTATGGTCAGATTTGCAGCAGATCTTTTGCCAACATTGAGGATCATTGCTGGCAAAAATATTGACAAATTGAAGTTAGATACAAAGGTTGGTAGCAGTTCCTTTACCTTTCCGTTACTTTTAAACTTTAATTTATGTGTTTTTTTTCAGTAGTAAGTGGTCTTAATCCAGTCATATTTTACCAGTTTCTGGATTGACCAGCTGGTTGTAAACCATACATATTTATTGTGGACAGTTCAGTCATGTGCAGTATGTCACAAAGAAATGAGAACTCCTAAATTTACCTGAATAATTTAATAGATACATACTTATAGAAAAGTTAATATTATTTATGTTTATAATACCACAAACTTATCACCATTACTAATATATAAGCTGTCTTATCTTTGCATCCTAGGGTTTATAAACAGGTGATGTTTCAGTAAAAAAACATTCTCTCGGGTACTGTAACTACTGCTGGCTAATGATGATACCTCTTATACGTCTGTAAATACTGATGACCTTTTTAAGGTATATCACCCAAATATAAGAGGCCTAAAAGATAAATCAAACAAGTTAATAAGTTTTTTTGTTTCCAGAGCTCCCACATGTATTATGTTGTTTAACAGAACATCATCTTAAAGATTATGAAATAGATAAGATATCCATTGATCATTATAACTTAGGAGCCAAATTTTGCAGGCAATTCTTAAAAAATGGTCGCGTGAGTATATTTGTTCATGAATCCATAAAATTTACTAATTTAACACTAGAAGGAAAGTGTAAAGAGCAAGAGATTGAAGTATGTGCTGTTAAATTAAATTTGTCTGCTATTAAGATTATCATAATAGCTATTTACAGATTGCCTTCAGGAAATTTCAGCTATTTTTTAAAGAAATCAGATACTATCTTGAATCTGTTACACAATAATAAAATTGAATTTATCATATGTGGAGACATAAATGTGAATTATCTTGATAATTGTAGTAAAAGACAACAACTTGATACACTTTTAAGCACTTATAATTTGATAAGTACCAGTAATTTTCCTACTTGAGTGGCAAATCGCTCAGTTACTGTAATTGATGAGATTTTTATTAATAAGAAAAGAAACTATACCATAAGGCCATTTATCGATGGGTTATCAGACCATGATGCCAAATTTATATTGCTGAACAATGTTATTTTACAAGAACAAGCCTGTGAAACCCAACTTGTAAGGAAAATTAACAATTACACTGTAGCCAAATTTCAACTAAAATTAAGTTATGAAAACTGGGATGAAATTTTTGTCGAAAGTGATGTAAACACCTTATTTAATAACTTTCATAGTACATATTTAAGGATTTTCAACTCATGCTTCAGTGAGAATAAAATAAATTCCAAGCAAAATTATAACTGATGGATGACAAAAGGAATAAGGGTCTCTTGTAAAAAAAAAAAAGAGAGAGAGAGAGAGAACTTTATTTGAAATGTGGGGAGAGTAACAATACAGATGGCTGGTTGTGTTACAACCGATACTACAAAATATTAAAGTTATTAGAGAGGCAAAAAAATTACATTATGACAGTATGATTTCAAAATCTAAAAAAAAAAAGAAATAAAAACCACATGGAAGATTATCAAGAAGGAAACAGGCAACAAAGACCATAAAAAAGGAGTGCAGTCACTAAAAGTCAATAATACAATAACAAACAACCAGTTAACTATTGCTGATACATTTAACAAATACTTATCAGTAGCAGATACAATTATTGACGACAACATCAATAAAGACAAAAATGAACCAGCAAATAATATTAATCTGGTAAATTATTTGATCCATAATTTTAAATACCCATTTACAAAAATTAAATGGCATTATACTTCAACAAATGAAATTAGAAAAATTATTAAATCCCTAAAAGCCAGAAATTAGTGTGGGTACAATGAAATCCCTACAAAATTTTAAAATTGAGTGTACCATTCATCATTTCTCCTCTAACTTACATATGCAACAAATGTCTTTCTCAAGGAGTCTTTCCTGATAGGCTGAAATTCTGTGTAGTTAAACCAATATTCAAGAATGGTGATAAACTTATTACTTCCAATTCTAGACCTACATCACTATTAGTGTCCTTCTCTAAGATCTCTGAAAAGCTTATATACAATAGATTATCTGAACACACAAGCATAAATAACATACTAGACACCGAACAGTATGGTTTCAGAACTAACACCTCAACAGAAAATGTTTCTTGTAAATTAACACATGAAACCTTTTCAGGTATGAATAATAAATGGTTAGTTGGTGGCATATTTTGTGATCTAGAGAAAGCATTTGATTGTGTCAATCATAATATTTTACTAGAAAAATTTTAATTTTATGGGATAGTAGCAAAATTTCAAGCTTCAATACAATCTTATTTTAGTGAAGGATATCAGAAAGTGTTTATTGACAATATAATTCAAGCAACAGTGCAGCTTCCAATTGGGAGGAAGTCAAACACAGTTCTGCAAGGCTCAGTTCTAAGTCTGTTGTTTTTTCTCGTAACCATAAATGATTTACCCAAAATAACATCTACAGACGCAAAAATTTTTCTCTATGCCGATGATACAAGCATAATTGTGACCAAACCCAATTTGGAATGTTTCAAAATTACTGTGAATGAAATATTCCTAGATATAAATAAATGGTTCAAAACTAATCTACTATCATTAAACTTGAAAAAAACTCACTGTTTACAATTTAGAGCTAAAAATTGTCATGATAGTAATATAAAAATTGGTTATAATAATTAAGCACATTACTAACACTACTAGCACAAAATTTTTGGGTTTAATCATTGATGATAATTTATCCAAGAAACATCACATGGACCATTTGATGTCCACATTAAATTCAACATGTTTTGCAGTGAGGACGGTTAAATCTATAATGTCTCAAAAGGCATTAAGGATTATTTGCTTTTGCTATGTACAGTCCCTCATAACTTATGGTATAATTTTTTGGGGCAATTTGCCATATAGTATTAAAATTTTTAGAATTCAAAAAAAGATAATAAGGATATAGATAATAAGAATAAACTCAAGGAATAGGGATTTGTGTAGGAAGTTGTTTAAGAAATTGAAAATACTACCCATATGTTCACAGTTTATATTTTCTCTAGTATTGTACATAATGAATAACAAACAGTTATTCATGACAAGTCTAGAGATTCATAAGATCAGTACTAGAGCCAGCACTAATCTTCACC
Source organism: Coptotermes formosanus (assembly GCA_013340265.1). Taxonomy (NCBI): domain Eukaryota; kingdom Metazoa; phylum Arthropoda; class Insecta; order Blattodea; family Rhinotermitidae; genus Coptotermes; species Coptotermes formosanus. The sequence continues at coordinate 760,038 of BLKM01000329.1, read as the reverse complement.
CACCAATTTCAAATCTGAAAAAATTTCAAAAAGGGGCATATTATTCTGGAATAAAAATTTTTAATCATCTCCCATCTGACATTAAATGTTTATCTAATGAGATAAAACTATTTAGGCCTGCCTTAAAACGGTTTCTATATACAAATTCATTTTATAGTATAGGCGAATATTTTAATCATAATTGATAATAATTGTATACTGCGTTAGGTTCGTGTTTCTATATGTGGTGTCCAATACTGTTTTAGATTTGTATTTTACACGTGGTTTTTTAATAATAATGATTATATTTAACTAATTATTTTAATTAATTGTATACAGTTTGCCATTGGTTATGTACAGATTGTGATAGTTTGTGACAACTGCTATGTTTGCACACTTTAATTGTACTATTAGGATACCTTATATCAGATTACAAAAGTGATTTAGAAGATAAGATACAAACATATAACTAAATAAATGGTGTTATATGAAGGCATTTTGGAAAACAAATGACTAAAGGAACAAAATTAAGAATCCATAATATCACAGCTAAAGCAGCCTTAAAGTTCGGTAGTGAAGCCTGGTGCTGAAGAAATGAGATGAACAAAGACTGGAAGCAGTACAAATGAAATTTTTAAGACATTTGCTAGGAATTACTAAGTTAGACAGGGAGAGAAATCAATCAGTGAGGGAGAAACTTGGAGTGCAGAACATTGTTCTGGAAATAAAACAGTACCAGTGAGAGTGGCTATAACATGCAGAGAGAATTAACACAGACAGGATACTCAAACAGGCACTGAAATATAGGCCAAAAGGGAAGAGAAGCGTAGGACACTCAAGGAAAAGATGGAAGGACCAGCTTCATCTCGAGGGTTAAAGAACAGGCACTACACCTAATACTTCACAGCGCGTGGTGATGATGATGATGATGATGAATTGTACTATTAATGGATGAATGTTGGTCTATAAAAACAGTACTATATATTACATCTGATTAGGCATTGATTTTGTGAATTTGTTTTGTCTCATAAATATTGTTTTGTTGTTAATGAGATGCATGCTTTTGAGGCATATATATTTTATAACTTCCTGTGATTTGTCTTGGATATTTTGTACTTGTATGTCTGTGTTATGTGTTTATTGTGACTGATTATGTATACTTTGTATTTATATAGTTGGTGTGACTTGTCTTGTTGTCCTTGATTATTTCTATATCCACTGGTTTTTCCAACCAGGTAAGTATCTACGGAATGTGAATGAATGAATGAATGAATGAATGAATGAATGAATGAATGAATGAATGAATGAATGAATGAATGAATGAATGAATGAGTGAGTGAGTGAATGGAGGTGAGTGAATGAATGAGTGAATGAATGAATGAATGAATGAATGATGCCATCATCAGCTGCACCTGCAGCGGAGTCAGAGTAATCACAGTTGAACATTCAAGTCTTCCGGCATCCAAGAAAGGTACTACTAATTTTCTTGGACTGCTTGACTCTGAAGATGAAGGCACTGTGATCTTTCAAAACTTCAGTACCATAACTCTGTACCCGGTTGACATGGCATAACATCCCAGAGGACTTAATCTTCAGCAGCGTCACTGTGAGAACCTTAAATCTTGTAGCATCACCATTACTTGCATCCAGATTGTAATGACTGTCTCACATAATTATCATTAACCTTGATATATACACTCACAACAGTACATAGCAATCTTACTGTATTCGACCCTCTTTGGCATACCCTCATTTTAATCTTGACATTTGTGCCTTTTGTGCCATCTGGATAGGAAATAGTACAAATACAAAGAGTCCATAGAGCTACAAGAGGTCACTTCATAAAACAAAGCTTATCCATTTCAAGAATTTTAAAAATTATGGTAACCTCGTATGTCTAAGAATCATGTCTGTCAGTGGCCCTCAGCATGTAAACCTCTGTTTCCTGAGAATATCGGATTTTAGATCCCCTTGTACTAGATGTTTGCCTGCTGTTTTTTAGGAATTCGTACTAAATAAGGCAGTGCTTGTCCAGCTGGCCTGTGTGTGGCCAGTGAAAATTAATGCCCTCACTTACAGTGGAGTTTCGCAGCTAACAGCACAGGGTCTTAAACTTGAGTGTGCGTGCTACATTATGGGATCAACCTCATGTAAGGTGCTGTGTCACAGCGGTAGTGACAGATCACCCGTCTAGGAAATGGCCCATTGCATCTGTACATATCTGCTATTATCAGCTGTGGTGAAACTATGCCCAGACATCCCATTTATACTCAACACAGGACAAGGTTCAGTACACTGTCTTTGGTGTGCCCATATGTATTCCATTAGATACCATGGTTGGAATCACAATTGTATATAAATTTTCCAGGTTGATATCTGCAAGATAAAATTCTTTTACATGGAAGATGATGGAGGATCAGCTGTTGTAAGTGCAGTGCACCCAGAGATCAAGGCAGCTCTCCGTAAAGTCGTACTTCATCTGGATAAGGCATATGGTATCAAAGCACAGAAGGTAATAATAAGTGGTACAGATCAGTACCAACTCCCAGTATGTGTAGGTAAACCAGAGATGTACTGCAAATCTCCGTCCCTGTGGTTCTTCATAACTTACCAAATGGCCTTAGTTGCCTGAAGCTTTCACTGTGCATTTCTGATCCAATTTACATAGAATAAAAAATCTGTTCACACTTTCTGTGGTTTGAGTTGAAGCATGATGTTCTGTATACGGTGTTACAAGTATAACACAGCATTGCATGTTTTATAGGATTTTTTGCCTTTGGAGTTTTAGTATACATAGAATTTCATAGACAGTTGTAATAAATGACCTTTTCCATAGGTCCTACATTTGGAATTTCATCTTCTTCTCTTAATTCATGGTCTTATTATAGATATTTATGTTAATGATGATGTCTAACATTGGGTTATTTCAGTTTATTTCTTCTGTGCCTTTCTTTTACATTTTGTTATAAATTTCCAGAAGGATTTGATCATAGAGTCGTAGGTCAGTGTTAAAAATATGAAAAGAATAGTTTTTTCACCTTAACCTACTGAGCAGAGAATACTGTGATTTATGATTAGCAGAAGGTGGAGTTAAATATAATATAGTGACGGGTTTTTTGTGGCTTTTTTTTCGTGAAGCTAATTTCAGAATAGTGCCACCACATAGACTATTACCGCACTCTTTCAAATCCTTACCTACTCACCATTCATGATAATTTTCAAACCTTATTTTATGTTGTTTAACGTATGTAATTTGAACAGCATTGTTGAGTAACTTGAGAATTGTTCGACACTGCGTAATATCCCAGAAGAACGCAGATCTCAGCTTAATAATCCATCACTCAGCCAGTCATTTCTTATAATTAAGTTAGCTGATGGATATGATACAAAGGCATTTTGATCTACTTCACAGCTTATTTGTGTTCCACTTGTTTCACTGAGTGTCTCACCTCCTTTGTTTCATGTGGTCACTTTTGAAAAAGTTTATTCATTATAATTCAGTGTTGCTTTCTTGTTTTCTCCATCAAAGCTGCAATCTAGCCCAGTATAAGCTCCTTATTCAACTATGGTGGTAGCACTACACAACATTACAAGATTTTGCTTTTTATAACATCATCTGATATTTATAGGTTCAAATAAAAAAAATGAAGAACTCGGCTGCCATCTGGTTTGCAAAAATGAAGGTGAAAGATGGTCCAGGACTTACTGAACACCTCGTGGACTGTAAGGTACGGATCATTGTTACTTACACTAATGTCAGCTTCTTTTATTACAAATAAAAACAGAATGGATTAGAATGTACTCTAGGGGAGTAAACATATTTCACAAATGCGTTCTTTGTGCCTGTGCATGCCTCATTGGTATTAGTGATCATTTAATGTAGATACAAGTCTTGTTGTTGCAAACCTAGGCACGTTGTAGTGTCAGAAATTTGATTGCCATGAATTTATTAAATATTTTTTATTTCAAAATATGTTTATGTTAGGTGTCAGTCTTAATGAAGTATGTATTTCATACCATGGACCTTTCTGGTTTGGGGGGGGGGGGGTGCTGTCCATTGCTCTGTTTTTGACATAACTGTTGAACTTTCCTGTGCTTATCAAGTAACATATTGGATTAGTGTACACCAAATTTCATCAAATTTTGTGTGTACTCTCAGAGATAATGTGGTTATGTGCATATGTGTGTGGCCTCACACACGTGTGTTCACTTGCTGCATTTTGTGCAGGAAAAACATAAAATTCAGAATTAAAATGTCCTTTTGCTCACCTATTGCATCTCTTTTCAACTTGTATACTTTTTTCCTTTGCAATTCATCCTTTGTGCAACTGTGATAATAGTGGACTTCCATTGTAGTTTAACCTGTTATAACCATGTTAAAGCTTGTGTAATAAATTGTGTAAAAAGAATGTCATAATTATGGGGGTACTTTATTTTCCAGGGCTCTGTCAATGTGTACTGGGAGTTACTGAAATGGTTCGTAGGTATGTCTAACCACACTTTCATTGGCATCGTAACAGCTCTTGTTGAAAAGTGGGGCGTTGAACACGGTTGTGAACGTCATAGGTACCTGAGCAGTCAGTGCCATCAGATTTATGAAGAGCTGCAAGTAAGGAACAATTTTATGTTTCTAGAATATCTCCATATAGGGTCAAGCAGCAGTGATCCTTTAACACATTTTCTCCCAGTATCTGGACTACCTGATAAACTGCTGGCCCAGCATTTTTTTTGTTAACACTGCTATTCTACAGCCAAACATGTAAACTTTAATTTTAAGAAATCTATTGAAGATAGGTTTACCAAATTTTTGCAGGATACAAAACGTACTGTCTAATATTGTTTCATTGTGTGATACCTTGTGTCTCATAGTCCTGGATGCAATGCGATGCCACACTTTTTACAAACCCGTATAGTTTCACGGAGTTCTTTGTTTTTCAAGCGCACTTGGTGTCTTCATGTGGGTGTTTTATTAGTTCGAGAGGGGGGAATGCAGAAGAACATGCTTTTCTCTTCTAAGACTTCCCATCAAGTCTATATGGAGGGCCTTTGGCTGGAGCTTGTCGTAGGGGTGTTACACTTGAAGTCTTTGGGAGGCTAGTTGATGATGAAGTCAAAGCAGGTAACTCAGGAGTTGCAGGTATCTCCTCCTGTTGAATGAGGTGTCTGGATACAGTTTGCATGAACTGAAGGAAGGTGAGTATTTTTGATGGATGTGACTTACAAAGAGCGGCTTTTATTTTGTAGAATTCACAGGAATCAGCTTGATACCAACTACTATAATTGAAGTGCAAAAAGTCTAAAATGGCCTCAAATCAATTGCAGGGCATTTGTTTTGAAAAAAATTGGTGTGCCAAAAGCAGGGTCATCAGTCCAATACATTTTGATTTTGGGGTTCTTGATTGTCCCCATGAAGAATGTTAGGCATAAAAAGTACTTCATTTCTTCCACTAGTATGGGAACCCAAGTCTGATGTAAGGAATATCCTGTGAAGGGGTGTGGCGCTGCCCTTACAGCTTGACTTGTGTAGGGGTTAGTCTGATCGACTAGATGTTGATAAAATTCTGGGATATAAAGTAAGTCAAATGACATATTACTTTCACCAGACTGAGCTACCACATTTATGCCTGCATTTGCAGTGAAAAGTAAAGGGAGACGGTGGTAGAGTGGGGAACAATCAGGTTGAATAACAACAAGTTTTTTGAGGAGTAATGAAACATTGGTATCAAACACGAATATTAATGATGATGATGATGATGGTAATGAGGGCGATGGTGATGGTAGTAATGGTAATAACAGGAATAATACTATGCAGTCAAAATTATTTTTCCCATATGATTCTCTAAAAAGTTTTCCACCAAAACATGCAAGGTCTTAAACATAAATGTGATGAATGACTTAGCTTTTTACATTCTGACTTTCCTCATACTATATGTATAACAGAACATCACCTAAATCAGTTACAGTTAGATACGATCGCTATTGAGAACTATATTTTGGGGGCTAGCTATTGTAGAACATACCTTTTGAAAGGTGGAACTTGTATTTTTGTACTGAAAAGTATTAAATTTAATAAGAGAAATATTAGTAAATACTGTTTAGATCAGGATTTTGAAGCTAGTGTGGTGAAAATACATACAACCAAATCGAATGTCTACATTTTTTAAATTTACAGAGCACCCTCAGGAGATTTTAATAATTTTTTACAGAAATTTGACAATATTCTACAACTTTATGTGAGCTCCAATTCTGAATTTATAATTTGTGGAGATTTTAAACTATCTGGCTGATACTTGTAGGAAAAATCAATTAAACTCACTACTTATCTCATATAACCTCTTTGACACAGTTGACTTTCCAACTAGAACACAAAATTCTACTATTTCTGCCATTAATAATATCTTAATTGATTTTTCTAGGCAAGGGAATTTCGTAATATTCCCCATTTATAATGGTCTTTTGGACCATGATGCTCAGTTAATAACAATACATGATATTGGTCTATATGAACAAACTTGTTATGTTATAAATATAAGGAGAATTAGTGAAAATTTCTTAAATGATTTTAAATACAATCTAAATTTTGAGCAATGGGAAGATATTTTTGCAGAGACAGAAGTAAATATTATATTTAACACTTTCTTAAACACTTTTTTACGAATCTTTAATTCTGATTTTCCTTTAATAAGAAAAACAAAGAACAAGAAAGCGAATGCAAGCGATACTGGATGAATCACACCCTGCATTGAACATTTGTGTTCCTTAAAAAGAGACTTCTATTTATTGACTAAGAATTGCAGTGATGTTACTGTCATGAATCACTATAAATTGATTTGTAAATTACTATCTCATAGTATTAAAGAATCTAAAAGATTATACTATAATAACAAAATTATTACATCTGTGAACAAAATTAAGATGACATGGAACATAGTCAAATACATAACCAATAGAAGAACAGCATATGAGGAAGTACTAACTTTGAAGATTGATGGGAAACTTACTGAAAACTGCCAAGTAATATCTAACACTCTTAATGACTACTTTGTATCTTCAGCTATAAGAGTTAACGGTGGTAAACTCAATATTTGTTATCTGAATATTAACCACCCTATGGCATACTTATATCAAACCTTCAATAAACATTTCCCGAGTATTAAATTCAAACATACATCAACTAGAGAAATAAAAAAAATTATTTCATCTCTAAAACCTTCTAATTCATATGGATATGGTGAAATCTCTACTAATATCCTAAAAACTTGTGCACAATTCATTATTTCCTCTTTAACATATATTTGTAACCAGTCTTTATCAACAGGTATCTTTCCTTCATGGTTGAAATACTCTGCAGTAAAGCCATTATTTAAAAAAGGAAACAAAAATGATATGTCAAATTATAGACCCATATCATTATTAAAGTCCTTTTCAAAAATATTCAAAAAGTTAATATATGCTAGAATATACCAGCATCTCATTGACAATAATGTTTTAGTTGATGAACAATATGGTTTTAGAGTAAATTCTTCTACTGTAAAAGCAACGCATAAATTACTGAATACAATAGTTACTGCTTTAAACAACAGAAACATAGTAGGTGGCATATTCTGTGACTTGCATAAACCTTTTGATTGTGTTAATCACAAAATATTGCTTGCTAAAATGGAATTTTATGGTATTACTGGTAAATTTCTTAATTTAATAAAATCATATCTTGAAGACAGATATCAGAAGGTCTCAATATGCTCCAACACTCCAATAATATCTCTTCAGACTGGAAAAGAATTACTCATCGGGTGCCTCAAGGATCCATTCTTGGCCCATTATTGTTCCTCATTTATGTTAATGACTTACCCAAAGTACTAATTCATAATGCTTTTCCCATACTCTTCACTGATAATACCAGTATAATTGTTACTGACTCAAATATTGTTGATTTTCAATTACATATTAAAGTAGTATTTGAACAACTAAACAACTGGTTTAGTGTTAACTTATTATCATTAAACTTTGAAAAAACAGGTTTTGTTAATTTTAGAACAGTGAAAGCTCATGTGTTTGACTGTACACTTCAATACGAAAATAAATGTATTGCTACTTAATCTGACACAAAATTTCTAGGACTGTATCTCCGTAATCTGTTGGATTGGAGAGGTCATATAGATCAACTTATACCGAAACTAAGCACAGCTCAGCATTGTATGCCATTAGAACTCTGAAACAAATCATGTCACAAAAAACCTTAATAATGATATATTATGCCTATTTTCATTCAGTAATGACATTTGGCATAATGTTCTGGGGTAATTCCCCACATGGTATTCATATATTTTGATTGCAGAAAAAAATTATAAGAATAATTACCAATTCCAAAAATACGGCTTCATGTAGAAACTTGTTCAAAAATCTAAATATTTTTACTTTTATATTGCAATATTTGTATTCTTTACTGGCCTTTGTTATCACAAATAGAGACCAATATACTACAAATCTGAGTATCCATGGCAGAAATACTAGCCAGGGCTACGATTTTCATAGAACAATATCAAATTTGTGTCTTTATCAAAGAGGTTCCTGTCATATGGGACTAAAGGTTTATAACAGATTACCTGCTTACTTAAAGGAGAGATCTTATAATGTGAAGAAATTCAAGAGTCTTAAAAAAATTTTGTATTTCAATGCCTTTCATACATTGGAGGATTATTTCCACATAGCATACTGTATGCATAGCATATATTCCCTTTATTCTTGCAATCTGTTATTCAACGTACATTTTATTTGTATTGTTATATTTATATTGTAGTATATGTTTATTCTTTTCCCTTTTTATTGTATTGATGACAATGTTATTTTTTGTAACACTATGTTTGTATAGTTATATATAGATATGTATGTCTCTTGACTTGTTCTATATCTCAAGGACTCTTGTGGTACCTTCTGTAGATCACTTGAACAAGAATAAAACTAACTAATTAACATCAGTTTCATCATCACTGTCACTTTCTGTGTCGCTAGAATCATTATCAGATGACATAAGTTCATTTTCCAAATATTCATAAACCAATATTTCTGCAATATTGTCATCATCTAAACTCCTTTCATATGTAATTCTGCATTTGTTACTTTCACGGTTTACATCATCACCTTTCCTCTTCGCCATGTTGACAGACGTAAATTCTCAGAAATTTTCCGCTTATAATAACAAAGAAAAAACTTCTACAATACATGAGACCAAAGAAATGCGGTGTCAAAATGAAGATTCAAGTGCCACCTAGTGAGTGCAGTAAGAACTACATAGTAAACCCATGTTCAGAAAGCTTCCTCACACTTTCTTTTATGTGGTGACCTTAACCAACTGTGGTCGGATATGGGCATTTGGACAATGCGGGTCTATCCAACTAAGGTCAGATATGGGAGAAAATGTGTTAAAAGCACCTAAGTGGCTTGGATAGAGCTGTCTGTCGGCTGAGCCAGTGCCATACACCATGCCTGCCAAAATCCCTTATATTATTATATTATATTAAATATTGTATTAAGTATTATTATATTATATTAAATGCCAGGCATTTAAACACAAGGTGAAAATTACGTATGAGGCATACATGGCTCGAAAACTTTTCTCACTTATGTAAATTGTTGTCTGATTTTATCCAACATGTCTGTAGAATCTGTATTCTGCATATGTATCATTCAACGTGCACGAAGTGATTTGCAGATGACTCATACACTGTCCAGTAAGCAGCAGGGAATCTAGCTGATGTGCAGGTATATGTGTATAACATAACAAAGCCAATGGAAAGTGACTAGTAATAGTTGTCACATAAAGTACTGTCCCTTTATGACAAATTGTCACCATATAATCTGGTTATAAGTGTCAAGCTTTCCTGAGTTTCTGCCTTTCAGCCCATAGTGTAAAGTAAATGGTAATTTAGACACTCAGAAAGCCTACATACGTTAGTAGTATCAGTTTTTACATGCATGAGACTTACAGTTGTGAGTTATGCCAGCTGGGCCTCAAACCTCTGGCTCCTTGGGTTGTCAGTGGCGAGAATACAAGCACAGAAATTTCTTGGTACAAGAAAAAGCAGTTGCACGGCTAGTATATGTGGAAATAAAACTGGATGCTGCCCCAAGACAGAGCAATGGAGGCAGGTGTCTGCCACTGTAGCCGGGGCACTTAAGTTAACTACTGAATATTGATGGATCGAACCAGGATCTCAAACCTATGAAAACAAAGTTCTCCTTACTCTTTACTTAGCACTGTGCTACTGTAATTAACATTGTAAGACTTGTTAGTATACCTTATGCAATTCCAGTCTGGTTCTGTTCATGTAATACAACAAAAATATGGCGTCCTATCAGTAGGTTGCTGGCCTGTAATTGGCACACACAGTACATTCTGACCTTGTTGGTGGGCTTGGTGTGTTAGAATTTCTTGCAGCACCACTCCAGAGGTTATTTTGATGTGACTTTATCGTCAGCCCCTCTTTAAACATAACATACTTTGAGTAGTTTGAAGATGAAATTTCATAGGGAGGGACTGTTAGAAATTATAACTACCCCTTAGAGCAGATATTTGTAACCTGGGGTGTAAGATACCCTTTCTGAGGGCACAAGACATGCCAAATTTCTCTTCATTTCACTGTGAAATTAAATACCTTAATTCTCTCTCTTTTACTTTATAGTTAATGCTGTTTATTTGGTTTAAGAAGCTAACCTACTTTAGTGATTTTTTGTATGTGTTTGAGAAAGTAGTTTGAGAACCAGAGGGGTGTGAGCTGCAGTAAAGATTAAGAACCACTGCTTTAGACACTTGAAAGGAACTGAAAACAGTGTACTGAAACAAGGAACTGTGATGGAAACTCAGATAAAGTTTAGAACACTTTCTTGAGAAAGGCCTTGCAGAAAGGAGAGAGAAAGTGAGACAAATGCTAAAATAAAGGAAGAGAGGTTAGCTTCCTCAGCCTTGAGAATTACAGTTGATGGCCTAGAGCTGGAGCTATCCTCTGACTGTGTGATCTCCAGCTCTTACAATTAACCTTTTAAAGCCTTGCGGTAACTTTACATACAACCACGTTTAATATTAGAAAATTCTACGTGGTGCCCACATTGCGTTTATGTGTTTTGTACGGATCTCAGAGCAAACAGCAACTTTTGCCTTATAAAACATAAGAGACTGGCTTTTATAACCGAAGTGGACAGTGCGGTATGCACTGAGTCCTTATATAAAACAGATATGCGTTGCCTTTAAAGGGTTAATATCCTTCATACAAGTCCATTAAGTGCGTACAGAAACAATTCTGGTGACTATCAGTAACATAGTGAGTACAATTTTGAATGTAAACTCATCATATGAGGCTATATGAGTATATTTAAATGCATTTTCTGTGCTCTTGTAATGTTATTTCACTGTTAGATAACTAAGGAAGAGCACAGTTACCATATTATAAATTGAACAAAAGGAAGAGAGTATTGGATTTACTGCACGTTCTCTTGGAATACAGCTGCCACATTAACCCTTTAAAGACGAAGCGTATCTGTTTTATACAAGGACTCAGTGCCTACCGCACTGTAAACACTCTCCACTTCGGTTATAAAAATCAGTCTCTTAATGTTTTATAAGGCAAAAGTTGCTGTTTGTTCTGACATCCGTACAAAACACATAAACGCAATGTGGGCACCGCGTAGAATTTTTTAACGTTAAACCTGGTCGTATGTGAAGTTACCGCTAGGCTTTAAAAGGTTAATAGAGGTACACACCAGATATGCAGTATTTGTATCTATTGGGGTTGGAAAATGAACATGCTGAAGATTCTTCATATCTGTCTTAATAAAAGGAACAGTAGGCTAATTGATGAACGAACAGGTAGTGCACAGGCCCCTTGCTCCCCTTCATATCAACTCTACATTCAACTTCTGGCTATACCAAGTGCTGCTGATGTGCCCTAATGGTATTAACCCTTTTGTGCTGGAATTAAATGCCCTGGGGCACTCTGAAAAAGACAAGAATTAAAATGGCTGCAGTACTGTGCATGGTATTGGCAGCAACTTCAGCCAACTTCGGCATTTTAAACTGTACAACGCACATCAGTTGTGGTTTACATTTGGTGTGACAAGGTTAACCTTTACATGCATTTTCGACTCATACCAGCTATGTTTGTGAATATGTTTTCTTTTTAATAATATTATTTTTTAACACATTGTCTTTGCATATGATATAATACATGCCCATATTTGCATGTGTGGAATCCCACCATCTTGTCCCTTGTCCATCATACAGACTGTATATGTAACAACCTCTGCAAGTAATTTTTAGTTATTCATAGATGGTAATTAGACTGGTGACTGTAACACCTACGGGTGTATCCATTAAGTGAGAGACCTCCACTGATCGATTATTTGCTATATACAGGCTCTTCATGTCTTCAGCATTAGATTGTGACCTGTAATGGACTTGTGGACACACTTCCTGTTCTCTTTGCTTGTACATCACCACTGAGCCACAAGCTGTAATATGTTGACTTAAGCTGAACATTCAGGGAACATTACCTAATTCGTGTTGGTTAAAATTTAATTAAGTTTTCTTTGGGAACAAAATGCCTACACAGAATAAAGCTGAAAACATTTCACGTGGCTTGCTTCAGAGGTTAGATCATAAATTTGTAATGCAAAATTTGGAATCCTCAAAGCAAAACAGAGAATGGTCTGGTTCTTGTATTGAATGCCATAACTGTCACAACTGAGAGAAATTGGTGAAATCCCAGAGGGTCCTCCCTCAAGTAGGGTGCAGACACCGCAACACAGATGAATATCTGTGCTTTCACTGTGGTCAAACAAAAAATGTGAAGAAAGTTTCCCTTTTCTAATGCTGAGGCGTAGTGTGACTGGGATTCGAACTCAGTTATTGTTCGGCTGCAGTACAGTATTTGTTATATTGTCATGCATTGTAGTTGTGTATTCATCAAGGTCAGTGACCTTCAGTCAAGACTCTAGCATACTGGAAATAAAAGGAATTTTTTTTGCCAAGTTTTTCATGAACCAGTTAAGAGGGTTCCCTGTTGTTACAGATTATATTGAAATGGTATTATATGTATGATAACATTCTTATTCACAGGAAATGTTAGGAAATGATGGTGTGTTTATATACCCAACACACCCACTCCCAGCGCCATACCACAATGAACCACTGGTGAAACCATTGAACTTCTCATACACTGGCATCTTCAATGTTTTGGGATTGCCTGCCACACATTGTCCTTTAGGATTGAGTTCACAAGGCCTGCCTATTGGAATACAGGTACAAACTGAAGTAACTTGTAATTAATGATAATATAATTTATCATTGCAGATGGGATTGACCAGTGGCATTTTGATACATGAATAGGCTGTGTTCTTAATTAGGAGGAACTGTATGTGTGTTTTCTGTACTTGCACCTGAACAGACTCTATGTTAGTTTGAGAGGAGCTGTCTGTAAAATTAAGTCATGCTTGAGGAACACCCATATTTGCCTGACACTTCAGTTTTGTAAGATTACATTTTTTAAGATACTGTTGGTACAGACATATTAAATATTACCTAAAAATAGAAGAACTGCCTTACTGAGCCTTTCATTGTGAACCATTGCATGTTTCTAGAAATCAGTTTTGTAGAACTAAGTTTATGCATAGTGATATGCTTAATGGTAATCTTTTACCTTCATATAAATCGTTGTTATAACTAGAACTGCCGTTGTTGTCGTCAGATTCATCACAACTATTGGATGTGCTTGTTGGAACTCCTGCTTGATTTCCTTCTGATTGCCATTAGCATCATACATTTCATTCCTAAGGAACTTTAATGTGCCTTAATAAAAGGTGATACCAGGTTTTTGGAAGGTATATAAATGACAATGCATTGAATTTGACATATATGGTAATTGTAATTGTTACAATGGCAAATTATCAAACATATTTCTTGATAGTGACATACAGAAATTCTCTTGAGTGAAGTGTTAAACAGTGTTGCTGCTTCTTCATAAGTACTCAAGACGTACAGCCACCTGAGGTAAAGGTATATTCAAGTCTGTTAAGAATGCGAGATCATACAATTCTTCAAATAGGACAGACCCGAGTTTTGCATAAGTGCATCTTTAGCCCTTAATGTTGTGTGGTCATTCTAATTTTCATCTTTCCTTAAAAATGTAATTATTTGCTCTGTGCAGGGAGGGCATTGATTTAAAACACACCCCCCACTGCCCCCACCCCGGTATGGTATTAATACTCTCTGTTTGTTCTGACAAATAGGGAAGCCAAACTTAGGGATGGATCAGTCACTCCCTTAATTATCAACCCCTCTCAACTCACCGTCAGGTTTAACTGCCACTCAGCCCCTTAGATAGGCTTCTGCCACCTATCATTCCCTTCAAACTGTAAATAAGGTTTGGTCAAGGTAAGAGGAAATATGGCCCTTCACTACTTCATTTTGCCAAGCAATAAAATCTTCAGTTAGATTTTAAATGCTGGAACATGCTATCCTCTTTCCCTCTTTGGGACTATGGGACAACCAGTAATTCAGTGCTTTGTATTCCCATACATGCTTACAGTTAATCAGTATTGCTGGATGTACGTTACTGTGGTCTTCAGCAATGTAGCTGTTTCTACCTGTGTATGCATTTACGCTGACGGTAACATGATTCTATAATGGAATATCTAATGCAAATTGCAGTTAACTGTTAGGCATGCTGCAGTTTACAGCAAATGCCACCTGGATTTCTGCTGTTGTGTATGTCAAGTGCTTTCTGTAATGTCTAGCCAGAATTGTTAAAAACTGCAACTTCATGTAATGTGATGACTTTTCAGTGTCTCATAGCTCAGATTCTGTTCTAGACCTGGTTAGCATTTGGAAAACAAGCCTGCTTTATTAGTGTGGTGTCACATCAGGGCCAGGAGATGGCTGAGAAACCTGTGCATAATTTTATGCCAAGAACAGAGAAGAATGTTAAGATCTGGAAGGTCCGGTATTATATACTGTATTTACCCGAATATAAGATGATGCCCCCTTCAGAATTTTCAGTTACCAGAAATATGCCTATGTAGGATGTGTGGTGACCCCCTCCCCACCCACTTTTTAGGTAGTGCATTAAGAAAAGTTCTTACATTAGGTTTGGGTAAACATAATATTAAGAATGAGTTTTGTTTTTTCTTTCTGTCTCTTTCAGGCAGTTGCTTCTCTAAATCAGGACCACTTGACACTTGCAGTAGCACTGGAAATAGAAAAGGCTTTTGGTGGCTGGGTACCACCACCAATAACAGTGTAACACTTTTCTCCTGCCTTGACAAGACTGTGTTTTGGAGGGCTACATGTAATAAACAATTTGGTTTTTCGACTGAAGAACAAGATAGACTGCATTATTTTCACTGCCTTATAATGGGCAGAAGCATTGTGCCTAATATATGCTGTACCTCATTAACTATGTTGATGAAATCCTGATTGGGTATTAATAATTTGATGCAAAAGTGTAAATTAGTAGGCTGTATTGTCAGTATGTCATGACTAATAGACGTAATCCTGGGACACAAAAAGTTGTGTATTTTTATGGGGCCATTCACAACTTAATGTATTAACTTATAATCTTATTCCTGTGGTCAGCTTTGTCAGACATCATACAGAAACAATTTGATTCTCAGGGGTTATGGAGCTATGGAGGTTTGTAACATTTCCTTTTACCATGTGAATGTATGGCATTGAACTGAACTGAGAGTTACTACAAACTACCTAGTTGAGTATTGTGCAGTGAAAATGTATCTTGATCATTGCATCCCCGTTCAGTAGATCTGTCATGGTGGTCCATCTCCAGTCCTAAACCCCCTAGATTGTTGTCTGTGGGGCCAAATGAAAGATTTGATATAGCAGCCAAACATTTTTGATACTACAACCCATGTAAAGGACAATCCTAGTGAATTAATGCAAGATACAGATTTGATTCACAGATATTGCAGGATGTATATTGAGAGTGATCATTTTGAACATTGATTATAAATTCAGCAGTTTTAACAAGTTGTTCATGTATTTGTACTTTTTTAAGTCAGGCAGTGATGAATCCAAAGCCCCTGAGCATCGGATGCATCCTTATGTGACATTTTTGGGTCAGAATGTCCTCAGACAGGTTGTGGATCACCCTGTGTGTGTGTGTGTGTGCCCACACATCTCGTATTTCTTATGTTACAGATGATAACGCATGTGAAAGTTTCATCATGTAAAACATTCTTATGGTGCGAGATTTTTCTTAGCCCCATGTGCAGTATCTGGAGGCTGTTACCTTTGTCTGCAACATGAAAATATGATGGTGATAAGAGATCACGAGGTTTAGAGAGGAATGCAACTGGCTTAGGATCATGTCCAGGGGTGGGCTTTAGACTTACTGATGTAGAACCTCCAAATTTTATTGACCATATATATGGTTTTGCACTTTCCGTGCATTTTCTGTCTCTACTGCTACTCTTAGAGATGGCAGATAATGTCAAGTACTGAGGACTAATCTAATTTCTCTGATCATTGATGCAGTGCTTAAAGTCTTGCTCTTCGACAAGAAGTTCTGGGAAGAATTTCACTGCATATTTTCCTTGATGTAGTTCTATAGATAAGTTAGACTTAACAAAACAAGGCAGCAGGACTGGCTGGAATGTCAGTGCAGTTACAGTACACCATACATCATTACATCCCAGAAGACAGCAATCATTAGTAATAATGACATCTTTAAAACTGACATCTGTCTTGAGCATATATCAACAGTTGTAACTAAGTTTGTAGTCCAAGATATTTTCATGAGAAGTTCATAGTTAGATTCCCTGCTGTTTTATAGAATCTGAAGCTTTATTACTGTATTCAAAAAAATCCCACTACTGGACACTACTCTGAGCTGATCAAATTCAGTCCACACCATCACATCTGTTTTCTATAAACTCCATTTTAATATTAGCCTCCCATCTACAACTAGGTCTCCAAAGTGATCTTTTTATTAAGGTTTTTCCAACTGAAAAGTCAGCAATTGTGAATGAACAACGGTGTAACTAGTGACTGTTCATTCTGCTAAATCCTTACACACGTAAATTTCCACTACCTGAAGACTGTGAGGACTTTTTTTATGGATTCATGCTACTATATTTTGATTTAACCTATAATAGATATGTTTCATACAACATTCCGAAACGCCTTTCTGATTGCTTGACATATGAAACTCCATATGACTAAGTAGAGTGGTTCAGTATGTCAAAATTAAAGTGGATATGATTTTTGCTACACATCATGTTATTGTTTTACATTATACAGAAAAAATCCTTGCCCAAATTAAGTTATTTTAATGATATATCACCAGATAAAATTTTGGGGCCCTGATAATATGTTTAAAAGTACAGTGGCATCCAGTAGCCTAGTGTATGGAACAGTATTTTTATAAAAGTATATCTTATTCTGTAAGTTTTTATTTGCTTTGCCTTATGTAATGGCTAACTTAATATTTTGACTTTTTTGTAATGTAAATATGTAGTATAGCTCACAGATCATGAAACAACCCCTGCAGGGGATGGGTGGGTGTGGCACATGCATGGCACTGCTGGCTATAGGCAGGATTATTGGACTGCTATTTGTAGGAGTGACAGACTGTTATGCTAGTACATGCAGGCTGATGACATCAGGCAGTGTGCACACAGGATGGGTAGTAGGAACTCGTCATTTGTCACAAAACATAGAGCATGCACATCCATCGCATTCCTGGCAGGATCATTTCTGGGGCTGTGAACAGTATATAAATGCAGTATAATTACAGTCTGTGGCACTGTTAAGTCAGATTAAATTATTACAGTTTGTATGAAATACAATACCATATTCACCTGGATATGTGACCAGAATTTTTTTCCAAATGTATAATGTGAAAAATAGAAATTGTCTTGTAATCCTACAGAAAGTTATGTAAAGATTATTTCCTCAAAATTGAATACTGTGAGGTGGGGGTAGTTTTGTATTTAGGTGATATGGTAGTTATCAAAAATTCTGTGCTGTATTGTAAAAGGATTCTGCTATAGGTAGTGCAATGAGTGAAACTCATTTGTGTTGTCGTAATCCCCCCCCCATGTTTCAGTGTTTGTTATAGTTCAGTACGTACATGCACTGGAGAATTCCTGCAGGTATACTTAAGTACATTCTTTATATCCTTTTTTATTGGCCTTCAAATACCACTGGTCAAATCAATGTGTTACTGCGCTTGGTGCTATGTGCTTCTTATTTGGTATTAGCCTACTTTCCTCTTATCATGAGTGGAGGTAAGCTTATGAGATTACTGTACAGTCTGTTCTCCCACCCACTTTGAACTTCTGAACCATCGGACTGTTTTGAAGACACGTGTCATGAACATTATACAACTGGTGGCCATTCCACTCTCTTCTTTAATTTCCAGCCATCATTAATAGCACTGTAGCACGTGTGAATTTGTGCAGCGTGTCATATCACTGGCATCATTTAATTTTGGATCCTAACTGATGTATGGTAATAGATCTTTGAAAAAATACGTACCTGTTGTGAATTAATTTTAGTGAAGTAAAATAACGGCACATGGCGATATGAAGGTTTTCTGTAGCTTCCAGTTTGATGGAAAAAACTAAAAAGCCATTCAAGCTGGGCATCTAAAATTTTGTGTCGAGATGCATTGTAAGCATATCTACACAATATGTATGAAATATTTGTAAATGGACAGCTGCAAACTGACAGTAGTGCAAAACTCTGAAGTTATATCCAAGAAATCTACTGCAGGCAGAATCTGTACTTAATAAGTTCTTCATAAATATGGAATAAAATGTCAGGAATAGTAACATAGCTATAGAACTGGAAATGTGTGCAACAGGAAAGAAGACTTTACAAGTTCTACTAAAATCTCCTGGTCATATAGATGAATTTGCTGTATTCTTCCATTTCTATTGTTCTGGCTTTACTGAACACAGGCACGTCTTGCTTGTAGGTTGATGTGGATATCATTTATTTAATATGTGCTTTAAATTACTGAAATTTTTGACAAATATTTCAGAAATTCATACATAGATGTGTATGCTATATTGTAATGCATGTATGTATGTACATATATATGTGTTTAGTTTGTACGTCATGTAGCATGCCACACCGACAGTGGTATTAATATGTTTCAGAATGTTAGGAGATTGTTTCAAACAGTAGGTGGTTTCTGAAGGTCCACAAAATGTAACAGTTGTTTTTAAACTTCTGTAAGTAAATTGGGTTGAATGCCAGGCTCTTCAGAAAGTTATGCAAGATTTTCTTCTTCGTGATCAAATTGTATAGGTTAGTTTGACCTGTGATGAGATTCATTCTGCTCTTGCCCAGAAAACCTGCAGCATATTAATTCTAGGAACAATATCAGGGTTTATTTTGATCCCACACTATCCGTTGAATAGTTCAGCCACAATGATAGCTTAAAAGAAGCATATCATTTTAGAGCCTAAACAACTTGCTCACAGAACTGGGTTTAATAGAGCAGGAAAGGATATTACCTCCTGGTGCAAAATTTGAATATATATTACACAATGGAGAGAATGCTTAGTTTTGATAACCATTGATCTCTATTGGAAAAATTTCTAATACTGTTTGATGTACAGCATATGATAACCATTTGCAAAATATCACTGTTCATTACATGGAAGATGTAAGTTCTTGTAAGAGCCACAAGTCAAAATTTTCGGTACAGTGAATGGAATATGAATCACCTGTATGTGCCACATGTTTTCAAATAAATATGTTATACTGCTACTACTATACAGTGATGTAGTTCTGTCAATTTTGATGGACCAATCCCCTGCAATCCAGAGTAATGGAAAATCCTTGTGTAAGATCCTGTATAGGCAAGACAGTATCAAAAGCCTTGTAGAGTAATTACTGTGAACATAGAGCAAATACAAATAATAATTTCATGTCAGTTCCCTTACCATACTCCCTTGAAATGTTAATGAAATTTCTAAACTTTTGAACTCGTGTAGCAACTGTATTCGAACAAACAGTGAGAAATATACTGTACAAATTGTATCATACCCATTGCTTGTGCCAAGGCAAATACACCATGTTATTATTATTTTTTGTAGTTATGGCCCACACAGTATTACGTACTTGAGACTGTACCCTCCTGAAAAGGACTTAAATTTGTTCAAAATTACTTAGTTATTTTTGACAAAATGACAATTTTGAGCATGAACCTCCAGCTATTATTAAATTTTGTCTGTCTGTGTGCACGCGCGCACGCGTGTGAGAGAGAGAGAGAGAGAGAGAGCGTTAGTCATACCCTGGTTTCCTGTGAGGTACCTGTTTTGGCCAAAGAAACAATTAAGTATCAAATAAATGATGACAGTGTCTGTCCTCTGTGGCTAAAGAAATGGTTGTTTTTCAAGCACATAATACAATACAGAGCAACTAGATGCCAGCACATATTATGGAGTTCCATATATATAATATGAAGAAAATTTTCTTACTGTTCAAGTACTAAAGGAGTATACAGAGAATTCTGGGAACATTTTCCACATGAAAGGAGATATTAATTTATTAGGCATTAGTACCCTTTGGTATCTTGTGCTGCAACTGTACATTATATCCGTGCAATATACAGAGAAAAACAAGGAACAGCATTTAATGACTGCTTTATTATTCATATGAATTTGTGCAAAAATGGTAAATAGTAACACTTGGATAACTGAAAATATTTCATGTTGTGTACACTTAGTAAGGTTGGAGCCAAATAAAATGCGCTACTTTAACAATCGATTCACATGACCGATAAACCACTTAACATGGACTCTGAGTACAATACTGGGCCACTTCTATAATTCCTTGACCTACTACAAATAATGCACAGAAGGGACCTTGTATATTAATTACACGCAGAGTCAATTCACCACACATAGAACCAACAGATTCTGTCTCAAAAATGACATGCTGCCATGTTAGGTTTGAGTAATTCATAGCTGTGTATTTGACACTTCGGGAGCAGTGCTGTTGCAAGGAAATTTTTCAGTTTCTGCAGCTATCATACAAAAAAGTTTAAAATGCATATTTACATAAAACGTGAAAGTTGAGAGGAACAGATATGTTGTCTCATTTCAGAGTCAGATCTGTTTGCTTTTTCTTTAATTTCAGACTCAACAGTATTAAACTGAGCACTGGAATTGCTCCCTGAATGTCAGTTTCAAAACCACAGAACTCTCCAACTGCTATTAGTAAAATAACTTTTCCATAGAAAGTGATGAAAACCAAATGTGCTGAGGTCTGGTAACTTTGGTGGCCAAGTGTGTGGACCTCCCCTACCAACCAGGCAACTAATAATTAAGATACTGCATACCTTATCAATTGAGATTATTAAATTACCTGTGGAGGTCTGCAGGTGGCCATCAAGGTTCCCAGATCTCAGCTAATTATGTCTGGTGTCAAAGGAAGAAATGGTGCACGAATGCAAAGTGGACATGAGACAAACTGCTTCCCCAAATTTTTGAGTTCCAAGATGTGTAAATGACCTTGCAGTTTTTGGTGCAGTTAAATATTCTATAGGAAAGTGAGAAGCTCATTTTCAATATTTAGTGAAAAGTGAACCTTCCAGTGTAAACACTGTTTATGAAAACAGTCATCTGTAAATCATCCTGGAATGTCTAATACCTGTAACTCCATAACCACTCAGAAGTGGACCCATGATCATATTACATTTCTGACTGTAAATGGGCTCAGGAATAAACTTGTGAAATATTGGCATACAGTAATTCAATCCTGTATGAGGGATGAGCTGGGTTAGCATAGTTGTTATATTGACTGTGCTACAGACTGGACATTTTGGGGTTTGATTCCCAGTAGGGGCAAGAGATTTATCCTTCTCCAGAACATCCACACTGACTCTGGGGTTCACCCATCCTTGTATTCAATACGTATTGGGAACTATTTCTCCAGCAGTAAGGTGGACGGGGCATGGAGTTGATGATTCACCTCCACCTAGAGCTGAGGTTAAGAATGAATGGAGCTATACCTCTTTATCAGCCTACATACCTTCATGATGTAGCCAGGGACAACTTTGCCCGTACAGAATACTAATAACCATATTTTTACATAGTAAAAAGAAAGAAAGGAATACTGTCCATGTAGGAGTAGCCACAGATATGTATACGTTGCACTCACTTTTTGGCAACCAAGTGACTCATGACACATACAGTCACCATAAAATACATCATCATAATGTTCAGGTGACATGTAAAAGTGTTTAGAATGGCACTAAATGCTGAGAATAGTCATATGGTTAGCTACGGAGATTACATGTGAACTGGAGATGGATGAGACTGGACACAGTTTTAGCATTCTTATCTTCATGGTGCATTTATCTATCCAAACTCTGTCCCAAAAAGACAGTTATTATAAAAAGGCACAAATGACCAGCAAGGGCACAAAAGTGAAACTCCTATACCCATTTTTCATAGTCTTACAAATGTTTAAACTTCCGTGATGTATTTCTATGTACAGTTTAGAAAGTACTATACTGCAAGTCAACTAATCATCCTCTGACAGTAAGTTTGTTACGATATTTTTTGGATTATGTGATTACATAATTTCATTAACAACAGTCTCTTTGAACATAACCACATGAAAATGGTGTCATCACACAAAACCAAATATTACATACCATTTAAGGACAGAATAAAATTTGCAGATGTCAGCGTGTACTATTTAGTAAGACTTTCTATTAAATCCAAGACCTCCGTTCGTTTTGTTGCAACATGATACTCTACAACCTTTCCACATCCTTTGATTTTATTGTATTTTGCACAGAAGTCTGCAATGAGATCGACATTGCAAAGGACATGAATGCCACAATCATATCCATTACCTTGCTGTAATGAGTCTAGTTCTTGGAAATCACCCCTGTCTTCACTTGATATGTATTTAAACAGATTTGCAGCCAGTTTCCAAGCATGCTTGAAGTTCCTTCCTGATAGAGAATCAAAATGAAAGAAGGTGTCCTCTGGTTTGCTGTAGACTAGAAGGCTCCAGTGTGTGCCACCAGGAACATTCACATCAACACAGTCATTCAGAGCCAGAAAAACAAAATCCCGTTTCTTCACTTGCAAAGGGTCAAGGAAAACTGACAAGTCCTCAGATGGACATACTTTAAGACACTGTGTAACTTCTGGACTAACAAACAGAAACTTATCCTCATCTTTATAAGCAATTTTTTCAAGATATTCAAAGTAAAAACTTATAATATTATCATTCAACCAGTGTGGACCATCCAGCAAGTCAGTATCTGATTTATGTAGCAATACCTCATGAAAGTTAAGTATAATAGGATTATGAGACATGTTGTACAAATTGCTCAGTGACATGCTCAAATTCTGGCAATTGTTGCAAATGTTTTAATTCCTTTTAATTAGTTTAGCAGTATGATGTTTACTGTGCAGAAAACTGGTAAGGAACCTCTTTGACCTTTCTGTAGTATGTCAGATGTACTTCTCTGGAGCTGAAAGAGAACACTTGAATTACAACTGCCATATGTACATAACATGTATAAAACACAATGAACAGGCTGTGTGACATACAGGTGCACACCCTGAATTTTTTCTTGGGGGGGGGGGGGGCTGACTCTGAGGCTGTATATAATTTATGTTTGATTTTCAAAATTATGTTATAAAAATCATGTCATAAGTACAACATACCACTGTTTGCAACTTCATTTATATACACACGAATATAACTGCATGTTCCATGACTCAGTAACAGTGTCCTGTCTTCTTGTTCTTTAATGTTATTAATTTAATTTTCAAAACTCTAATGTAGCAGTCATCAGTCGATTTCAGTAGCTGATTTCAGCTGAAGGGGATATCACATAAAACTTCTGATACCATAATATCCCCAAAATCTGTGTTTTTTAAATTTCAGTTTTTGGGGGTTTGGGGGGCTGCAGCCCGGCATCTCCCCCCCCCCCCCTCTTGGGTGCGCGCTTGGTGAGATACTAGGTTCTCACAGCCGTGTTCATGAAGATCAGTCTTCTGGAATCTGACACACCGTGTCGATAATATTTACCAATCCACACGGCACGATCTCCCAGAATATTTAGATCTTCAATAAATATGCGACTTCTAATTCTGCAGTCTCCTTATGCCGACCAGGGCCAAGGAACTACATTGTAATTCAGTATCACGAATTGGCGACAAAAGGTCATTGATCTTAACCTATGCTTTTCATATTCAAACTAAATGGACGACTGAATAACGTGTCGTGCTTTTCCGAAGAGGTCGATCCAGATGGTTCTTCACGTCAATTTCACACAAAGAGAATAAAAGCAACAAGTTTACCATTATTATCATATAACTACACACAACTTATTAAAACTACCTCACACTGCGATGCGCCATATATTTCCCTCGATCTTATCACTGTCAAACGCACCACTCTAATTGCTTCGGGACAGTACCCAAGCGTCACGGTTCCGAACCGTTGTGAACAGTGTCACACTTCACTGAGCATAAATTTCACAGAATGAATACGAGCGGTACCTGAATTGATAGTTAAAGTAGGGCAAGTGTTGGGAGAGTGCACTGGTGGAGAGCAGTGAGAGGTAGCTGAGTGTACCATTCTCTTCGTGGTCTAAAAGTTACGTGAAATTGGAAGGGTCTTCGCACTGATCGTAGTAGTGTAACGGAATATAGGAGGCAGTGATGCCTGTGTGAAGTGGTAATGCGTTAAGAAGACGATATTCTACCTATTACGCAAGAAAATTCAATGGTAGGAATCCCGAGGTAAGTTCAAGTTTCTGTAATTATGATTTGGAATAAATATGAAAGTTCTGTGGTGTATTACAACTGAATGGTTTAAATTATGTAATTATTGTTTCCAGCTGCATACAGTATGGCAACTAAGCAGCCGTCACCACAAGTGAGTTGAAAGTTGCACTCGGTCAGCTGACTTACGTTGGATATGCGCCGTGTTCCGCGTATACAATTGTTTATGTAGATGAGAATTTGTTCTGATTGTTTCAATTACGAAGTTATGGATCCCAAAACATCACAGTGTGTGGGAAATCAATATGAAACATTCCATGGCCAGATAAGGTCTTGACATAAAATAGCCTGGGACATTATTCTGCACTTGTCAAATTATGTTGAAATAATGTTATGGTAAGGAGTGACTTTTAGTCGTAACATTGCTTACCTAATGTGATGTAAATAGTCTGACCATCTGTTTTTAATTAGTGTTTATTGTGGGGTCTCCTTTGCAGTAAATTAACAGGGGATACATAATTTAATATGAAACTATTAACAAACAATAAAATTTTAATATACAGGAGTGCCTCTGCAAGGCAGTTTATGTTATTATAATCTTGTAAGAATGATATGTCGTTCCAAATTGACTTATAGCCATTTATAAGTTTATACATTTTTAATGTGGTTACATTTTTATGCTATCACTTATCCTGAAGGTGAGTTACTGTAGTTCAAATACGTTGCTATAAGATGGTATGATTAATTATTATTACTAATAATAATAAAGTTGTGTTGATGGTGTGAAAGTACTTCTTGTTCTTATGAAATATTGTGTCATTCGTGGTGTAATGTTTTATTTATAGGGTCATTCTGTAACTGAGCTTACCTGCTGGTGTGGGATATCCTGTGCCTAATTAACCATGGCATCTGGAGCCTCCTCTTTAGATTCTACGGGAAGCAATGGTGAGTTTTGTTTATAATACAATTTTTGTTCTGTCTGCCATTTATTTTGTCACCACCAGAATGAGACTATTCAGCTTGATTATATTTTTAGTTATGCATGTAATATATATTTATTTATTTAAATCTTGTGTTTTCAGGTACACTATCACGTGGATATACTGTATCCAATAGTGACAGAAGCCTTTCTTCAACTTCTGTTAGGGACTATGATGGTTTGAAGCAGCAGTGTGACAAAGCAATGCATGAACTACAGATGTTGAGAAGGTATGTTTGCCAGTCATCCTGACAAGTGTATAGCAAAATTAACAGAATTTCCGAGTACTGTTCAAGAAGCAGCTAGCAAGTTAATTTGAAATTACAGCGAGTGAATACCACAATTTTTTAAGGTTTTTATGATAATGAGAACGCAGAATACAACAACAGGAGTGGTGGTGGTGGTGGTGGTGGTGGTGGTGGTGGTGGTGGTGGTAGCAGTGGCAGCGGCAGTGGTGGTGGTGGCGGTAGAAGTAGCGGTGGCACCTTGGTGATTTTTAATCTTCTTCCATTATTTGAAGTATTTGAGAGTGAAGAAAACACTATATGTGCAACAGGAGTAAATAATGTTCCCCCTTATTAAGATTAAGATTATATGACGTACATGTACATACATTGCTTCTGGTGCTGAATCAATGAAATATTATTCTTCAGGTCATTTGTTTGTTCCTCCTGTGCAGTTTTTAAAACTGTCCATGATCAGCATAAGTTAATGTGCTGTTTCCTACATTTTAAAATAATCTTGTATTCTTATTTTTCTGATCTTAACAAAGAAGACTCAAAAATTATTGTTTATAGAATGAAGATTTGAGGCTTGGTGGATTTTCCAACAGTAAATATTTTGAGTTACATGCATTCTTTTAATAGTGACACACAGTAAAGTATGTGTGTATGTGCATAGGTATATGCTGTATTTTTTAAGTAATCCCCATACTTTTACACCTGTTTGTTGGTTTGGCCCATTCATTCATTCATTCATTCATTCATTCATTTATTTACATTCCATAGATCCTTACATGGTTGTCAAAAACCCAGTGGATATAGAATTAGTCAAAGACAACAAGACAGGTCATATCAACTACATAAATACAAAATTATACATAAATCAGTCATGGCGGCGGCAGCTACGGACGCTATAATTGTCTTGGAAAATCAATTACAGTGTTTAAATACTAATTCTGCAGTGAGCTGTACAAATTGCACCTTAGTGAAACAACAACTCCGCACTGCTCTACAAGAATTAAAATCAGCAAGAACAATTATTTCTCTTCTTCAAGACGACATAAAAAAGGCAAATGCCCAAGCTATCAACAACCAGAAGCCGTCTCCAACCCCTTCGAATGTGTACGCTCAAGAAGGTGATAAATGGATACCAGTAGTGCATAAGGGCACCCAAAAGCCAAAAACACTGATGGTAACATCAATGAGAACTGAACACACCAATATTTCTTCAAATCGCTTCACTCTGCTGGCTAACCTCAATGAGAACCAAACCGACGGAGCAAGACTAATGTGTAATAGTGAGTGGTCAACATCAACAAAATCTGCGAAAAAATCCACAATTCAACCTAGCGCTAGTAATAAAATATCTACAATAATCAATGGACGAGTTAGGAATGAACATTTTAAGAAGCCAACGGAAATAATAGTGAACTCATCACGTGTTCCTGATAATAAGAACAATAAACTGGATCATAAAGTGAAAATAATTGGTGATAGTCAGCTTAAAGGGATTACTGCTAAAATAAATCAATATCTAAACACAAAATTTGAAGTAAGCAGCTTAATCAAACCTGGGGCACATATGAACCAATTAATTCACACACAAGAAATGGAATTACAGTGTCTAGGAAGAAAGGATATAATTGTCATTAATGGAGGTACAAATGATATTAATAATGTTAGTAGTAAAAGAAATAAGATCTCAGTGATGATGACTCAATTTATACAGAAATATAATAATACCAATATAGTAGTAGTAAATATTCCCCACAGATATGACCTTGCAAAGGACTCTAGGACTAACCTAGAAATTCAGGCATATAACGACAAACTAAACAAAATGGCAAAGTCTTTCAAGCATGTAGCAATAGCTGAAATAGAGTCAAACAGAAAATATTTTACCAAGCACGGCTTGCACTTAAATAATGCTGGAAAAGAGTGGCTCGCAAAATTACTTGTTACCCAAATTAACAAGCTCATAAACAGCATGAACAAAACTGATCCTGTAATTGCCTTAAACTGGAAAAATGACTCAAATCATGAGAGCATTAATATAACAGTTACTCATAGGACAAGCTTGCTGACAACTGAAGAAAGGCCATCAACACAGATCCATAATAATCAAGACAATAGATCAGAAAATGAGGCACTAATTAGGACATCAAATAGGCAAAAAAAAGCTCCTGTCACTAGAAGTAAGGATTTTTTATGGCAAATGTAATCATAAATAGCCATAAGTACCATACCTTCAATCAACTAAGAAAGAACACTTCTAATCAGGTATATGATAATCAACTCCTGCCAAATCCAAATGATAATGAAACGTATACTATGCATAGTAACCAAGGTTCTAACACGAATGATGATATAAACAACCGATTTAAGATCTACCACCAAAATATTAGGGGAATAAAAGGGAAAATGAATGAGTTTATGCTCCCACTACATACTGAGACACCCCACTTGATTTGTATGACCGAACATCATCTAAGGGATTATGAAATTGAAGCTACACACATTCCCAAATACAAACTAGGTGCAAAATATTGCAGGGAAAAATTAAAAAATGGTGGTGTCTGTATATATATCCAAGAAGCTTTAAAATTTACAAAAGTCAATCTACAAAAACACTGTAAGGAACAGGATATTGAAATAGCTGCCATTCAAATAAAATTCCAGGAGAAAAACGTGATTATATTCTGTACATATAGGGCCCCATCTGGTAATTATGATTACTTCCTAAACAAACTAGATACTATACTCAATTCTCTTCACAACTATAAAACTGAATTTATAATATGTGGAGATATAAATATAAACTATCTAGAAACTAATAACAAAAAGAAACAACTAGACAATTTGTTAGGTACTTATAATCTAATCGGTACCGTACACTTTCCGACAAGAATAGTAAACAATTCAGCCACCCTGATAATATATTTATTGATAATAGAAGAAATTACACCATAAAGCCGTGCATAAATGGTTTATCAGACCATGATGCGCAACTAATAACACTAAATAACTTTTCTCTACCAATTAATTCAACCGAGCCTATTTACATTAGAAATATTAATAAACATACAATAGCAGAATTTCAATACCTACTAAGCTGGGAAAATTGGGAAAATATATTTGGGAATAATAATATTAATAGTATGTTCAACAATTTTCTCAACACATACTTAAGATGTTTTAATGCTAGTTTCCTAAAAAAAGGAATTAAATATAATCACATCTATAACAATTGGATAACAAAAGGGATAAAAATCTCATGTAAAAAAAGAGAGAACTTTTCTTACTATGTAGACACAGCAATGATCTAAAACTTATATATTATATATTATATATATTATAAATGATATTGCAAAGTGCTATCCAAAGTAATTCTTGCTGCAAAAAAATCACATTACAACAAAATCACTCTTAACTCCAAGAACAAAATGAGAAGCACATGGAAAATAATAAATGATGAACAAGGGAAAACTAAACAAGATATTGACATTCAAACCCTAGTGGTAGACAATGAAGTAATAATAAATCAGAATAAAATTGCAAATACTCTTTTAACAGCTACTTCCTGTCTATAGCAGACACTATTAATTCAGATAACAATAAACATATAAATGCAAGTATATCCAATCCAATTACTTACCTACAAAACAATTTCAGATCATTCACTAAAATCAATTGGCAATATGCCTCCACTTACGAACTTGAAAAAATCATTAAATCATTAAAGACTAAAAATTCAAGTGGGTACGATGAAGTTTCTAATAGAATTATAAAATTAAGCTCACCATTTATAATCTCACCATTAATGTGCATTTGTAATGCAATTCTTAGTACTGGTGTTTTCCCCGATAGATTAAAATATGCTATAGTTAAACCTGTTTTCAAAAAAGGAAATAGGCAAGAGATTTCCAATTATAGACCAATATCTTTGTTAACCTCTTTTTCTAAGATCATTGAAAAACTAATTTACGCTAGACTTCTCGCTCATATTCATACGAATAGTATTTTGGCACACGAATAATATGGATTTAGGACTCATTCATCGACTGAGAAAGCTGCCTTTGCATTGGTAAATAGCGTTTTAACTGCTATGAATAACAATTTAATAGTTGGAGGCATTTTTTGCGACCTCCAAAAGGCTTTCGACTGTGTAAACCATAAAATATTACTCGATAAACTTGAATTCTATGGAATTGAAGGGAAACTTAAAACATTAATTGAATCTTATTTAACAGGTAGACACCAAAGGGTAACATTAGGGAGTAAAACAGATAGTAATAATTCCTCCAATTGGGAAGTGATAAAATGTGGAGTGCCACAAGGCTCGATTCTTGGCCCTCTGTTTCTTCTTTGCTACATAAACGATTTACCCAAAATTATAAATAAAGAAAACAACATGGTACTATTCGCGGATGATACGAGCATTATAATAACAGATACAAATAAACTGGATTTTAATATAAATGTTAATCAAACATTCGAAGATATT
Source organism: Coptotermes formosanus (assembly GCA_013340265.1). Classification (NCBI taxonomy): domain Eukaryota; kingdom Metazoa; phylum Arthropoda; class Insecta; order Blattodea; family Rhinotermitidae; genus Coptotermes; species Coptotermes formosanus. Next base: position 729,578 of record BLKM01000329.1, on the reverse strand, counting down.
AATACTTGGTTTCAGGCCAATATACTAACTTTAAATTTTAATAAAACTCATTACTTAGAATTTAAAACTAAGAATTATTATAATGTTAAGACACAAATTACCTATGATGAGGAAAGTATAACGAATGCTACAGAGATTAAATTTCTTGGATTAATTATTGACGATACTCTATCCTGGAGACAACATATAGATCAGATAATTAGCAAGATATCCACTGCATGCTATGCATTGAGAAATATAAAACATGTAGTACCACTAGATACGTTAAAAGTAATTTATTTTGCTCACATACACTCTATCATAAGCTATGGTATAATTTTGTGGGGTTGCTCCTCTTATGCTAATAAGGTGTTTTTACTACAGAAGAAAATTATTAGAATTATAACAAACACTAAACCAAGAGATTCTTGCAGGGAAATTTTCAAGAATATGGAAATAATGACCCTATACTCCCAGTACATATATTCATTGACTTTATACACAATAAACAATAAACATTTATTTAACACTAATAATGAAATACATAAATACAGAACTAGATACAACAATAATCTACACCTCCCAATAGTCAACTTATCAAAATTCCATAAAGGAGCTTACATATCAGGTGTTAAAGTTTTCAATCATCTTCCTCAATGTATAAAAATCTTGGCCAATGATCAGAACCGCTTTAAATCCACATTAAAGAGGTTTTTATATCATCATTCCTTCTATTCAATGGATGAGCTCCGTGATGCCATTTGCAGAGAATATTTTCAGTCTTGCATGAATACACATCATGTCCTAGACCTCTTCATAGTTTTATAATGTATGTCCACATAATGCATCTCTAAACAGTCTGAAAATAGGCTCATCAGATGGGCTGAGATATTGACCATCTGCAGTGTAAGGGAGAATCTGAAATTTCAGTTTTTGAATTATTTCAACATCTGCTGCCATATGAGATTCAGCGTATTCATGGTGCCATCATTCCTCTGCATTTCCTGGGCAAATCGTGTGATATATGAGGTCATCACAGATGTTGGAATCTGCAGATCCAAAGCATTTTTGAACTTGTTGTCTGTATCTGTGACTATATTGCATCTCTTCTCTTGAACCAGTGAGTTAGCTGGTTTAACATTGCCCATTTTGAAGTGTTGAATGGCCTGAGTTGTCTTCACCAGTGATGCTTTTTCTGCTACCTCAAAATTTTTCTACCTATTGGTACACCATACTTGTCTAACAGCTTACCAACATTTTACTTGAAAATTGGCCATACTTTTTGTTTCCTCTGTACATGCTATTGGATACGATAGCAACATGTGTATGTTAAACATTGTTTACTTTACTTTTTTTAACAGTACTGTTTCATGTTTTGTTAGTAACAGCATGCTAAATTGAGTTTCCAGCAATTTGTGTCTGTTGTAATTTTGTTTTGTTTTATTTTTTAATTTTGTACCCAGAGGCAAGGACAAAAGGAAACAATAATTGTGATTTAATTTGTTGATGCTGTGTCATATGTCCTCATTATGACTCCGTTTGTTTGGCTTGTAGTTTCTTTGAAAATGGTACTGTGCATGTTTATTGGCCATAATCCTCCTTTTGTGGGCCATCTTTGAGTGGCCTGTGTTATTTTGTGCATAGGGGGTTTTGTTGTAACGTACTGTAACATGGTGGAAAATTATTCATATACAGTAAACAATCAAACCAATTGTCTAATTTCTTCAGACTCTTTTGCGGGCCAGACTAATTTGGCAGTTCAGTGTTATGTCTGTTTTTTTAACATTGTGGCTTACGAAATGCGGTGCATGAATGTATCTACTTTTTTATAACAGCCAATTTACAGAGTTCAGTTCACTGCAGTTTAGACTTCTAGATCAGAGCAAAAGTGTGCTTACTTGGTGGGTCAGGTTTTTGTATATTCACAGCCAGGTGACTGACATTGCACGTGACACATTAAACCAAGATGTGATGAAGCAGATCTGAAGTTTGGTACCATATCAAAATTTGAGATGACAAGATGAATTACAGTTTGGAGTTGACATACCTGTATAACGTTTCAGTACAAAAACAAAAGTAGATATCATGGTGTAGTTTGTAGGTGCCATTGTTGTTTGGTATCTGGTGCTTGTTGACCTCATGAGGATTAGAAACTCAGGTTTTAGTGTGTTTGTGTGTCAGAATTCGTATGGTGTTGAAATAAATATGTTTTTATGGGTTGAGTGCACACTAACATGAGGATGACAAGATGTATATTTAGAATTTGACTGGATTACTGGCAATGAGTTATATGCCTTTGTTAATGTTGTTATTGTAAGTGAAGAACATACGTTGAGGGAGTCTAAGAACAGGTTCTATGAGGAGGAAGTACCAGGAGGATGGAGAAAATTATGTAATAAAGAACTTCATAATTTTTACATGTAATCAAATAAAGATAAGAAATGGATACAAAACATTAGTTATAAACTTTCAAGGGAAGATATTGCTTAGAAGGCTTAGGTGTAGATAGGAGAATAGTATAAAAATGAATCATAAATATAGAGGGGTTTGAATGCGTGAACAGATTTACGTGGCTCAGGATGGAAACTGGTGATGGGTTTTTATAAACACAATAATGACGTAGTTTGTGTATTTCAAGTTTAAGAATTTCTTAACCTTTTAACGCCTAGCGGTAACTTTACATAGGACCAGGTTTAACATTAAAAAATTCTACATGGTGCCCACATTGCGTTTATGTGTTTTGTGTGGATCTCAGAACAAACAGCAACTTTGCCTTATAAAACATTAAGAGACTGGTTTTTATAACCGAAGTGGAGAGTGTTTACAGCGCGGTACGCACTGAGTCCTTATATAAAACAGATAAGCTTTGTCTTTAAAGGGTTAAGTAGCTGAGCAACTGCAAACATTTACAGCTGTCAGCATTAGCCTTCAAGTTCTGGTATCAGAGTTATTTATTATTAAACATAGAGGGTTCTGCTTGATGTCAGATGTGTCACAAAATGTAACACGTACCTGAGATGACTGAACTGAATGCACATTTGTTTTTTGTTTAACTGATTGTGTTGGGTAGGCAGCACAGTGAGACAATTCGACGCTGTGACCATACTATGAAAGAACTGGAATATTACCGAGGTCAGCACAGAGCAGCAATGAACCAGTTAGAGGCAGCTGCTCAGGAATCTTCCACTTTGCGCTCCAAATACGCTGATCTTGTCTCAGAAAAGCAGCGTGTAGATCGGGATGTTCAGAGTCTGCAGAAAGAAGTGACAGAACTTAGATGTCAGCAGCAGGTATTGTTTTATATAGGCAGTGTAAATAATGGCACTATTATAGTGTCTGAAGGTAGATGCATGTGCAATTAATCCTCTCGGCAGATGCTGGTGGAAGAAAATAACACATGACCTTGATGTGAATGGAATGTTAGAGCTACTTTGAGTTTCCATTTGTTTATAGGTTAAATTGAATAGAAAGTCTGAAATTTCATACAAACCAAACCTAATTTTTATCCATTTAATGTTTAGCATCCCAGTTGGCATGCATTTTAGTCTCACAAAAAAATCAGTCACGGCCAACTCTGTTATAACTCTCTAAATAAAGAGTTGTAACAGAATTGGCTGTGACTGATTTTTTTGTGAGATTAGTTTTTATCCATTTAATAGTTTGAAAGAAATAAGAAAAATATAAGTGTGGCATTTGATACATTGCCATAATACAGTAAAATCTGCGATATCTGGCACCTCTGGGACCGAAGGATTGCCAGATATTGCAATTTTCCAGATATCAGAGTATTATAATTAATATGTATCTTAGTGTACTTAACAGTCTCATGGACTGACGTAATCATTTAACTTGTCACTTGATATCCTCTTTTCCACTTTTTACCAGCCCCTTCCCTGACGAAAGTGAAATATTCCAGGCACTGCACTATAACACCATGTAACAGGCAAAGGCAATAAAGCGACTGATTGTATCACACTGAAGTATCTGACCACCACTCCAAGTGACAGGAACAATGCATGAGCCAGTTGAATTCTCAGAATAGCGGCAGGTGCTGCAGGTTAATGTAAGAGTGAAATATGATGGGGCTGTTTGTCAATTTGCTGGTTGATAGAGATTTCCGGATAATCCAATACCAAATAAATCAGGTTTTACTGTAGCATTATTGTTCACATCTGCTTTATGCCTTTGTCTTAGTAGCTTTGAAAGTGTTACAAGATTTTTAGTTCTGTGAAAATTATTTGATATGTAATAATATGCAAACTTACAGTGTAAAGATATGGTGTATAAATCTGATGAATATGGGACAGCTGGATGTTGTTTTGAACTGCGCTCAATCTGGTAATGAATTTCATGTGTGCTGTTTCAGTCATGAATTGCTTTGCATTCATTAGTTAAATTCCAGAGTTGGATCTGTTTCTATGCAGATGACAAAATATGATAAAATGCAACAAAGTAAATCATTATTTTTCACCACCCCATTTTCATCTCAACCTCACAGCTGTGAGCATTACACCAGTTGTCTAGGTTGAACAACTGTAGGAACAGCTAGAAAAAGCCAAATTAAAGTACAAGTTTTCTTTAACTGTGTTTAAATCTGATTGAAATTTGGTGATTTAGATTTATTCTCTTTATTGCTGGTTTTATGAGTTTTATATTATCCAGCCATACTTTTTTACAAAAAGTTTTGGAATGGCACTCTTAAAAATGTGTGATGTTTGAAGCTAGAAGATAGTCATAAACTATGTAACATAGTGTTTCATGTTTCGTTCCTTGATGCAGAATTTAGTTAAAAAAAGTTGTGGTGGTTATTAGAGAACAAATCCACTAGCCATTGAAGTCAGGCTAAAAAGTAAGATATGTTTATTTGTGTTGAAATGGATAAATTGACACAAAAGAATTATTTTGAAACAAAGGGGAAGAGACTTGCATCAGGTGGTTACGAAACTGATCTCATTTCATGTAGACTTTCACATAACGGTCTGCTGAGTCTGGTCTTGGTCTAGTGAGTTTTGAAGAAGTGACCAAAACAAAGTAATAGGAAGAAGTGTAGGTATGACTACAAGAAAAGCATTATTAATGTCATCAGGATACGGTATGTGATGCTCTACTGTTTTGGTTGTGATGCAGTTAGCCAACATATGCATTTTTCATAATTGCTGATTATTAAGTGAAAATTTCTTTTGTTAAGTCTGTAAATGACTCAAAATGATGCTAAGGTTGTTGTAAATGACATACATGTGGAGTCAGAAATTGAAGCTGGACTTTTCAGGTGGGTTTTGGTGTGTGTGTCAGTACTTGTAAAATGTCAGTGGATTGGTTTGAACTTGGTTAATTCAAAATACCATAAACTTTGAAGCATGTGATTTGCCCTGGCTATAACATAGGATTTTGTGTACTTTTCAATGCACTTATTTCAAAATACTGTTAATTTGTATTTCAGACCTATATTGCAGCCCTTTGATTACTAAAATTTGAATAATTCAAAATACAGTAACAAAATACAGTAAACCCCCAAGGGTCCAGAATCCCAGTGATGTAGAACTCCTGACAGTCTGCTATAAAAATTGGCAAGTACTAATGCATGGGCTTGGGCAGAACAGTTTTGGCAGCAATGGTTGAATTGGACAATCCTGAGTTGAACTGGGTCATCCCACCACCATGTCACATGACCTTAGTCCATGTTTTCACTATGAGAAGTGCTTGTGTTTTCTTGGCTGTTTTAGGCAAAATTTCAAATATTCATACCCATTGCATTGTAATAATGGCTTTAAAAGTGAATGAAGATACTGTTGGTAGTAAATGTGTGGAAAGAATCAAGTAGCATCAACGATGACAAAGAATTTAGGAGTTGTAAAAATGCTCCTGTTTGTCTGGCATAGCCGATAGTCCAGCATATTTGATAGTCTAGTGCCACCTTGGTCCTAGTGGTGCCAGACTCTCAGTAACTTCCTGGACAGTTCACTTAACCTTTTAAAGCCTGGTGGTAACTTTACGTACCACCAGTTTTAAAATTAAAAAATTCTACATGGTGCCCACATTGTGTTTATGTGTTTTGTATGGATTTCAGAACAAACAATAACTTTTACCTTATAAAACATTAAGAGATCGGTTTTTATAACTGAAGTGGACAGTGTTTACAGCGCGGTACGCACTGAGTCCTTATATAAAACAGATACACTTCGTCTTTAAAGGGTTAAACATTCACCTTGTTTTAACACTGGATATGCCTGAAATTTTACTGTAAGAAACAATGGATTAAGATCAAAATTTGAGGAACTTGCAATATTGTTTCCTGGCCTGTGTTTTGATGTAAATTGTATGAAATTATGTAGTAGGCACTTAAAATATAAATAGAAGATCTTCCAGTCATGGGGTATTCTGATTGCTCAATTAACTAAAAAAAATCGATGCTTACAACGTAACATGAGGCCTTCACTCAGCCACGTAACAGGTAAGTGCACGTTGAAAAAAATGAGCAATTTGAAATTGAAAGCCCAGTTTTTGGTCTGGAGGTTTTACTGCACTGATATTAAATTTTTGATTTTTGCTAATGCATGTATGTGTTCACCATCAATTTGGGTTTCTTCCATTCTTGCATTTAACATTTTCACATGGTCCTAGATGACTGTGATGTAATTATAGCTTGTATAGTTCCCTTTATATGTTTACACCCTCTCATATCTGTGCTCCAGGGATCTTGATTTCACTTGAAACAAGTGTTTTATAAGACATCTTAGTGTGTGTGATTCTTCTGTCTCTGTCTCACACACACACACGTGCACGCGCCCACCAATCTGGTACTATGTATGTGTCTAGAGTTTCTTTTTGAAGGTATTTTGAAAATTTACTCAGCCAAAATTTTACCTTATATATACATTTAAATTTCAGTTATTCTGTTGACAAGCATACTTGCCATCATTGCAAGGTCTTTCATCTCTGTAAGTTTTCTTCAAGGGGAACTGGGGAGAGGGATGCTTAGACCCGGCCCCGTCTCCCCCATAAAGATGGCCTGATACTTGGTTAGGGCTAGTTGCAGAGGTTACAGAAGATAATTGGATTATAGTAGGGATGTGTTAGTAAATTCTAGGAGCCACTTAATATCTCTGGACTCTGTGTACCTCAGTTCATCACCATTTATATAATAATGTATTACAGTCAACCTCGGTTATACCGGCTTCAGTTATAATGGACTTCAGTTATAATGGATCGTTTCCCCATTCCCTGGCCATTTCCCTATGCTTTAACATTGTAATTACCTCAGTTACACTGGTCTCTTATATATCAGATCTTCGGTCACATCGGATTTCTCTGACATTCCCCAACAGTTGATTTTCTTTGGCCATACCATTTTTGACAAACTAATGGCAATTTCACAGAGGTTACAGTGTGTTTGAGCACAGGGTGCTCACTCATCAAGCAACATGACGACTGCAAATGTAATTTGATAGCATTTTGTACCCGGAGACGCCGTGGAGACTTGTAAATTTTGCAGTTTGTTTGGCTTTGCTAAGGACAAGGTCAAACCATTAGTGGTTATAATGGATAAGGCAGGGCAGTCTCTAGCTGTTTCATGCAGCAGGGAGAAGGTACTGTTATTGTCATATGCGAGCATCTTTATGGCACTTGGGGCAGAGTGCCCTGTCATAAATCAATTACGGCTTGACTTCGGCGCATTTAGTTGTAACGATTTAGTTGTAGCGATTTTGTAAGACTTTTACTTACCGTACATACACAGAATTCTTTTTTTGGCAAAGAAGTGATATGTGTGAGTATTGGCCAACCAACCAGGTGCGAATATGTAAAAAGGTAAAGCAATCCCATTACAGACCTGGACAGGCCCAGAGTGTTCCAGGAGGTAAAGGCTCCCAGATTTGAATACAGTCGGCACATGAAGGTGGCAAGCTTGTCAGCCCTATGCCCTGGCCACCTTTACTCCCCAGAAAGTATTCCTGGTACTGTTTCTGTTAGAGGCTGAGTAGGCCCCAGGGCCCCAGTGTGGCTGGAAGGATTATGTCAATGAAAAATTCCAATGGCATCATGGGGAATCGAACCCGAGGCCTACTGTTTTGTAGCGCAGTGCGTCAACCAACTGCCCCACACGAATACGTACAGTATTTAAACATTTTAACATTTTGGCCGATCCTAGTGGCCGCGCAATGTAAGGCGTGGGTCTGCCGCCTTTCGCTTGCTGGGATTGTGAGTTTGAATCCCACCCAGGTGATGGATGTCTGTCTCTTGTGAGTGTTGTGCGTTGTCACGTAGGGGTCTTTGCGTCAGGCCAATCACTCGTCAAGAGTAGTCCTACAATGGCCTGTTGGTCCATTGGGGGGGGGGGGGGGGGGGTTAAAATTTTTTGGTATGTCGTACAATAAAGTATGTGCGTAAAGGGAGCAATCAGGCATTTTGGTGTGTGGTGCTTCCATCTGTTACATCAAGGGTTCACGAATGTAGTAACGTGTGTTTTTGTGTGTGCAAAATGTAGCTGTTCATGTCCATGTGCAGTAAAACTGAAAAAAAGCATAACTTAAGTGGTGTTAATTTAAATGTTATTTTAAAACATAATTTAACCGAACCTCGGATATAATGGGCTTCGGCTATAGCGGTCATTTTTTTTACTGCCCTTGAAATCTGTTATAACCGAGGTTGGCTGTATTATGTGTTTGTTATTCATTCCAATGGTCTTTAGGGATACAAAATAAAGCTAGGAATTCAGCGGTATGCAGAATTAATTAAAACTATTCCTAATGTGGATTGGTTGTTTTGTTATCAGGATGCAATCATTAGTGAGAGTGGAACAAGTGATGCCTTGAATCAGCATTACATTAATGCACTAAGGAAATATGAAACAGTAAAAGATGAATATGATTCATTAAGAAAGCGGTATGATGATTTGATCTCTTCTCACACATCAGCAGTGAACAAACTGGAACTAGCACAGGTATGATTCCTTGTATTACTTTAGTTGAGTTAACTAACTATGTGGTTCTGAGTATTTCATGAGCAGATGGTAATTGGCTTGTCAGTTCCCTGCCTGTGTGGAACCTGCAGGTTTATTACCTTGTTCAGAAAAGCCAGCCATTTTACCCTGTCCTAGCAAGGAGAGTTCAGCTTCCACTCTCATGTAACATTTTTCAAATATCTATTTCCCGTATATGCCTTAGTGACAGAGTTGGCCTTTTCTCATTAGGTTTACCATCAAAAACTTTGTATGCATGTCTTAGCTCTGTCATATATGCTTCACGCTCTATTTTTCTCATTCTCCTTCATTTAAATACCATAATAGCATCAATTTGCATCTTCTCTTTTGGACCCAGTCTCTTGGGTGCTTTGTTATCAAACATCACTAGTTCTCTAATGAAGGTTTTCAGCCAAGTTTCACAGGCGAGTGAAAGTAATAAAATTGTATTTGCATACTATAATCTGACATTTACAGGAAATACATGGGAAGTTCATTTCCCAAACTGTTGCTTTGCACTCTCAGCGGTAAGCAATTTAAGAAATGAAAAACATGAGGAAGGTAGCTGAGTTTGATATTAGATTGCATATTACATCAGGGTTGGAAGAATGAAGGAGACAGGCAGACCAACTGGAATTTGTCCATGGCTCAGTTTTGTTAAAGTAACTGTCTGTTCATAAAGTATTTCAGTTTCAGTCCTTTTATGAAAGTGTTATTGTTACTCTACAATGTATGATCATGTGGTTGACAGCAGAAACTTCAACATTAGACAAGTGTGTGTAATACAGTTCTGTTTAGGCATAGAGAACATCACTGGCTGTTGTAAGCATTCCCATTTCACTGTTTACTTTTGGTATGCTTTAATTTTGAAACTCTTATGTGGTTAAACATGTGCATTTGTCAATTTTAAGTGACCAGTAATGACCATAATAAAAAGTATTATGTGTGTAGTAAATTACCATCCAAGCAGGGCTGTGTAATATTATATGTTGGAACATCATATATGAGGTGCATGGCATGAGTTCTTTTGTATGTATGTTATGTGTGAATTCTTTTGTGATCACAAGCATCTAATAATATACTGAAATTAGTGCTACATTGTAAGTTAAAATTAAATTAAGCTTGAAATTAATAGTTCAGATTAGAATTACATGTTATTATATATCATGTATTCTGTTTGTTTTCTCTTTATGCCTTCATCATATTGTTTTGTTATGTATTTCTTTGTATCTTTGGACACTATTTTGTGGCTTAAATTTTAATCAACTAAACTTTTATAAAATCAGATTACATTTTCCACCATATCACATGCACCAGTTAAATGTAATAAAGTGTTGTAAGTGTGTGTACCTTGCATTGTAATTTTTTTGTGGTAAAATGTGTCATGACTTTTTTGTTGGGTATACTGGCTCTTACGGTTGTATGCCCTTTATTGTCATTCGTAATGTTGTCCTTTTTATATTCTCATTGCTCATTTGCATAGCATGGTCTATTAATGAGCACTGAAGACATGTAATAAGAAGGTGAGGTAAATGTAGAAAGTGCAACTGTGCCAACAACAGATGACTTTGGTCCTGTAACTTTTATATGACTCATTATGACTTGTGTTTTATATATATTTCTTTAGCCCTGCAGTAACTGTTTACACAAATTGCCCTGATAATATACATGTGTGAGCTTTGTAATTAGAATGTTATGAAAAAATTGCTTGGGATAAAAATAAAAAAGTGGATCCAAAAAATGGAGCTAATTTTTGCACTTCCCTTGTAAGGAGTTTTGTCTCATAAGTAGTTTCTCTTCACTGGTCCATTGGAAAACTTCTTCTGTGGTAAATGCTGCATGTCATAGCCACGAGTTTGTGCGCACTTGTATCATTGATTGAATTTCATGTCTCATTGGGTTTGATGTATACAGAGTAGAACAGGGTCTTACTGTTCTTAATTTATTCTGTTATGTGTGTTGCAGGAAGAGGTGGCTCGCTTGAAGAAACAGTGTGATGAAGTAGCCCAAGAGCGCAATTCTGCTATTCGGGAACGTAATGGTTTGAAGCAACAGTGCACTTCTGCAATACGTCAGTGGGATATTGCTCTTCGTGAGGGGAATGAATACAGAGAAGCGCTTGCAAAAGTTCAGCAGCAACATGAAGAAGCAGTGAAAGAAATAAATCAGGCTATGGCTGTAAGAATGAAGGCAAGCAAGGACCTGAAGAGGCTGACTGAAGAGAGGAATGCTGCAATGCAGGAATATTCGCTCATTATGAGTGAGAGAGACACAGTGCACAAAGAAATGGAAAAGCTGTCTGATGATCTGACACAGGCTTTCAAGAAAAATAAAACATTAGAAGTTGAGAACAAGGATTTTGTTGAAGAGGTAAATTTACGTTCAGCATTCGTATTTTCATTTACAAAGTATGTCAGGAGAAGAACCAGTTTATACCCCACCTTTACCTCCATGATTCCCTGTGAAAATATCAAGGTGCATTGCCTCTGGTGGCTTTTAAAATTAGAAAACTAGTAGGTTATGTCTAATAACTCTGAAAAGGTTACCAGTTAAAGGGGAGTGTCTGGTATGCAACAGCATTTGGAAGCTGATATGAGGATAATGTTGTTGCTGTAATGTTGTAAAAGTCACACTTTATAAGTATAATGGGTCTCTCATAAGGATCTTATTGGATGTAATGTGGTTACAGTAATTTTTCATGTGGCACTGAAATGTAATTCTCTTGTAAGTCAGACACAGGGGTTTCTTGATTTAGCATTATGAGATCAATTTTCAGTTATACTGTAGGCCTATTATATGCCTTGTGGCTTTGTTGTGTTAGTGTACAGATACTGATGAAATTCAGGAGAAGTGAGCACATGTGCATTTAACTTGGACACTTTAAAGTCAATGTTAAACAAATTTCAGAGCATGTATTAAAGTCACTATTTTATGTGAAATAGAAAACATGGGAAGTAAAGGTAAAGTTGTCCCTGTGCATGGCATTAAGGCAGATGGGGGAGTGGAGGTATAGCTCCACCCATTCTTAACCTGGGAACTAGGTGAGGTGATTGGCAGCCACACACTCTGGTTGCTTTTCTTGGGGGNATAGAAAACATGGGAAGTAAAGGTAAAGTTGTCCCTGTGCATGGCATTAAGGCAGATGGGGGAGTGGAGGTATAGCTCCACCCATTCTTAACCTGGGAACTAGGTGAGGTGATTGGCAGCCACACACTCTGGTTGCTTTTCTTGGGGGAAAGAGCATGTGCTACCAGTGAAATAGATGGCTGGGTGGGCCCCAGAGCCAGTCTGGACATACTAGAAAAGAGAAAAATCTCTTGCCTCTGTTGGGAATCACACCATGATTCCATGATGGTCCAGCCTATAGCCTAGTCACTGTACTGAGTATGCAGTCCCAGCTACAGACAGACAGTGACAAAAATTAAAATAAGTATGACAAACTAAACATAGCTTATATTGAAATACAGTGAAACTCACTTAAGACGTCCCGGGTCAAGAAAATTTCCCGCCTAAGAAGTCAGAATAAAAAAGCACCAAAATTGTCCCATTTGATTACCTTTACAGGTTGCCCTTCTAATACATCCCTGCATAAGAAAATTTCATGCCTAAGAAGTAACAAATTTCACGATGAAACAATTTTTTTACCCATTTAATACATTTTCTGTTTCAAAATCTTAAGGAATTTCCCCAAGTTTCCATTCATTCTGTTCCCAAACGCAGCATTCAGATGGCGTGCAGTCAAGGTCATTTCCATCACATTTCACACAGCAGAATGACGCAACTTCATGGCTGTCGCAGAGGTGTCATATTTCTTCCACGATGCAGAGACTGCAGTGAGTCACTCCCCACTACTCAGTCTCTTATCACGACAACCGAAACATTGTATCAGGTGGCCGGAAGCCGATTCTAGCTGTTTTGTGACCTGCATGAGCCTGCATTTGACAACGTTTTGCCACTTCTACAGCACAGGACTTGGTGGAAACTAAGGCAGCCAATAATATTTCAAGAAGTTTAGGTGCACGCTTGCGGGAGTCACACGTTGCTGGGGGACAGTGGTTTGATGCGAGATCAGTGGCTGATTGATTGCAACAACTTGTTTAAACGTAATTTATCGGCGGTAATGTAAATGCTTCATTGTGTTGTGTGATTGTGGAACATTTGTGGTGACTGTGTGCAGATGGGTTACATCAGCAATTCCAGAAAATAAATTCAAGACACTGCAGAGTTAGTGAAAGTAACTGGAACTACTGACCACCCCTTATGGTCTACTTAGAAGCGAACCTATGGAAGCTGAAGATGTATACTGCTACTGTTTTTTTAAAAGAGCAACAACCCATGCTTGAAAAATATTTCAAGGAAAAGTACACATCTGGAATGACATGTGAACTTGTGAATGAAAAGTCAGTAACAGTATAGGTAAAGGTGTCAATAAAACTGTGAATGAAAGGTTACAAACAAAATGGGTAAATGGTCAGATACAAGTGAGAATGTGGTAAGACAGCTGCAAATTGTACAATTTCAGCATACATGTGTAATAAGTTCACAAAAATTTAAAAAATGGGACTCTTCAGTCCTACCCTTTTGAGAACTTTCCCGCTTAAGAAGTAGGATTTTCTTGGAATTTTCAAAAATGTCTTAAAAGGGTTTCGCTGTATAATATTCTCATGGCACTGAAGATTGGGTTGTATAACAAACTGAATGCGGTTAGGTTGTGACCTAATGGGATGTGACACCATTTGTTTTTCACTTACAATACTACACAACATAGAAGATGACAGTGTAAAAGAAAATTGGATTTCATTTACACTAGAACGTGCCTTCTTAGATTTGAAATTGACTTACAAGCCTGTTTTGTGGTCACATTGCTGTTCACATTCATTGGTGTGATGCAGTTTTAAATGATACAATTAGTCAGAAAGGGGGGATATTTTTGTGTTCAGTGTGAATTATACTTGAAGTTAATTTCACTTTCTTTTCTGTGACTGATTATAGAGCTTCCATAATATAAACCAGTTGGTTAAGTGGCATCATTATTGTTTTCCCACCAAAGTACTTCTGTGAGTCAAAAAATGTTAGGAGATATTATGTTTTGGATTGAAATGTATGTCTTTAAACAACCAGGTTTGTATTTAAATTTCAGTGCATGATTTGTGAAAAGTGCGAGTGTTATTTGAACAGAAAAAGATGAAATTGTGAAATACATGCATTTTGTGGAAAACAAAACACAGGTTATGCAGCATGTCTTAAAAATGCAGTTTATTTCCTCATTGCCCAACTATGTAAAGTGACTTTCTAGGGTTGTTGACACAGGCTGTTTAACGGCCAATCATTGTAGCTCAGAATCAAATGTAGTGCACTTTTTTCAGTGTATTGTGCTCCTGCCATATGAGTATTTCAGAATTGATTATGTACATGGCTTTTGTAATGTGCTTATTAGTGAATTTGCATGCATGTTATTACTCTTGTTGCAGAAAAAAGCTCTTTCATATCAAATAGAAACTTTGAAGCGAGAAATTGCATCTGCACTGCATGATCGTGATAAGGCATTGAAGGAATGTAATGATTTGAGAGAGAAATTTGGTGAATATACAGCAAAAGAAGAATCCACTAGAGAAGGTTTAAAGTCTAGATTGGAATACAATTCTTATAACAGGGAACGGTACGTAATAGAAAGAATTGTGTGTGCTGCATGTGAGATTTGAGATTAGCATGGTAGTCACTCATATTGTGGTTCTCTGTGTTATGTCACTTCATTGTGTGGTAGGCGTGTACCAGCATTACACCGTCTTCATCTTCCTACTCAGAAAATAATGGAGCCAGTGTGCTTCTCTGAAACGTGTATGGTCTCTGAAATTGCCATTATGCTCTCAGGCAGTAAGATGTGCCCTATCCCCACCCAGCTAGCCCTGCACAATGGAAATGTCAGCATAGTAACCACCTATTCAGATCATATAACCCAGAAGACTACAGTATAAACTTATGTATAGTTCGCAGTTTTTGGTCGAACTGAGTTTCAGTGAATATTTAAAGAACTATGTGTTATTGTATTCTTGTTGTTGTAATTACATTTCTGTTTTATGCAAATGGGATATTTTATCCATGTGTCATCTTCTGTGTCACATAAGTCATTTTGTATGATAGTGAATGCAGTAATTTTTGAGTGTGGGTGCTGAGTGTGTACACAGAATTCTTCTTCTGGAAGTTAAGATTTTTAAAATTGTTAAAATAGTTTACTTCTTTACTCACATATTTAAAGTGTATTTTTGTATAAGATATTTCAATAAGTTGGTTTTTGTAAAGCTTTATAATAGTGAGTAACTGTAAATAATAGTTTCATTTTTTCTGTGGCATATTTAACACCAGTACTATTTTATGTACTTACTCCTTGGCGGTACAGCCATCTGAGAGCCTTAGCCTCCTTAATTACAGACACCCATTCATGTCTGTCCACTGCCTTCTGTCACCATAGTAGTAATTTAGAACACATATGTTTGACACAAAAGTTTGAATGTATCTCACATATATATAGATACATGGTTTTTCTTCCTGTTTAGTGATAATTCAAGAGAAGTTTCCACAGAAGTTTTAAAAAGCACCAGAGATATGTATGGAAAGTCTCAGAAAGAAAGAATGGATAATCTGGATCAAGCAAACCAAGAGATTGACAGGTTACGGAAACAGTTGGATAAATTGCAAGTGGAGCTTCAAGGTGAATACTGACAAAAAGAAAAGGAGAGTTCAGTATTAAATTGTAAGCACGTTCCTGTTAAATGAAGTTCCTGCTTTCAAATTGAAAGAAACCTTATTCTTTCAAGGGAGTTTTGTGAGAGACAAGTGTTTCCTTCAACTCTGACATCTCTATCAGTATTTGGTGACTTTTACACAGTTCATTTGTGCTAAATGTGCATGTGAACTGTTCTTTGTTTGGTACTGTTAGTACCTTCACATTCTGCATAGAGGTTCTTACATGCATTTGCTTTCAGGAGAAAAGAACATAAAAATATTTGAATTGTGATGCAGTAATTATGAATTTCATAAGACTAGTTAAAAAATATTTATTTTTGATAGATATAATACACACACGTCACAGCTGTAAAGTATGTGGTTAATCACTGTGTAATGTCCTTTGCATATTTGTATTAATTTTGATTAGTTAAATTTTTATAAATAATTGTCCTACTGTTTTCTGAAACTGAAATTATGAGCTTGTATCTTTTGTGCTAATTTCTGATGCTGCCTAAATTATTGAGTAACCCTAGCCACCATATAGTTATGACATTAAGGGTTGGCAGTCAGCAACTTCATGATGTAGTTGCTGTACTCCTTTTATTTTGAAAAGTCAGATTTGAAGTCTTGTCCAGGAAAGTGGTTGCCCTGGTTTTAGGTCTTTGTGGTTTTCTGTAATTTGTGTGGGTTACTAGTAATCAGTAGAAATGGGGTGCCAGCAATATATTTCCACTACCTCAGATTGGGCCACAACATGCACGTGTTAAAATTTAAATTTGACAGTGCAATAGAAGTTATGGATTTTAATGTGTAAACAAAAAGTTGACATTAGTATATATTGTTTAAAAAAAGAACCTTAGTTTCTGCATACAAAACTGTTCTAATTCAATGTGTTATGTGGGTTATTTAACAGTGCTGTTACCGTCAACAACTGTGTAGTATTGGATAATAGTGTGATTCATGAATGATGAATTTGAAAGAATTTGGAAGGAAGTGGTAATGTCCTAATTGTGATGCTCTTCCAGAATTTTCCTGAAGGTACTGGAGAAAAGCGCAAAAAGCCAGTCATGGTACCTGTTGTCCTCTTCAAGGTTCAAACCAGGCACTTTCCCAAATATAAGTCTCTGTTTGGTAATTGACATTTATAATGATGGAGCTTCTCTCATCTTTCCAAAATACTGTCTGTGTTTGCTGGGTCATGGACAGCATTTTACTTCTAAATGCCATGGTCCACAAGAAAAGCATGATTTTGCTAAACTTTACTATATTGCTCATTTTGAGGGGCATGTGAAAGCACAGGGTTGGCTGCATAGCGAGTATCACTGATGTAAGTGTAAATGCTGAGATTGCAAGCCCCTCTGGTATAGGTTTCTATCATGTCTGTTCTCACCATTTACTGCTTTATTGATACAGCATCTTCAAATAATCTGAGAAGGAATATAAGGTTTTCACCAAATTTTAATGCTTTTTACGGTTGTTTATTGATTGTGTATACTTTATAATAAAAACAGCACTTTTCATATAATTTGTAGGACACCTTGGACTGTACATTTTATGTTCCTGAATTTGGTCAGATGACCAATTGCCTGCAGTAGGAAAAGGTTATGATCACGTTTAATTGAAACTTCCTTTTTCAGAGGCTACTCAAGAAGCCGAAGTTTCCAAGCGACGGAGGGACTGGGCATTTAGTGAGAGAGATAAGATTGTGTTAGAGAGAGAAAGCATTCGCACTCTTTGTGATCGGCTGAGGAAGGAACGTGACCGAGCAGTGTCTGACCTAGCAGAAGCACTTAGAGACTCTGATGACATCAAGAAACAGCGGAATGAAGCTTCAAAAGAACTCAAAGACTTAAAGTATATTTATTTATGTTATCTGTATATGTAACTTCAGTGTAATGTGTTTATTGTTAAATGTTACAATTAAAAATTTGTCCGTAGGGAAAAGATGGAAGCTGAACAGGAGAAGGAAACTAGAATGCAACAGTTTCGCACTGTGGGTCACAATCATAGCCATGATTCTGCTATTGATGCTGACCTCCAGGAGTGGGAGACAGAAATACTGGATATTGATTTGGTAAGTTTCAGCAAGGAAATACGTAAGTTGCATAAATTAATTTTTGTGGCAATAATGAAGATTGAGTGTTTATTCAAATATAATACTTTTCCAACTAATTCACTGTTTTTAATGTCCATACATTAACACACTTATAATATTTTGCATCTTAGTCCAACATGTTTCGATCCTACAGGACTCGCTGCTAAAAAACTGAAAGTTACACTCACAGTTTGTCCAGTATATGTTGTAGAACCAAAAATAATTTGTTAACTTGGAAGTTTTTCATGTGTGTGGCTCTGTGTGTTTATACTTTGTGTTTGACGTTGGATGTGATTGGCAGAAGTTGGGTGCAGGGACTGGTTTACAACATACACTGGAAAAGCTGTAAGTGTAACTTTTAGTTTTTTAGCTGCGAGTGAGTCCGTGATGGTGATCCTGTAGGATTGAAACATGTTGCACTAAGATGTGAAAATATTATTTATAAGTGTGTTAATATGTAGACATTAAAAACAGTGCATTAGTTGGAAAAGTACTGTATTTGAGTGATAATCATGCACAGGATGAGCGATATAAAAAATTGAGTGTTTATGTTTGTATATTTAGTGACAGTATGTTTTTTGTTGTTGGTTCTAGAGTGGACTTGCTTCAGATGATGACATTGGTTTTGATTTGGTTGGTGGAAGGGATGATCCACATTATCCTAATGACAGTGGCATTTATGTATCATCAATCACCAAAGGCAGTGTGGCAGATGGAAAGCTAAAGTAAGTTGAAAGACAAACCAGCAAGGCTGTTGACTGATGTGGGCTTCCTCTGGGGGGTTTTCCTTGTGAGGACTGAAGTTGTTTCAAGTTCTGTCATTATTAAATTCAGATATAGGCTCATATAGTTATCATGTGTGTGAGTACATGTTTGAATGCTTGTTTGCCTGTTGTATCATCAGAAATTTAATTTATTCTGAAAGTGAATATTCCATTAGTTTTTGATTAGCAAGTCTTACGCGAAAATGAAGTTGAAATTTATTAGGATAAAAGAAAGTTATATTTAATTTTTCATTTCATTATTTAGCAGTAATATTAATTCCAGTTTTTTGAGAATGTATTTATTAACAGTTTGGTTTTCTTATATTTGGTTTTACATTTAGTGAACCAAAAAAGGTACACATGGAAAGTGAACACATTTCTAAAGTATAACATTTACACTAACCTTAACATTCACCCTTCATATTACCTGCACCCTATATACAGTAGTCGATACCAGTTCCGTTGTGTCATATATTTGCCATGTAGCAGGAAGACTGTTTGAAGTGGTGTGTACCTGGGTGTGTGTCTGTGTGTGCAGTGGAGTTTTCTGGCGGGAAAGGTGGCAATACTCACAAAGCAAAGTAAGTGACTATAAGCCATTTATACCTTACTTTCCTTAAAGGAAAAAGTTTCCAGTACTGTGCACCACCAGGAAACAGTCACTGTGTGTGTGTGTGTGTGCATGCGCGCACACATGCGTGCGTGCATGTGGGGGGGGGGTAAGAAAATCATTCAGAAGTGTTCTGTATTTCTTATTGCAGGCTTAATGACTGTATTAGTCGAGTGAATAATTTGGATTGTAGTAATGTTAGCAAGAGGATGGTGTTGGAGACAGTTCGTTCAGGTGGTGGTGTGGCCAGCATGGTTGTTCGGAGGCGTCGAATGGGGGGACGTTCCCTTCATACCACACAGGTAGGCTGAATATGTCTTGCGTGTATGTTGTAATTGTTATTATATTAGTTTAAAATATGTAATGTGTGAGGATATACAATAGAACCCTTGCTTAATACATCTTTAGGGGAAAGGAATTTTAATATAAAATAGAGAAAATTGATGTAAAAAGGTAGATTAGTAGTGTTATATTTTGCAACTCAATGATATTACACAAGTTCTTACTCAAAATGCTTAATACGGAGAGTTAGTTTTTCTTTTCTGCCAGTAGCAGGTGTGATGCAACAATTGCATGGTAAATGAGTTTGTGATGGTTGTGTACATTCACTTTCCTGTAGACAAGCTTGATGGCTGTGTATATAAAATCCATACATTACTGAAATGTCTTTTTTATTATACATTTACGGGGATTAAATACCATTTAACATATATATAAATGGATGCAGTTTGTGAAACAAGCCAATACAAAATTAAACACAATGTGACCATATCTTTTCATCACAAAAGATCACTGATCATACATTAATACTAAGAAATGAGGCAGATTGATAGTAATATAATTCTAGCCTTTGGAACTCACACAGGGTAAGGTCACAAATAACTGACACATTTGAACAGTAAATTATTTATTCATTAGAAAAGGTAAGAAAATTTGTTTACATTTGCATACTTTACATGCTTTGGGGTTTCATGGGTGGCATGTGGAGTGTAGATGATAGCTTCTTCAGACGCTATGTATTCTGGGACATGTTCAGTGAAATTTTTCCTGACTTTCTGTAGAGCTTCATCTGTTCTGGCAGTTTTATCAGAAATACACATCTGCAACTCTTCAGGAATTTGTGCTTTAGTTGCATACACATTGTTTTTTCATGTAAACCCACAACAAGTGGGGGCTGTGTGATTACCTTAAAAATTATGGGTATGTAACTAAACCACAAACTAAGGAAGAGTTAGAGATGTGTATTCGTGACAACTGGTGGAACAGGTGAAGAAGTGCTATGCAAAGTAATGAAAAATTTTCAGTAAATGTGTTCAAGAATTTATAACTTCTAAATGAGTTCATCTTTTACAATCCGTATTCACTCATAGAACTCCAAGTGTATAGAACATACATATGTAAACACATTTGCTTTCCTGCTTTTATTGAATACGTAGTTACTCTTCAAATATGTTACTTATTTCTGACGAACCTCATGCAATGGCGTGTGATAATACAAAGACTCAGATATTAATAGAATAAATGCAAGCACTTAAAATAAAAGTATTAGCAAAACATATGTAGGAAAATAGTATTGTATGTGTATGGTACTGTTACCAAGGTTAGGAAAAATGAAGATATAATAGGGGTGAGAGTGTGAAGTCAAAACTGGACTTTCACTTTAGCTGATATATGTGGAATTACCTGTGTACTTGAAGTGACTGTGCTGAGATAATATATATATATATTTTTTTTTTCAGTTACACCTGAATGTTAGTGAACATGGTCTGACTCTTGAAACTGGAATCTACATTTGCAAAATCAATCCAGGCTCTTTAGCTGCAAAGGAGGGGAACTTGGCAGTGGGGGATAGAGTTCTTAGTGTAAGTTGGAAATCCGTGTTTATTTTTGTACAGTTTCTCAGTGTTCAGTCAGTTTCTTTGAAATTTTAAATGAACGCTTCATAATAAGAGTCATTATTCTTTTTCTTTAGATTAATAACAAACCCATGGATGGACTCAAAAGTGCCAGAGAAGCAATGGCAATCATGGATGAGGCATGTGACATCTTAACCATAACAACTGTGAAAGGATCTATGTCTCCAATCAATTCAAATTCTAGTGGTCAGATTGTTACTTCTGAAGAAGAAAGAGGATGTTTCAGCAGCTCAAATTCCACATCAAAATCAGTAAAGAAAAGCAGTCAGAGAATGGTGAACAGCTGCTCACAGACTGATGATGAGAGGCTGGTAGGAATGAACAGTCATGGTGCAGCAGAGGAATTTGTTGACAAGAGATACATGAGCAGTGCTTTTGGGGTAAATGAACGGGCTGTGTACAAAGTAAGCAAGTCAACAACAGAGAAGCAAACTAACTCTGGGGCTTGGGAAATGATACGAGAGAAGATTGACATTGTTCGAGGGAGACGACATTCGAAGGAAAGGAACCGTGAGAGCACAGATGAGAAGAAACATCGGAACTCATCACCTAATACTTTTGAACAGGAAAGAGATGATGCAATTGCTGAATTAGACTCAGTGATTGAAAGTTATCATGGCAAAACAAGTGGCAGTGTGCTAAAACGTAGTAGAAAACGGGGAAAAGATCTTGAAAAGAATGGTGGTACTTGGCCGAAAGCTCGTAATGGTCCTGTGATAGAGCACGGTACTGGTACAATTCTGCACCCGAGGAAACATAAGGAGAGATTACCACTTTCTGAACTGTTAAACAACCCTCCCAAATACCCTCCTGACACTCTTCACTACTGTTCCAGTGGAGGACCTGAGCAGCCCTCCCGACCCATGAATATGGCCCATGATCGGGCAGTATCATGCTCAGCAGCATACAAGACTCAAGATGCAAATTCTGTTCTGCATTTCAACAAATCAGGCGGTTTACTCTGTACTCAGAAATCATTCACTCCAACTCCGTTCAAGGAGTTAATGTGCGAGAACAAATCTAGTACTGAATTCAACCGGGACAGGGAAAGGGACAGACTGAGTGTCCTTGCACCTTCTGATGCTAGCATTGACTTCTCTGTCAAGTCTGGGAACATTGGTAAGGAGGTGCTGGAGTACTATGCAAAGAAGAAAAGTAGCAAATACCCACCTAGTGACAGTGAGAGCAACATCAGTCCAGTGGAATCGCTGCCTTCACACAGTCGTATCCACTCACAGCTGTATGGAGTTCCTGCCACCATACATCCATCCTTGGTGAGGTCGCTGCCCCATTATCCCTTCACACCTTTTCACTTAGCACACCCTCATCCACATCCACATTCTGATTCAGTGACCACTTCTTTGCCAGCAAGGTATCCTTCCCCACCACACCTTCCATCCTCCCAGAGTGGAGAGTCCATTGGCCTACCGGACTCAAGATCCTACTGCTTTGAACCACCATACAGCCCAACTCCACAGGTGCGTTCCACCATAATGTCCAGGAGCATGAAATTCAAAGTAGTAAAACCTGGATATAATGAAATGGAGTAGAATAACATACATTGAGTGGTGTTTCATTTTCAGTTAATTACCAGGTAACATAAGGGTATAATAGTATGCTGTAAATGAATTTAATTTATTGTTTGATTTAGTTACCATACTTTAAATGCTGGTTAGTTTTTCATGGTTTTCTTACTGACTTTGGCCTATAGGTCTTAGATACTTTTGTGAAGTTGGGATACCAACCATGTACATGATGATGTGAAATAGTACTACGCAACTTACATAACAATTTCTTTTGTGTCTTATTTGCCTCTTGATGACTTCATGTTAAGCCAGAACGTGTGGTATTACACTATCCAGTATACAAAAAGAGTTATGACTGATGGTTATTATCCATCTGTGGTTTTTTCATGGCTATGCTGCACATATGATTTTTTGTAAGATGTTAGAAGTGTACTGATATTTAGTAAAAAAAGTACGGACAGACTTCAGCCGAGAGGATTTTCTTGAATTAAACTTTAGCCCTGGGGATTCCATTGTTGAATGGTACTTGGCATGCTAACACATGAAAAACAGGAGCACTGGACTCAAGGTCAAGGTGTCAAGGTGTTCCTTTTTGTCAAGGGTGGTACTTCAAACCTAGACATAATTCCAGACCAGAATCAAAATGTGACATATCCTTCTCAGTTTGAAATTGTTATGAATCAAATATGTAAATGGTACTCTCAGAATGGGATATGTCTTGACAATTTCCCTCATACCCCCACAACCTTAGTTTTGGTTGCAATAGCAATTTGTTTTCTAATTTGTAATACAGAAAATGATGTGCACTTCCAGTGTTCATCCTGCCATAATAAAACGGATAGTAGCAACCAGTAACCACATTAATTTTTAATATCTGCACATGTACAGAATTTTAAAAAAGTGTATGCGCTCTATCAAAAGATAGGATTCATAGCAGTAGTAACATTCTCCATTATGTTACCCAGAAATGTGAAATTGAAAGGAGTATGAATTCGCTTAAAGTGATGCTGTCATGAAACAAGGAGTTCTGGACAGAACTCATAAAGGCTTCTCTGCTGCACAGACTGCTAGTAATGAAAATGTTTTGTAGTTAATTTGTAAATAGGTAATGTGAATTTATGACCAAACAGTGCAGTGTAATGTAACTGATGGCTTTGCACGTAGACACATTCTCTGATGGTCATTTGATTGACCCTTTGGTGACAGAATTAAGTGCCCAGTGTACTCTGGGAAAGATGGGGATTGAAATGGCCACCCATTACTTTGTGTGTTTTTGGCAGATGATTTTAGGTGATCTTTAGTTTTGTCAGCATCACACCACACGTCAACTGGTCATCTTTCATTGCTAAAGGGTGAACTCTGGGAGTCATATTTTGTAGCCTGCAGTTGTAAGTGGAGTATAGTATGGATTACTATTATCGTTGTCATCATCACTGTTTTTTTTTAAATCCCATTGAAATTGGATAGTCTTACCAAGACAGTATTAATTAGAATTTTTTCCTTCCCTTACCTATGCCTGGAAGGAAATATATCAGAGAAACTGTTAGTATCATTATAACCGGGTTTTGCTGCATTTTTTCACTTTTTGATTTTAATTATTTTGGCCAGGTTGCAGTTTTGTTTAAATAATGACAATATAATTTTGTTTTCAGACGTTCCATCACTCACACTCGCCCTCAGTTGACCTTCATCACCATCATAAACCACGCCCGATGCTACCAGCTCATTCTCATCCTGGTTATCGTGGTAATGAGGAAATTATCTCTGTCAGTTATCACAGCTATGAAGGTGGAACATTTCCACGGAAAAAAGAAAATCAGCGTATCAGGTGAGATTTTGAAAATCTAGTCATTACAGCATAACATAAAGGTGTGTGCTCTTAAATTCAGGGACCTAATGGCACGTTAGTGACAGCATTAAGGGTCTCACACTTCATGCTGGCTAGGTCATGTACACGTCTAACAAAACTACAGCTTTGTGAATATGGGGAGTAGCAGTCCTCCACTGTGGTTCAGAGCCCACTTTTAAGCTGTACATCTGGTTTGCTGGCCCTTGTGTACATCCTACCTGCTCGTTGCCTTACCATTGCCCAGGGAGGCAGAGACCAGGAAGGTCAAGTAGAGCATCAGTTTAAGATAAAAGGGCTTGACAGCTGACAACCCACGCACCAGAACATAACTGGAGGTCGTAGCCACAATGTATTATCAAAGAACGTACAGTTGATCTCACGGTGAATTTTTACATTGGAATTCATTACAACTTCTGATATCGTTATGGGCATCACCCACAGTGTAAAACTTCTAGTGTGTGTAATTTCAAACATGACAGTGTGGTTGAAAGAGGCCTTAAAACCAACACAAATATTGGACATATTCTATGAAACAGTTTTGTTAGAACATTTCAGAAGCTGACTGACTGACTGCATGGAGCAGAGGCCTTCTTGAAAAGCTAACTAGGCCTCAGCTAGTCAAGAAATTCCCCGCATTTTATGGAACCCAAAGTTTCATTACTGCATTTACAAGAGCCCACCACCTATCCCTATCCTAAGCCAGCTCAGTCCAGTCCATGCCCCCCCATCCCACATCTTGAAGATCTATTTTACTGTTACCCTCCCATCTATGCCTGGGTCTCCCAAGTGGTCTCCTTCCCTCAGGTCTCCCTACCAAAATGTTGTACACACCTCTCATTTCCCCTGTACATGCTGCATGCCCTGCCCATCTCATTCTTCTCAAGTTCATCACCTGGACTATATTTGGTGATGAGTACAAATCATGAAGTTCCTCGTTATGTAGTCTTCTCCACTCTCTCAGAAGTTGATTGCTTAAAAATGTGAAAGTTGCTGTGTTGATTTCATTGTGCCAAACTAAACTTGGTCCCTGGATCATTTCCTCCTTTTAATTAGCTAATGGATTGGTTCTATTTTTTTACTTGATGACAGAAGCAGAGCCAATTTTGAAAAGTCTGTGTTTTAACAAAAATGAAACAACAAAAAATTTCAGTAATTATCTCATTAGTAGCACCCCATGACCACAAACCTTGAGACTTGTCTCAAAGAGGCGTCAGGTTTGGAACTACAGAACAGGAAAATTGCACCTTCTTGTTCGTAGTTGTATACTATGTCAATAAATTGAGATTCATCAGTTTAAAAAGCTTATTAGTTAACAGTAGGGGAAGAGTTATTTTGGTGGTACATTGTGATATTGGGGATCCACCAGCATTTTCAGAAAAATTTGTATTAATTTGTATTGTTCCTGATAACACTTTGCTCTAGCTGCATGACGTTTAGATCTGTGTTCCCCCTCCCCACAAAAGGGCTTCACTATTGACAGCTGGTACATTAACCTATAGGAACTGGAATTATATATGTATATCATGATGACTCAGGTTTTCCTAATTTAGCAGGGATGTTTAAACTTCTACCAAATAAACACACAAGAGACCGGCATATGGCATGCTAGGCCATTTGCCAGTACATTTTATAGATCAGCATTTGGCCTCATAGGACAATGAAGGTTTGAATAAAATACACCTCACTATGGTCTGTGACTGTCATCTAAAATATTTTTGAGTACAGTATATATTTTATTAAAATAAAAGTAAGTATTCAGTATAATCACTGTGCTGTTTGTTAGATTTGTAATTGTAGATTTGTATATATAAGGTTAATGAGGTACACAAAACTGTAAGAGCAAGCTGGAAAATGTGCTGCACTGAGGTATGCAGTTCCACTGTCATTTCAGTCATATGAATCAACTGTTTAGGTTGTAGCTGCAGACATACAAAGCCAGTATAATAGTGTCACATATGTTTTGAGCTTAAGGAAGTGCAGTTTGTATACTTACCTAGATATATTTACATGCACAGATACACACGTGGGTAATCTATTCACAGAGGGGGGCAACTGACCCAGTTACTTCTAGTAGTGTCCAGTCTTAAAAGTTGTTGCATATGATGATTTAAAATTGGATTTTATAAGGCTGCTGCATATTCATTATTACAGTTCTTTGTATTTTCCTGTGTGTTTTGTTTTGTGTAAAAAAAATTCCACCAAAATTAAACAGGACAATACTTACAATAATAATAATATTGTTTGTGGATAAATTTTCTATCTGCCGGCAGGCCACTAAACTGCCAGTCTGCAGGATCCTATAGTGAAATTACAAGTACTCAACAAGTGGATCATTTTAACATATTGTGAAGGTGAATCATGTAGCTTTTAATTAATGTAAAGAAGCATCCATTTATCATGCTTATTTTCACATGTATGTTGAGTGGCACATTGACTGTACACAAGACACACACATTGCTGCATTATCACAAAACTTGGACTGGAGGACATTTCATATTTTGTTTGAAACAGATACTGTAGGTTTTAAGGTGCTTAGAATTGAGAAGTTACTAGATGCCAGCATAGCTGCACATTCTCTGCTGTGTCTCATAGTTACGCAACTGATGAGTATGTACGCATGCCATAGCATAGATTGTCAATATCTGTGACCAGAAATTGCACTTTTTAGACAAATATTAGTGTAGTATTGCTTGCGCAAGCATTGCTCAAGTTGCAGTGTATTGGCAGTGCATATGTCATGAAGTCTACATTCTCTATAGAATGAATAGAAAAAGTAAGATGATACATGCTGTACATGCAAATCTGTGTGTTTAAACTATATTATGAAATTCATGTCTAGTGTAAGGATTCTGACATGTTTCCTCATTACATCAAAAACCATAAGACTTGTTGGACATGTTCTTCAGTTTGTATGAAAATAATATGTTACTCCAGTAAATATTAAATGAATAAGTTGCATGCAGAAATGAATGTAGGTATTTAAATGTGTTATTTATAATTTTTCTTTGATTTTAACCAGAATTGTAATGAGTTACCAGGACGTAGTAAAACTCCCCAATTGTCAATCTGTGGAAAAATCTTTTCAGTGATCCTCAGGTTCTTATATGGGGACAGGTGGACAGACATGGCGAACATAGTAAGCTACTATTTGCATCATTTTGTTGTGAATGCAGCAAAAGAAAGTAAAACTGGAGACAGTTTAAATTATAATCAAGTCTAACGCTTACATAGTCACACGGTGTATATGTATAGCATGTGGGCGGAAGCTATGTTTAGAAGTTATCAGGACCAAGCAGGAAACTTTGATGCCAGTAAGTATTGGGTGTCTTCTGAAGACCCTTGTTAATTGTTGAAACATATATCTACACAAATATGCACACATTGTAGCAGTTCTGGAGTTTCCCCCAATTCTTGGTTATCTGGCAGTAAACCATAACACTTGAGGAAAAGTGTACAGAACATTAAATATGGTTTAGTTTTCCTTCTAACATCTGTTCAAGACATTGTGTGTGTGTGTGTGTGTGGTGCGCATGCATGTGTGTGCACGTGTCGCGCGCATGTGTGTGTGTGAGAGAGAGAGAGAGAAAGAGATAAAGGGCACCCTGGTTTCACTCCCTGATTTACTTCTACCATTTTTTATATTTCAGACTTTTCATTATCTACTGCGAATTTGGATCTAGACAGAAGCTTTGTACCACTCATATGAATCACTCTTGAAAACTTATGTTAATCATTACTTGGTAAAGTTTATTTTTTATTTTATCCAAGGCTTTATCATAATGCAGGAGGGCAATTAGAGTCAGAGTTGCGACCTCACTCTCTTAGGCTGCAGGGTGTTCCTCTTTCTCTGATGCCTTTCCTGTCACCTGTCTAGCAGTTGGGCCCTGCCAGCTGTACTTAGTGTATGCTGATTTCCTCACCACCCAAGGTGGAGAAACCATCGAGGCAGATTACGGTGGTGGTGGTGGTGGTGGTGGTGTTAATGATGATGATGATGATGATCATCATCATCATCATCATCATCATTAACAACAACAAGTTTTCTTCAGGATTAAAGCAGCTGGGGCAGGAAGTTAGCATGCAGTTCCATCTAGTTTTGACATCAAGAATGAGTGAAGCTGTACCTTCACTTCCCCATGTGCCATAATGTAATCTGCTAATGAAGTATTTAATTAAAACTGTGCTGTGTCATTTATTTGTATATATTCAGGTAGGGTGTCCATCTGACCAAGTTCTCGGTTGCTGTTAGTATAGCAGTTCTGACACATTCACCACTTTTCTTTAATTATATTGAAGCCATATTAAGTATGGAAAATGCATATTTGCCATAGTTGTTCTTACATGTGCATGTGCTTATCTGTGTCCGAGATGAAGTGAGTTGTAATTTTGTAGGGAACAGTTAAGATTTTGGTTTGAAATGCTGGGTCAGGAGGCCTAGTAGAACAGGGAATTATACCACATAGCTCAAGAAGTGGTGCAGAGTTTCTTGCATGTACATTGTGGTTTCTTTTTGCAGAAATGAGTTCCAGCAACTATCTTCTTTGAAAAACAAGCATTAAAAATGTAAAATCCTCTTACTGATGATGGGGTACTGACAGGGGTTGGAATAGTAAAGAAGGTAATATAGGAACCATCAATGACAACTCAGATTTACAGGTATTTAATATTAGTTGTGATTGATGGTTTCCATATTACCTTCATGAAATATTGTGTCACGATGAGACTACAGACCAAAGGTTGGAATAGTGTTGATTTTTTTAAATTTGGACTTATAATCCCAATTTTTGTTAAGGAATTGTGAGAAGGCTTTCATTCCAATTTCCCCCCCCCCCCCCCGACGTGTCACATGTTTTGGCATTGTACTTTTTCTGAGAAAGAAAAATAGCTATGAAACTAGTTAATATGTCAGATGAAAAATATTATGTAGTATGCAATGCAGCAATGTTTTGAGATAGCCTGTTCATTGCAGCTTGCATTTGCTGCTTGTAACCCCTCTTATCTGTGACAAGCATTTAAACATTCTCAGTTCTTACTTAAAAACCTGTTACAGAAGAGAGAAGACGGGGTATATTTATTGCCCATCACTTGTATAGTTGAATAATACACATTTCAAGGGTAGATTTTTATGTTTAATGCCAATTTTCATAGTATCTTGTACATTTAATATCAGCTGTAAAACTGCATTTGTTATTATAATTGTCACATGTTAGCCAGATACAATGCCTTAATATTACAAATATTGAGTTACCAGTTGTGTGAAGGCCAGTGTTGTGTGCCAGTGGTGTGTTCTTATTCATAAAGTATCCAATGTGAACTTGGAGGGGGGCAGGCACAGACAGGGTGCATCACATCATACAGATCCATTGACATACCGAAATGTGTGTAAATGATCATAAGCTGTAATGCTTTTTTAATGCCATTATGTAAGGTAGCTTGCATATGTCTCACATATGCAAGTGACAAAGGCAGGTGTTCTTAAATACATGTATTTGCTGAATCTTTCCATTTGCCACAGTTCTAGTTCACGGTAATATTTTTGGTTGTAATGTTTTAGTCAGATTTGTGTGCCATGTTTGACTTCTATTTACTGCATACAATTCATGATTTCTTTTTTGCTGCCATGTTAGGTGACTGGAATTTACTTTTCGTTAGTGAACTGTAGAAGAAACTAGCATATTGTATTTTTATAATTTTATTGCATACATTTGTGTATGTTTAAAGGTGATGATAAACATGATGTAATCAATTTCAATGTACAGTCCAACAAGTCCATTTCAGGAATGCACTACTGATGTGCAGCATTTGGTTACATGACAGAGTCAAGTTTGTAGTTGTGTCTCTTACAGCATGACAGGCCTTTGTTTGCCATGTTGACTGCTAGTATAAGCATTTAAAATTTGTAGTAGTAGGAGGTGTTTGTGATTCCCTTCTTGTGTAGTGAGATGTGTGAACGTTCTCACCATGCTGAAATATCCTTTGTATTTTGGTTTTCCAATAGAATCCCTTCGAACCCAAGTGTGACGAGCAAAGGTAGTGGTGGTAAGGTCTCAACAGGCAGCATTGAGAGAACATCGGACCGAGGAAGCCCAATGCCAACATTTCATGTGGAAGTGCTAAGTCCTGGACACAGAGAAAACAAACGTAACTCTCTACCAGACTATTGCTTTCCACATAAGTGAGTGAATTATACCAATAAAATGTTTATTTTTTCTGTGCTGTATCTTTTCACTGAAGTTGGCATGTTGACTTAGGTCAGTCGACATTGTGATGGGGACTCACTGTGCTTTTCCATTTTACTGTTGTCGTGTGTTATCTGTAACATATCCTCCATCTTCTTTACTGGCCACCTTAGGATGCTGAACACTTACCGCATCATTCCCAACATTTACCATATCATCCACACTTCTGGTGTTAAGAGTGCATGACTGTGTTAAGGTGACAGTTCCGTTTTTATGGTTTTTTGTAGACTAACTTTAGGTCTTCTCAACTTATTGAACTCATCTTGTATAAACAAGGTGCTAGCACTTGGTCCATGGTTTTGGTATGACTTCCAACTTGTGCCCCAACAGAGGGCTCAAAAGTCAAGGTTGACAGGACGTTTGTTACTGCCCCATGTGTAAGTCTGGGTAAAGATCCCAGACCATAAATCGTCTTCACCATGCAATACTCCATTATGGACCCAAACAGTACAGACATTCTGACCATTGTGTATTGTTTGTCTGGCTGTCCTAATCTGACATGTTATTCCTGAATGTCGCTGGAGTGTAATCAACTTGGTTTGGTCTTATCTTGGTTTGTATGTTTGCACACCACAGAGTGGGGAGCCATGGGCAATTATTCCTATAACAGGGGCCTAAATTTGTACATTAATGATGTAGAACTTTTCATTCAGTTTTCACTGTCAGTGACAGATAAAAGAGTAATTTCTCTGAGGTATTTTGTGAGAATGGTTGTGGTGAATGTATCCATGCCAGCACATCCTAGGAGATTTGGATTCACTGGATGCCAGCAGGAGAAAAATGTGACACGTAGAAACCAAGAATGGTTGTGGTTACAAGGAATCTGTGAAGAGGTTGTTGTCGTCGTCCTTTTTCTTCTTTGTCATTGTCATCATTTTTGTTGTTTTTGTCATCTAATTCTCATTTGTTACCTTACAGACCATCACCTGGTGAGTTGCGCCGAGTGCATATAGACAAGTCAGTTGAGCCATTGGGTATCCAGATCTCTTGTTTGGAGAGTGGGGGGGTGTTTGTTTCAACAGTAAGTGAGCACAGTTTGGCATCACAGGTTGGCTTACAGGTGAGTGTGTTGTGCAGAATGAAAGAGAAAAAAAGGTAACATACCCAGTCACTTTGTATTTCGATTAAATTATTACTGTAAATGATCTTATTAGTAACACACTTTCTTTCCATGAAATTTGTCTTTAAATGTAATATATTAAAATAACTATAATGTCACAGTTCAAACCAAGAGTATATTAGGTGTCTGCAGCAGTGTTTCCCAAACATTTCTCTTGTGCAGCAATTCAGTTTTGATAAAATGGGCCTCCAGACCAATAAAATGCCTACATTGTAAATTAAATGTGGAGGAACATGTTTATATTAATCTAAAATCTAAGAAAATTTTGATCAGAAACAGTGAAGCATAGCATAATTAAACTTAATTCATTGGTTTGTATTGAAGCTTACTGTGATTTGTCTGATTTGCAAAGCCTAATTTTAACCATTTATCTTGGTTTTCTTTTTCAACCATTACTCTACTGGTAATTATGTAAATACAGCTTCGTAGCAGCAGTGCTATTGAATTTTATGACACAGTTCAGACAACTTCCTGGTTCTGAGAAGAACCCATTAATACTTGATTTATGTTAAATTAACATATGTTATTAGAGTTGATATTTATGTAGTGCCTGGAAACCCTTCACTTTGTGGTGCAGAGTTTGGGAAACATGTCTCTGTGGATTTATGATGACTTGATTATTACAGAATTCATTTATTGATTACACTTTTTTTATCAGGTATTGTACTTTGCTTACCAGAGTCTTAAGACATGTCTAAATTCCTGTGCTTGACTGTGAAGAAGGCAACAAAGTGAACAGAAATATCCTTTTCAGCAGACATCTATAATCTTTCATTTTACTGTCACTGTAGACTAAAAAGTTTATGATATACAGTAGTTTTTGAGCATCTCTGCACATTTAGATTTGCAGAAAAGTTTAGCATGTCATATTCAGTTAGTTTGTTCTTCATTTGGCTGAATTTCCACCCTCTGTTGATTACCATACAACATCATAGTGACTCCAGCATTGTAAGCCCACACTTACAATAATATATTTTGGAATATTCAGGTTGGAGATCAACTCCTTGAGGTTTGTGGTATTAATATGCGAAGTGCAACATATCAGCTGGCAGCTAATGTCTTGCGACAGTGTGGCAACTCCATAACTATGTTGGTGCAGTACAGCCCAGACAGTAAGTGAAGGGTTTTCCTACATAGTATCTTAACACTTTGCCGATGGGTGACATCGAAAGATGTGAATTTAATCCCATACACTTGATGGGCCATGTAGTTTTCCATTTTCTTACATAGTACCATACAGATGCTTGTGTCAACTTGCTTGGCTGACTTACTTTTTCAAGGTTATTGGTAGCTTAAAGCAGGATGTTCAGATCTCCAGGTACGCACAAAAACCTCTCCTAACCTCACATTCTTAGAACTATAAAGACTCTAGCAAAGCAACCATTGATTATTTTCTTTCATAACTTCCCTTAGTATGAACCATGGCTTTGCGTAGGAGAGTTACAGAAGACAGTGATGTTTTTATGAGTTATATGCCTGCATGTTTTCTGATGTGTGTTATAATGACTGTGAAACAAAATTTTGAGTAGTGACATTGTCATAACTAGTTCATGTAAACAATTATGACTTGGTCCCATGGTTTGTACTAACAACAGCGAAACAAGTACAAGCAAGGATGGAAGGAGTGAAGTAGATGATCCTGACAATCAAGTGAGTGATCTATGGTGCAAAGCGAGTAAAAACCAAGCAGTGAACTTTTCATTAGAGCAGTGAAATTGCGCGTAATGATTGATAACCCTGAGGGTGTTGCTGAGAACATGAGCACTGTTATTAGCGACAACCTGGCATGTGTATTTGCTGAACAGTTCAATTTTTACCATACTGCAAGTGCACAGCAGTGGAAGGTATTGCCTAAAATATTGACATGGTCCAACATTACACCCAAAGAAGTGTGTTTTTAGGACTGATAATTCTGGTGGGACAAGGCAGAAAGGACAACGTAAGAAACTTCCTGCCAACTGACCTCACAGTTGCAACACCAGTTTTCCCCCCACTCTGTGAGTAGACATTGTTTTGAATCCATTTGGCAAGCCTGGCATTTTAGTGCACACAACCAGCAAACACATTATGGGAAGGCTGCTTGAAATGCAGCCTGTGCATGAGTATTTTCTACAGAATTTCAGGCTAGTTTACAGCCCACAGAAAGAATTGTCACCTGATGAGGCCATGATCCCATGGCAAGGTTGATCAACATTTAGGACATATGATCCAAGGAAAATTAATAATGTATGGTGTGTGTGTGTGTGTGTGTGTGTGTGTTTGTATGTGTGTGTGAAGCGTTGTCATGTTTTTTATGTAATGTGGAAATATGCACAATTGGTGAAAGAGCATTGGAGTACACAGTGCTATCAGCTCTACTGGCTGATGCCAAAAGAAAAGACCTACAGGTCTGACACATCGTGAACATACGCAGTTGCAATTTCAGTCCATTTGAACTACCCTGAGCTAAAGTGAAGTGTTGTATTAGATCCAATAATGTGAGTTTGCAATTATCTTTGAACTGTTTTAGCAATGCTATCTTGAGATATGAACACAGATACCTCAAACTGTGAGTCAAGATGTCCCTTGGATTACCCTGTCAGCAAGTACTGAGCATTAAATTGCATTTCACATTGCAAAAACTGCAAAGTCCATCAACATCCATGAGAAGGTTTTGATAATTCTAATGCTTAATTCATTGCATAATGTAGCTTCTTAAACAAAAATGACTCAGTCGATGCATCACACATTAGAAGTTTCAAAACATTCTCAGAACTTTCCATGCTATCAAAGTGACAGTCACCTCTTGAGGCACTATTAGTATTTCATTTCCCTTCATAGTGGCATTAATGGTAAAATTATTTGAATTTTACATTTTGTGTTAATGGATTATTGTATATTTACAAAATATATGTGTATATACTTGTTTTAATTTTCTGTAGAATATCATGAGTTAGAAGGGTCTGTGAGTTCGAGTAGTGAAGGAGGCCCATCAAGATCAGGATCTCCCACTCCATGTAATTCTCCTAAAACGCCTCGGAAACCAGCACCTCTGCAACTGGAGAAACTGTCATCCTCAGCCATATCAAGTCTGCGAGGAATCCCTCAGCCTTCACACGGAACTCTCACCCGTAGCCAAGTAGCGCATGCTGTGTCTACTCTCCAAAGACAAAACGCTACTGTAAGGTGAGTGACGTTTTATGGGAAAACCAGGCAAAGTGAAGTTCATAGGCTACATAGAATTCCCATTACGCAAATAAGTTGCTCAGCATTTTTTACATATGTTGCACAAAATGTATGTCTAGATTAAATGTTAAAGGCTAAGATTACCCTGACTTTTATTAAAGATTCTGCTCGTACTGTATGGGTAAATAATTACCATTTGTTCCGAGATCCATAAAAAACACATAAATACACTGTGAGCAGACTGTAGAATTTGTGAATGTTAAACCAAGTGGCACATAAAGTAACCATTAGGCTTTAAAAGGTTATGTTGAAATTACGTGTATGTTCCATCATATAATTACTGAATAGATTTTTGTGAAATTTGGTATTGAGGATTCTATTCCAAAAGTTGTAAAGTGAATTTAATTGTTGTACATATTCATTCATTAAACCCTTCTTTACATGAGGTTGAATTTAAATCTTATGCAGACTCTCTCAAAAACTGCTTGTAGTGAATATGGCAAAATCTTGACCTTAGTAAGCTCCTTGACTTTTATTTAAACATTTTCACTAGGAAAATACATAATTAAATGAAATGAGAAGTAATTTCTGACTATGCAGTGATATATGTAGTGTGATTTGCTTTGCAGCAATACATTTGTGTAGAAGCATGTGAACACTGTCTAAATTGCAAATTGTGTGCTTAAAAAACATGTATGCCCTTTTTTAAGATGGCAAGTAGTTATGACAGTGAAATAGTTATATGACAAACCTGATGGTATATCTGTTAGCCTTCCTGCTTCATGGTTGGGAGGTCCACATTGTAATTCTGGCGTAGGGATGGTTTATACTGCTTAAGTCTTTCATGGGAATTAGTGGACCCCCAGGGAGAATGCCAGAATAGCACCCAAGGGTAGGTCACATTAACTGATACTCATATCTTTCCCATATCATCTTTTATAATGTAGCACAACCTTATCAGGTGGTGTATCTTTTTCAAATAACGAAGTAACAGCTTACCTTTATACCTTACAGGACATTATGTATATCCTAATTAAAGTTGAACAGTGATGCAGAGGTTGTGGTATATAATATAATGTCTTCTCTCTCTCTCTCTCTCTCTCATTTAAGCACAGATTTGTTATCAGGTCCTTACTTTGCCTGCAGGAGTCCAGATGATCCTAGCAAGTCACCTGTTCATGAAGAGCGTTTTCTCTTCATTGAGACAAGAAAATGCAGCAACCTTGGTATAAGTTTGGTTGGAGGAAATGCAGTAGGGATCTTTGTGCATAGTGTTCAGCCTGATTCCTTAGCTTACAACTCAGGTTTAAGGTAAGAACTCCAATTTTATGGGCATCCGAGACAGTCTAGCAGCAGGGCAGTCATATACAAATGTGCAACTTTCTGTAATAAGCCATATTGCACAAAGTGTGTGTGAGAGTCTTGGCTGTCTTCTGAGACACATAAAGCTTGCAAAACAGTGACTAGTATAAATGCTCCTTACCTTTCCCCATTAGCAAGGATTCAAAAACCCACTCACCTGTCTGCTTCAGGTGAGTAGATTTGTGCTGTTTGACAAGCAAGTATTAGTGTTGTGAATGGCACTGGTCTGATGGATATAAGGAGATTGATGTGTGAAAAGAGTTGTTAAAAAGCTTAGTTTGTGGTGAGCACACAACAGAGGTGGTCCAAATGCACTACATTTAAAGTATCACACACCAGAATTTTTCAGCAGAGGAAATGGTATGGAGGGTAGCAGATTTGTGTGTTGATATTTCCAGCCCATGTGCACAAGTTCTTCAGATTGAAACCTTGCCTAATATTTTTTTAAAGATACACCTTATCATACATCCACATCTTTTGGAAACCATTTGATATGCTGTCCTGGAGGCAGGGGTCATTGCCTGCCACACTCTTGAAATGTCTGGGACAGTGTGAGAAGCATGTGTGGGACACTATGGGAAGCATTGTCTTTTTCTGGCCTTCTAAGAACAGGAAGAGAGTAAGGGAGTTAGTGATTAGTTATGAACAAATTAGTATGTATTTAATATCAGCAGCAACATTGATTTGTGAATCTGATTATTCTGTCATAAACCTCTTATCAGTGAAAGAGTTGGGAATCTTCTTGTGACCTGTAACACAAAAGTCGTGGTAATAACTTGGTGCAACTGCGATTAATGCTTCTTTGCTTTGGTGACTGTGCCAGAATAATACATTTGTTTGTTATTCCTTGTTCTGTTGCACATCTGTTTATTTCTGTGTATACACTTAGTACAACAGAATCTGAGGTTTTTGGTACCTTATAGTGTCAAAGTCAGCGTCTTTGTAATTTTTAAGAAACAGACCTTGTGTACCAAGTTCATACGTATTGATACATATTTTTACGAGTGTGTGACATGTTATGATGATCCATCAGCTGTAACCGTACAAAATTTCCTGGCCACTGCCACCTCAGTGCCCATATACTGTATTTGTTGTTAAAGATATGGAATTAAAAGGTGAAGGTGAAGTCACCTGCAATGTGCAATGTATTCCCCCCCCCCCCTTCCCCCGGCCCTGTTACTTGGCGGTGGTTTACTTGACAATGCTGCCAGTTTAACAGACTTTTTCCATACCTCTGCATTGGTTCAAATGCTATGACAAGCCTCAGACTCACAGATATGATGATATAAGCCTTTCCTGGTTGTAAACTGTGGTATGATGGGGGGGGGGAGGGGGGGTGCTAAACTGGAATATCTTGAGCAGTATTTAGTGTATAAATTTAAATCTGCTATTTAATATTGGGTATATGCTGAAGATGTCGTTAATTAATTACATGATTTTTTGCAGAACTGGCGATCAGATACTGGAATACAACGGAACAGACCTGCGAAATGCCACTGCTGAGGAGGCAGCCTATGAACTTGCAAAACCAGCTGACAAAGTGACAGTACTTGCACAGTACAATATGGATCGTGAGTAATTGACATTCTGTCACTTATTTAACCATCTTTACAAATATTATTTTTTATGTTACTAGTGGATCAGGCCTGTTGAAAATTTACAGGAAAGTGCCACAGATGAAAGTATGTAGTATGTGTGCATGCTGTCCGGTCGTTGACACCACTGTCATGCACTGGTAATTCCTGCACTGTCTGTGAGTGAATAATACACACACTTCAGTCCATGAAGAGGAGTATGGTGATGTGGGCACATTGCCAGGATGGTGAATTAAAAATAGCTCACAGAATTTGGTAGGGAAACCATGGAGAGCGGTTGTTTGGAATAAGGTGGAAGGATAATATTAAAATGATTTTCAGCAATAGTTGTAAAGATGTGAGCTGGCTTAAGATTGGTGGGTTACAAGACTAGTAAAACATAGCCTGCTCACTGTTTATGCATCTTACAAGGCCGATTAAAAGGAACCATTGCTGTTGCAGGTTATAATGAAGTTAAGG
The DNA here is from genome assembly GCA_013340265.1 of Coptotermes formosanus. Classification (NCBI taxonomy): domain Eukaryota; kingdom Metazoa; phylum Arthropoda; class Insecta; order Blattodea; family Rhinotermitidae; genus Coptotermes; species Coptotermes formosanus. The sequence goes on along the minus strand of BLKM01000329.1, from coordinate 691,217 downwards.
ATAAGCCAGGAGACAGTTTTTATATACGCACAATGTTTGATCGTGTTGGAGATCTGGGTGATTCATTACAACTTCGGTTTCGCAAAGATGATGTGCTGTATGTTGATAACACCATGTTCAATGGAGTGCCAGGACACTGGAGGGCCTGGCTAGTTGACGAAGATGGTCATCGGCAGCAATGTGGGATTATACCTAGCAAATACAAGTAAGTGATTTTAAACGGTTTTTTACACTCTGGAACAAATGTAATTTAGAGTGTCTGACAACAATGTGCTCAAAATTTATGGGACATAAAATAAATTGATACATTAGTATTGTAATGTATTGCACAGTGAGGAACTTTTGTAACTTCTGCAGCTCATCTTATGTGAGTATATGTATCAAGAAGCTTATAACTGGCTAGAATGGGGAACAAGAATTGCAGGAAGGAGAAGTTATAGCTTTGACACAATATGCAACATTGTCATTTATTAATTTTTTTATGTTTAAGAGGCCAGAGAAAGGAAGAAAGGATATTAATTGGAAGGAGAATATTTATGATAAGAGAGAGGAGAATGAACAAGGCTCATGCAGAGGACATTTGTTTTGCGATGGAAATGTTACTGGGTAGCAATGCAGATACTGGGGTTGTTGATGGTTGTGGTTGGCTGGTCAGTCAGTGAGCTGGTTGTTTGTTTCTTTCTTCCTCTCTCTCTCTGTCTCTTTCTTTCTTTCCTTCCTTCCTTCCTTCCTTCTTTCTTTCTTTCTTTCTTTCTTTCTTTCTTTCTTTCTTTCTTTCTTCATTGCCAAGTGTTATAATAGTGATATAATTTTTTTATAGGGTGGAAGAAGAGTTACTTTTACGCCGCAGTTTAGGTGACTTGGAGGCAGATGCAAGGCGTGGATCTACGTCAGCAAGACGTAGTTTCTTTCGTCGTAAAAAGCACCAGCGCAGCTCATCTCGAGACTCAAAGGAATTAGCAAGTTTTTCTAACATTAATCTTGGATGGTATAGTGATTCTGGAACTCTGAATGAAGAGGTTGCTCTTTGCTCATATCAGCGTGTGGAAAGGCTTGATTGTAAGTACAGGATATTTTTATATGAATCCTGAAGTGGTTTTCTAAAATTTGGTCTTAACCCTGTGTGTAGAAATATCACATGAATGGCAGTAATTTAACCCACTCTGGCATTTTATTTGTGCTTGTAATTTATAGGTGGCAGGAGACATGTGGACAGTGTGTATTAAATAGCTCATGCATATATATTCAGAACACTGTCTTGCACAACACAGTTTACAAATCTTCAGGTTACTAGTTTCAGCTTTTCAATTAAGCAATCATCAGACCTATTCGTTATCAAGAGCCCTACAAGAAAGTTATATATGGAAGTGGGATTGAGATCTCATTCCCTTACAGTGTTAAAATACATTAAAGTTGTGTTAAATTATAGGATGAGTATTAAAACTATAGTTATAAAGGCAATTAATATTAATACATAAGGCACACTTCAGTCTTTTATTTTCACAGCACTGGAACCGTCAGTGCATACAAAGCTGAGTTAATCCACTGTTCTTTATAATTATAATTTGAAGTGTATATCACTTCATGAATTTTTCGAAAATAGTATTCATCCTCTTCATTTTAGTTTCTTGTGGACGTTTTGTCTGTAAGTATAGAATTCAATTAAATTTAAAATTTTTTTAGAAAATTTGTCAATTTTTAGTAAATATTTTTTATAAAAAATAAGACAGGTGGTTTTTAGAAATGTACTAGTAAGTACATTTCTAAATATTGCCTGTACATTGGAAGATTTGTAAATTGTGTTGTGCATGACAGTGTTTTGAATATATATATTAAACTTAAGCACAAAAGGGATTTTTACCAAAAGTTTATACAACTTGCTTGAGTCAGCTCTTTACTATCGGCATATCACTCTTTGTGTTTGTGTCCTCTGTCTGTCAAGAAAATGGAGGGATAAAAAGCCATAATGCAGATTTAAATGACCATTCCATTGCAGAGCATCAGAACATTCAATGCCCACACAAGTGGTTAAAAGTGACCGACTGTCAAACGTTCAACTCATTTTGTTCAGCAGGCTTTTGAATTTGTACTTTTGCATCATAATACAAATCCAGTAAAATATGTTGTGTTCTTTGTAACAATTTTGTCATATGAAAGAGGTGCATGTCATGTGAAAGATATTGGTTTGAGGTGCCCCCATCCTTCATGGTAACATCCAGTGAGATGATCTTGAAAGCTCTCTACACTGTGAGATTTGAGGTTCACACAGCATTGTTGCTGGAGATACAAGTCTTCTGAGATGTTAAGCAGGTTGAGAAAGTGGCTTAAGAATTTTCATAATTTGTACTCCTTACTAAATATGATTATTGTAAGCAACTGAAAGTGTGTATATGTATATGGCCAGTGTATATGTGTATCATGCAGTAGGAGAGCTGAGATACTTCTGTAGAATTTGTTTGAAAACCTGAATGCAAAAGGCCATTTGAGAGACATAGGCGTAGATGGGATGTTAATATGAAGGTTGATCTTAAAAGAAATATAATGTGTATGGACTCGGTTTATTTGACTTAGGATAGATGCTGTGGTATGCTTGTGTGAACACGATAATGAACCTTTGGATTTTGTAAAAGGCTTGGAATGTCGTGGCTTGTTAAACAACTGTTAGCTTCTCAGGAAGGACTCTGTTGTATATGATTAATTTTCAGATGTTTTTATGATTAATTTTCAAAGTGTTTTCAAGTGTGCAATTGTGACTTAAATTTGTTCTCATTAGATCCAGTGTTTAGGCCAGTCCTAGTAGTTGGACCGCTGGCTGAATGTGTCACAGAGAAACTGATCCAGGATTTCCCTGACAAGTTCACCAGATGTATCCCAGAAGTCATGCACTGTCCACTGAACATGATGGAAAAAGGGATATCAGAAAACATCTTTGTGGACTTTCGAAAGAAAGGCAGTAACTTTGAGTGTACTACTGTTACAGCAGTGAAAGAAATCTGTGATAAGGTAATTGAGTTCTCATTCATTTACTCTGAAGACGTTCAGATTTTGTAATCTAGGAATATATTTGAACTGTTTTACTACCATAAATTCCAGGAAGTTTACATATGGCAAGATTTGAGGTTCTTGGATCAGTGTTCTTGAATATTTGTATCTTCTTCAGCAGTTTGGTGAATGCACCACATACCAGCTTGGGGCATAAATAGTTTTGAAACCCCTGTGGTGTACTGATACAGCACAGTTCAGGACAGAACAGATGTATGCATAAACTTATTTTGACACAAGTCACAGGTCCAGCTTTAATCATATGATTAAAATGAAAATGTTGTTATTACAGTCCTTCATATATACAGAATATATTATTATTTTCATTCCAGAATAGCCACTGCATTTTAGACATCAGTTTAGCTTCAGTTGAGAGACTCCATCGTCACCAGATTTATCCTATAGTGTTACTAATCAAGTTCAAATCAACGAAACAGATAAAAGAAGTAAAGGATACTCGTTACTCCATGGAGAAAGTCTCGGCTAAGGCAGCCAAAGAAATGTATGAACATGCCTCAAAGTTGGAGTCTGAATACAGACATTATATTTCAGGTACTTATTTTCTTTCTTTTCATAGTGACAAAGGAAGGAATGACTAAGAATTTTCATGTTCACCCTACTGCTTTGTCTTGTTGCTAGTGGAACTGGAACTGAGACAGCCCCTGTTATCTCAGTTCAGTTTTGTATGTTTGATTCCTTATTTTGTTCCAGCTGTGATTCCTGCAGGCGTGAATGTGGCATACATGTGCACACAGATCAAGGTAGCTGTTGATCAGGAGCAGAAAAAAACCCTCTGGGTACCCTGTGGATCAATGTGACAGTCAGCATCCTTCCCAGCTTCTGCTGGGAAATCTGTTACAGCACTGGATATGCAGAGATGGCAGTCCTTGTAGTGTCCTCCAAAAGGTGAAGTATGTAGCTTGCAAAATGAGTGCCGTCACTTGTGCTCTAATAGTTGTGTCTGACAGAAGGCAAATGGGGAAGTACAAGTGTGTCATGTTGGCACTAATTCTTTCTCAAACTACCAGTATTAAATACCATACAGAGTACTCATTTCATACACATAAATGGTGATCTGGTATTGAATATAGTTACATAAAATAGATATTTCATAGAAAATAATTTAGTAGACCTCTGTCTGAGTATTTCAGGTGGAAGAACTCAACCGATGTTACAGCTTCTAGTTATGGAAATATAAAAATGTCTGATGATAGCTTAAGGCACATTGCATCATTTTTCTCCCCTGTCATTTTCAAGTTGCTGATGTGTTCTTGTGCCATCTCACTTCCCATATGGCTGATTCCTAAAAGATCTGGTGTAACTTTTGTTGGTATCATCCTGAATGAAAACATGAAAATTCTGTCATTCAGTGATGTCAAACGCTTAATAAGTGGAATTTGGTACTAGGTGTTCTGAAGACCAATGCCACTAGTTAATGTGTCGTTCATTATCGCTGATACACATAAACTTGGAATATTTCAAAATAAACTGTTGGTCATTATCATCTTTTCACAGTGAATAATTGCCAAAATAATATACAAGCAGTGTTATCTTTTTACAGCCAGTGCAAATGAAAACGTGACACTTCAAGTTTGGGGGCATGGGTACTTCCACTTCCACTGTTCCCAGTTTAACATCATCATCATCATCATCATTGTAACTGAAAAGGTGCAAGATGCGCAAATACAGAGATCAGCAGTTACATAGACAGTGAATTCATGTGTTCTGCTATATCAAAAGGACGGGCATATCATTTTCCAGTGTCTTGAATGACAATACATATTTGTTGTTGATTAAGTGTTCTGAGTAGTTACAGAGCTCAACTTTTACAAATGGCAAGTAGACTCCACCTGTGAATATTAGTGACTTTGAGTTAAAATGAGTGAAAAGTCTTTTTTGAAGTGTACAGCTACTTGGGCTGCTCGTGAAAGGTATCCTTTCAAGCTACATTAAAACATGAAGTGACCTGCTGTAGAAATCTAGTCAATCCAGTTGCTGAGCTGAGAAATCCATTAACCAAATATTTATTTATTTATTATTATTTTGAAATCTTTAAAGTTTTAAAGATATATGTCAGAGAAACACCAAATAAGTTGTTTTCTTGGCTCACTCAGATGCAGGACACTGGCTTGTGCAAGGCTTCTATTTCATATGATTGGCTAAACCGATAAAAGTTTGTAGCTTTTGCTGTGCTACTACAAGCACACAGAATTGACATCTGCTTCATTTCGTGGACCAAACTAAGTGTTTTTTAACATGGACATGTTTGAAGATTAGCAAAGATGAGGTATAAGTACTCCATGTTGTCGTTTTAATATATTTTAATGTTGCATGTACCAGAATACATAAAGACGTACTGTCTGACGGAGTACTGAAGGCACGTAGCAGGTCCCCTACTTTATCTACCAGCAGTATGGTAATAAGGCAAACTAGTACAAAGTTCTGTTCCTCCCACTCATGGTTACAGTCTGCCTTTAGGATTGGGTGTGCTAGTACATTTCTTTTCGTGTGAGATATTTGGTATGTATATAGCATGTGGAGATGCAGCAGTCCATGCAGAAGTAGTCTAGGATGCAGTGTGTTCATTTAATTGCAAGACGCACCCTTCAGCTGATTGATATAACACTGTGTGTAAGCATCTACTCTCTTTTATCATCATGAAATATGACATACATTTTATATAATCCATATTTCATGCAGTAGACTGAATATATAGTATTTAGTCCAATAAATTGCACCATCAGGAATAATTAATTACAGTAAAACCCGGTTAAGGTGTTTTTAAAAATTCCAAGAAAATCTGACTTCTTAAGCAGGAAATTTCTTAAAAGGGTAGGACTGAGAGGTTGTATTTTTTTAATTTTTTTGTGAACTTATTACATACGTATGCTGAATTTGTACAATTTGCAGCTGTCTTAACACATTTTCAACTGGAATCTGACCATCTAACCATTTTGTCTGTAACCCTTCGTTCACAGTTTTATTTACACCTTTACCTATACTGTCAGTGACTTTTCATTTACAAGTTCACATTTCATTCCAGATGTTTACTTTTCCTTGAAATATTTTTCAAGCATGGGTTGTCTCACTCTTCAACCCCCCCCCCAAACAAGTTGCAGTATACATCTTCCGATTTCATAGGTTCGCTTTAAGGTAGACCATAAGGGGTGGTCAGTAGTTCCAGTCACTTTCACTAACTCTGCGGTGTCTTGAATTTATTTTCTGGAATTGCTGATGTAACTTATCTGTAGACAGTCACCACAAATGTCTCACAATCACGCTACACCATGATGCATTTATATTACCACCAATAAATTACGTTTAAACAAGTTGTCGCAATTCACCACCACTCATCTCGCGTCAAACCTCTGGCCCCCCACAACGTGGAACATCGTGTCACTTCAACTAACACACGCCTAAACTTCTTCAAATGTTATTGGCTGCCTTCGTTACCTCCAAGTCTGGAGCAGTTGAAGCAGCACGTGAGCTGCCACATGCTAGTGTTACCAAATGCAGGCTTATGAAGGTCATGGAATAGCTGCGGTCAGCTTTTGGCCGCCCAATACAATTTTTCAGTTATCATGAGAGACTGAGTAGTGGGGACTGACCGACTGGCTGCAGTTTCTGCATCGCAGAAGAAAGGCGACACCCCTGGGTCGGCCGTGAGGTTGCGTCATTCTACTATGTAAAACGTGGTGGAAGTGACCTTGGAGATTAACCTATATGAACTGACCACGCCATTTGAACGCTGCATTTTGGAAACAAAAGGAATGGAAACTCGTGGAAATTCTTTAAGATTTTGAAACAGAAGATGTGTTAAATGGGTAAAAAAAATTGTTTAGTCGTCAGATTTGTTACTTCTTAGGCGGGAAATTTCCTTATGCGGGGATGTATTAAAAAGGTAACGTGTAATGTTAATCAAGTATGAGAATTTTGGTGGTTTTTTATCCTGACTTCTTAGGCGGGAAATTTTCTTAGCCGGGGATGTCTTAAACGAGTTTTACTGTATTTGTCTTTTATGATATCCCTGCTACATGTTTTGGGCTCCACAAGGCCATCATCAGGGAGGTTGTGTACAAAGAAATACAGATACAGCAAATTCTGCCAAAGATGTGCATGTGTGGAGTTAAAATACAATACTATCGATTAAAATTGCTAGAAATGTTTAAAATGTAAATCACAGATGTTTTGCATTTCTTATCAGTGAAAGATAATGTTCAGAAATGTAAAACATTTGTAATTGAATTATATTTTAAACATTTGTGGGAATTTTTATAATATTGTGTTTTAAATCTACACGTACACATCGTTTACAGAATTTGCTGTATTTGTACTTCTTCGTACACTGCCTCCTTGATGATGGCCGTGTAGACGCCAAAACGTGTGTGAGGGTCATCATAAATGACAGGTAATTATTTATTATTGACGGTGCAATTTGTTGGATTAAATACTATATATAACATGTATTGTAAAAAAGCTATTTCTGAAATCAGTAATTGTTACGGCTTCTAAGAGTACCTTCTGTTTAGGTAAATATGGTGGTTCCCCTACTTGCGTTTTCTATACATTAGGTATTATTTGTAGATACATTCACAGTAAGAGTGAATCTTTTGTCATCTGTGTAATTATATTTTTATAGCTGCATACAGACAAATACGCTTTGTCTAAAGTGCTGTCCATTTTTGTTGGAAAATATTGACAGATTTGAATTATGGCTTGGTTTATGTTCATGTAAGCCTAACAGTTTCCTTAGAGGTTACCATATTATTTGTGCAGATATCTGCATATTAATAAAGAGTTGCAAAACTCAGTTGTTGAATTGGGTGATTTGGCCCCGCTTCTGGCATGGGATGCCAATAGGTCATGCACAGTATCCAAATATGAACAGAATGAGCAAGAATTTGTTCTTTAGGCTAAGTGGCATTTTTTATAAGATGCCAAAACCAATGATAATCAAGCATGCATAATAGTGGCTCAAATGACGTGGCTGTTAGTTATTTCACTGTACTTTATATATGCTTGTCAGTGGATTAGAGTGGCAACCAGATGCAATACAAAGGCAGGTGATTGGGATTTGACCATTATCCTTTTGTAACAAGTCACAGATGCTATGATCATCCAGTTATATGCAAGCTCTGTTAAATAATCAAGATGCTCCAAAGCATTTGTTACCCATGTATTTATGCACCCTGTTTATCTGATATGTTGGTCATAATTATATATACTATTATTTATTTCAGAGGGGGTGTTCACTGTTGTGGAAATCACTGTGACAAGAAGTTTCTTGCTTTTATTTATTATATACTCCACACACACACACACACATACACACCAAGTAATCAAAGGATGCATTTCTAAATAAAATAAATTTGTAAAATCAGTTTTATGGATTTTATATGTTTAAAACTATGTTAAAAGAGGTACAGCCCCATGTGTTAATGGGAGTAGGGAACCATAAGATTTCCTAATTAGTTTTACCGTACAGTTTTTCCCTTGTCAGCTACTTTTCTAAATGCTGGCAAAGTGCAGATTAAAACTAGCAGTCAGTTTTTTTAAAAAAACAAAATGGAAATTTAACTTTTGATATCGGTATAGTTATAGGTTTAGTATCAGAGGTATCTATTTGGGTATGACTGGTGGTGGCAGTCTCATGTTACAGTTTGTTTGTGCTAAATGACTGCCCTACTGCCATTACCAGATTTAGTCTTTCAAACTTTGAAGGGACTCTTGTGAAGTCCATTTCCTAGTACATTTAAATAGTCCACTTGTAGGTGGAGGGATATAGGGTATTTATGTGGTATTTTGAACTGATCACATAGCACAAAGCTGAGGATGATATTATTATACACATCTGTTAGATTTTTCTACAGTGCAGGAGTCTACCACGTAGGAGTGTAAAATATAATCAAGGACATATTCCTATAGTTTCTTAATGCCTGTATTTGAAACATTTAATGCAATACAAAATAACAGTTGGACTAAGAAATTGACTTGCCTTGCTAAGACTGACATTGCTAGAAAGTGGAAGGCACTTGTGGTGGTGTTAAGAAGAGTGGTGTCAGAATTGAGTATAAGTGTCACTTTTTTTCCTATATAAATATTTATACATATACACACACATCTAAATACTTTACATTTGCTTATAATATAGGATGTGTTTTTGTGTATTGATTATATTATCAAATGGACTAAAACTAATTTATTAATGCTGATGTATGGATGTTGTTAGTATTAAAATGCAGTATTGCGGTTGTAACAAGTCACTAAGGGTAAACATGGTAAATAATATGTGTTTACATGTATGTGATACAGAACTGATTATTCTTCCATGTATAGTAAGTTGAATGCAATAAATATATGAGAGGATACAGTATGGTATGTCAGAAATGTGTGTCTTCAGTTTCTTTGGTAACATGTTATGAACCCACGTCATCTGTTTCCAAATGGTGAATCCTAAAAATTTCTGGGATTCACTACTTGTGGTATGAGCATGGAGGGGCACTTAGATTATTTTCTTCCACTAATCATCATTTTTTCTGGGTTCATAGTTGAAGCCTTGGAATCCTCTACAAGGTTTCGTGGGCTGACAAGTTCTCTGTTTGTGACAAATAGGATTTCTTGTGATTTGACTTGATCACACAAAATAGTCCATGAGCTGTAATATCAAGCCAGACCTCATGGGCACTCAAATAATGTACTCCTGTTCTTAGGTAAAAGTCGATTTTTCATTTGCGTACGTTAGTGTGCCACTTCTATGCACTAGGAATGGAACAGCTATGGAAGATGTGCGTGCGGGGGTCCCATACATTTCAGTAAGGAGATTTTGGAAGAGAAACACTTTTGTGAGAATTTTTAAAGGAACTTTTAACATGGCCTACAACATAAATGTCTCCACCTGCTAAATATAAGTGACACTGATTAAACCCACCTGACAAACACATGCTCCTACCCTCAGTACAGCAATTCCATTTTTGATACATGGGTTTCAAAAACATTCAAAGGGAGGCTTAAGTTGTCTTGGTTGTTAGGGTCAGAGGATAGGAGACATTAGTCATCTTGGGTGTTAGGGTAACGTATGTGAACATTTAAGTATCATTAGATTTAGACCACTCAGTGCCAAGTACAATGTTACAATAACAATAGATCATTTCAACAGGAACTGTTAGGATAATAAGCCATAAACTTTCATTTTTTCTTTACATTGAAGTATTCATTGAATTAGTGGAAGGAATTTGTACGTAGCAAACTTTTTACGGCTAATTTAATTGCTTGGTATTATTGGAGAAGTTTCTGATACAGGAAGGAAGATTGTTGAAAACCTTTATGCCAAAGTAGTACACTCCTTTTTGATATGTTGCTAAATTTGATGAAGGCAGTTGAAGGTTGGAATTTTGTCTAGTATTTAGGCTATGAATCTACAAGTTTACTACATATTGACCTTTATTATTGACAACAAATAGGAGAAGTGAAAGTATATATTGCAATTGAAGAGGTAAAATTTTTAGTTTCTTAAATAGACTCCTGTATGATCACTACTTATAGGCTCATACTAATTCTAATTACAGGTAACTCTCGTTTTACGCCAGGGTTACGTTCCTGAAAAACGTCGCGTAAATTGAATACAAAATTCCCATTTAAAAACAATGTATTTCCTGGGGGTTAGGGGACTGACAACATCACCCTATGTAGTATATGACTATACCATTAGTGGACATACAGACCTGTAGAGTATATATGTACTGTATATACAGTATATACACATTTCTATAAAGTATACATACATTTCTATACAAGATATTTATTTAATTCTAACGCAATAAAAATGTAAGAGACTCACATCCACAGTTTTGGTACGAATAGGACTGTGGTAGTCTTGCTACACAAACACTTCTGTTCATGACTGAGCACTTTCTTTAATTCTGTCAGCATTATCACGAATTTTATCTACGATACCACGAGCGAGTGTAACATTACAGCATATATGAATGTTTCGTTTACCTTTTTCACGTCACATTATTACGCTTACTTTCTCTTAAATACCCATTCTCTTTCGCCGATTTTTGACTTGGATTGCACTAGGTCATGGAGGTTTACGTTTCTCACTTATAATGGTAAGAAAAGCCAATACTGTTAAAAACTAAATTAGCCACGTGGATATAACACAAACATAACCAATCCGTAAACGTAACTGACGGCGTGCAGTGATATCACATCCTGCTTGCCTACTACGGAAGATAATCGTGACCATGGAACGTCTATGTCAAATTGCGTGGAACTGAAATAATCGAGAAAATTCGACAAGCGTGATCACGGATCGTCTATGCCAAAAAGCGTTAAAGCGAAAATCATCGCGTGCATTCGAAACGTAGTGCAAATTTTCAAGTTGCGTTACGGCGAAAACGTGCAAAAGAAATCGCGTAAAACGAGAGTTGCCTGTATATTCTTTTGTATCTTGAAAATGTTTACACTATACGAAGAAGTCCCCCAGAATATTAATCCATAGTTAATACTGAAATGGAAATAGGAATAATAAACCGTCTTGCATGTTCTCTGTGACATATATGGCTTGACATATGTCACTACGTGACAAGCTGCACTTAATTTAGGTCCAGTTTGCTCTATATGGATTTTAGAGAACACGGTATTGTCGATAGCTATTCCAAGAAATTTTGCATTAGAAACGTTAGCGATTAGTTTATTATCGCATCCAATGTTCATGTCAATAAGGTAACTATTTGTTGCTATAAATTGAATATAATGTATACATTATTTCATACCACTTTAAGATTAAGAACAGCCACGGATGATATATCGCGGGCTGCTAGCTGCGCGCGTACAATAGCAGCAAGTAAATTATCTCAGGACAGCCATGGACGTGATTACTCTGCCTAGTAAGACTAATCTGTGACAGTTGTACGTCGGTTGCTAAACGTTATTACTACGTTTGCACACACGTATTAAGCATACAATTTATGGCGTGTACTTAAGGTTTTCAATATCATTACTGTCGCATAAACTATAAAGCCCATTTTAAACTTTGGTATCAGGCCTTCATATATCGCTGTAAAAACAACCTCGTATCGCCCGGAAGTCAAACGAGAGGTCGTCCGCTGCTGTTCTTCCGGCGTAGACTTAAGCAGGTTTGTGGTGTGTCGATGTTTAGCGGTTGTTGAATCTGAGTGCATCTGCCTTTAATAAATAAGCAGGAAATGAATTGGACGATAAATGTGTTATTATCGGTATTTGGTTTGTAAGATAATTTGTAGTTCAACATATGTAATTTACAGATTTCAGGGCGTCCAACATGGTGCAGAGGCTTGTTTATAGACGGCGTTTGTCGTACAACACAAACAGCAATAGAAGACGAGTGTACGTATTTTGTACGTGATTCTTGTTACAAAGTAGCAGTAAGGTTTAACAGGTTTATGGTTTTACATTTATAATCGGCGTGTGTCGTTTTTTATCTGTAGTGTGATGTGCGGGTTATTTGTGTTCGTTCCTTCGTGTGCCAGCGCATCTGGGTTAATGTTAGTACAGGGTTTATACTTGTGCATTGCTGCATGACTTCTTTGTTAACAGCGTTCGTACTCCAGGTGGTAAATTGGTGTATCAGTACCTCAAGAAGCCAAAGAAAATCCCTAGATGCGGTCAGTGTAAGGACAAGTTACGAGGTATTCAGCCAGCACGATCTATGGAAAGGTCACGCATGTGCAGGCGAAAGAAGACTGTTAAAAGAGCGTATGGCGGTGTACTCTGCCACAAATGCGTAAAAGAACGGTGAGTGTATTCGCCAAGTTACTCATCTGAAACGTTTTGTATGGTAAGATTTTGATGACATCTCTGTAATTATTTTTTTAGATTGTACACCCTCTTGTATTGCATAAATTATAAGCAGTTGTTATGTACCATTAATGCAACTAATGATGTATTATATAAATGTGTGGGTATATATTTCCACCAATGATATGGTCATCCTCAGGCAATTGAAATAACAAAGTTCAAAATCACAATTGCAAACATTTAGGGGTCTGATTGAGATCTTAGTCTTACTGTTATAGAATATAAACTTAAAAAAAAGAAACAAGCAAAGCGTTTTCTATTTAAGAGGTGTCAGCTCAACTACAGTGTGGTGGAAGCCAGAAATCTCACAACTTGGGACATGCTGAGTTCATATTGCCTTACATTCAGGAACATGATAGATGTATCTGTGTATAGGTTGCATGTTATTGTCATCACAAACAAGACAGCATTCTTAAATGTCAAGAAATTTAAGGTGCTGCAGCTGCTTTCTACTGTGTAGATCCTGCCATTTTAGGCAATTGGAATATCCAAAATTTATTCCCACTGTCTGCCGTGTGGCAGTTAAAAGTTGGTCGTTTTGGTGACAAGGTCATTTACAGCATGTTAAAGTTGGGACAGAATTTTTTAGAAGATGTCTAATGCAATACCAGTTTAATTGACTTTTCCTCCTCACGTGGTGGGGGTATGTTTACTTTCTGGCTTAAATGGAATGTGTTGCCAAAAGCCTTTTTAGCTGTTTATAGCTTGTCTTTCTGTGTTTGATATTTTTGAAAACTAAAATGTCCTGATATGTTGTGTATATTTGAATCTGAAGAATGCAGTTTATGACACTTGTGCATATTGTGATTGTTCTCTGTTACAGGATTGTTCGTGCTTTCCTGATTGAAGAACAGAAGATTGTGGTGAAGGTGCTGAAAGCACAGCAGGCATCTGCAAAGTCAAAGAAAGCAGACAAATAATGTAACATTTCTGAATAACAGTCTTAAAATCTGTGTCAGTGTCTTTTTGTATTTGACTTACCTTGAGTTCTGTTGCTGTTGCACAATATATGAAATACACATTCGTTTTTGTAGTGTACATCGTAAGCAGTCTGTGATGGTGATTTTTGGGTCTACTGAAATAGAAGTTAAATACTCCAGTGTGATGTGACGATCTGCCACCATACACGTGACATTGTACTCATTTCGTAAAAAATGAAGTCCTTATTGTCACAAATCTTTGCCTTGTGACTGTACATGCATATGGTAAAATCTGCAATGTCTGATATCTCTGGGAGTGGTTTGCTTGATATCGCAAATTTCCAGATATCAGAATATTATTATTAATATTTTGATTCACATGTCGTAGATGGTCAAAGATCCAATACCATACGCTCTCAATAACTTTTTATGGTTTTCGCCACGTTGATGTCTATTACATGTGTCCTTGACTTTATTGTTAACACTGCTCTTTTCCACTCTTAACCAGCCCCTTCCATGATAAAGATGAAATATTCCAGGCACTGCACTGTAACGCCCTTTAACAGGTGAAGGCAATAAAGCAGTTGATTGTACCACACTGCAGTGTCTGACCACCACTCAGATTTGCTGGAGTAACATGTGAGCCAGTGGAATTCTCAGAATAGGAGTGGGTGCTGCAGGTTAATGGAAGAGCAAAATATGATGGGGCTCTGTCAGTTTGCTGGTTAATAGAGTTTTGGATAATCAAATACTGGATATTGCAGGTTTTACTATATTGTGAATTAGTCTGTAACCATCTGTTGGCTGCATTCATAGCTTCTTGCTGCATGCTTTCTCAAACTTATGATACTGTGACCCCTTATGAAGTAAGGTTTAACTTTACATTATCTTTTTCCCATGTGCTTTAACTAGTTGATGTCCCAAGGATTAATGAAGGATGTATGTAGCATATCTGCCCTTGGGTGTCCCAGAGGACTATTAATTCACATTGTGCTGATGTTGAGGATTACTGTCTTGTTTTTATACTTGAGGGAGCACATATTTTGTAAAGAAGCACTGGGCACCAACTTAGATCCATGCACTGTACCACTGTGTACATCATACATCAGTGACTACTACTGTAGTAGACACGCGTGTGCCACGATGGTTTCATTTGTGTGTCACAAATTTAAGTGGTCAATATGGATGGGAAAGATTAGTGCGAAGCCTTCGCTCTTCTGAGGTTTTATACAGTGTGGTTTGATAGCTGTTTATTGGCATTTTAGAGCAGCCTCCCAGTTCTGTCTTCGAGTGTCAAGCAAAGGCTTCAACTAAAGCTTGTCAGAAGTCAAGAATCACGCATGATGGGCTTCTTAGGGTACTGCATGCATTTTCTAATCTGGGTGGCCACTGTTACTTCATGTTTCACATTTATTTGTTATCAGCAATTCACTTTTTCACAGCAAGCACCAGAAATCTGATTTTCATGCATGCAGAATGTACCTGCTGCAACTAATATTCTCAGCTCTTGCAGTTAATTTTTTGTACTCTGTGTGCACTCCATGAAGCAGAGTTCCTAAGAAGGTGATAGCTTTTCAGCAAGTCAAATTCCTGAGAGAGAAAATACAGGAAGAGATGTCAGAAATTACATTTTTGAAAAGCTCTTGGCCCTGAAGGATGTGTCCGCTGTGTTAGTAAGTAGAACATTCCCTTCCGCTTGAGCATCGGACAGCTTCCAAACTCATCATTTCTATGATTAGGCCAGGTATGTAATTCTGAGTTTTTGCCTGTTTTTGTGTTACTTGTTGATAAATTGTTGCTACCTTTAAATGACTTGGTATGTGAGGTTTTGTGCATTCTTATTAAAAACATTATTTGAACTGAAAGGGTTAAAATTAGGAAATAAATGGCATATTGTGGAAAACAAAACAGATTATACAGCATGCATTAAAAATGCAGTAAATTTCCTTGCTGAAGAACATAAGATAAATTTGTAAGGGTTATTGGTAGGTCATGTAGAGATAAATTTGTAAGGGTTATTGGTAGGTCATGTAAAGGTCAATTAGGTGCTATCAGCGGTATCATTTTCCGTTTGTCTTTGATATCTTTCAGCTGCTTAAGTAAATGATTTGAGTTTGTCTTTGAGCTGAAGGGTATTACTGTGATGGCCTTGCAGAGAAATATTTAAAAGTGGTCATTTTGTGAAATATGTTGGTTATGTAATGGAGTTTCATATGAATTTATTTTTGCCAAATGTGTAAGCACTGCTATGATTCATTGCAGTTTAAATTCTGATAAATTTGTCATTCAGTTCAGATACTCTTGTTAAAGCATTCCCATAAGACATGTGTTGACGTACAGTAAGAAAAATACAGAAATGTGTTCTGCATCTATTTTGTCACATAACCTAGCAAACACTGCAACTATTATGTGTTATTTTTTATGTATGTCATGTTTATGGATACATTGAACTGTCTCTGATGTGAGGTTGAAGTACTTGTTGGCAAGTCATGCAGACTTTAATCTGCAGGACACAAAATTTTTGTCAAATTAAAAGCTTGAGGTGTTCATCCTTGACAGAGGTTGCCCAGTCTGTGCATACTTTTGGAGAGCAGCAGATTTATTCATATAGCTATGACTAATATTTATAAGATGTTCAGTCTTTCATGTGCCTTCAATTTATTTCCAGAAAAAAAAATCTCTTTCATTTTATCCTCACTAAAATATTGTGTATGTTATGAAATGTGCACATTTAGTAACATCCACAGTTGGTGAGACTGTATTGTGTTGGTAATGAATGAAATGTGAGTACGGAGTATTGATGGAATGATGACTGAAGGGAAAACTGAAAGATCCCACGAGGGGGTGGAGGAGGGTCCTCTGTTTCCGCAACAAATCCATGATCCCAACTGAGATTGAGCTTCAGCCACTTTCGCTTTATCTTTGAAGGTTAAGGATTCCATTGTATTTTGTTGTGATCATGGGTTTGCAAAGATAATAAGAATGTAGATTCCTCAGGCATTACAAAGAATGGAAACTTAGTGTTCAATGCACATTAGAACTTTGCAAATGGTTTCACCATATAAATAGGTTTAATACGTATATGCTTCTTGGTTAATGGCAAAGCTTTTCATTTGATTTAACCAAGGCATCTGAAATCTACCTAGAAAATTGTAATGACAAATAGAAAAAATCAGTAAGCCATGAATTTAATAATTGTAGGTTGATGGTTTGGACTCAGGACAGAAACACACTAATCGCAATTTACACATACAGGGAATGGTGTTTTGAAAGTTGATGTTGATGAATACTTCTTTTCGTCTTTTGTCATGGATTAAGGATCTTATGGCACTTTTCAGTGCATTTCAAATGTTTTTTAGTGAGTCTTGATCAGAAGAGTGTAGATGTACTTGGATCTGGAATGGAACTTTGATAATGATAATGACATCTTTGAATAAGACAGATCAATCTTGACATAAACAGGTGTGATTTAGGCTTTACACTACTGTACAGCAATGTGCAGCCACATTATTATATCTGACAACGAGCAGTACGACTTTACACAGACTCTTTTAGGTGATAACAGGCAGCGCAGCTATCCAAATTTGCCAGAAGTCTGGGTCCTCCCATTTTAGTTCAGTGTACTCCACTGTTAGGGTTCTACTCGCAATGTCCTGGGAACGTTTTCTTTCGGCAATCAGACGCGCATCATACTATACAAAAACGTTGATTGCACAACAGGTTTCATAAGCTTGGCGAGCCTACGGGAAGTGATCAGCAACTGCTGTCGGATAAAATAATAATCCTATATGAAGCTATTATTTAGTTAATGTAAATTTCGATATGTAGTCCAACCAGAGCGTCTCCGCTCATAAATACAGGTGGTGTTTGATGTGGATAGTTGCACTTAAGAGGACTGAAGAAACTGCATAACCAATTCCTAACAAGGGATTTCCTAAACTTTTGAAAGGAAAAACGATCTACATTTTCTTTGGTGACCTGGGATATAGTTCATGCCATCGTGCAAGAGTTCAGTGGTCCAGCGACACGGCGACCTCTGTTCCGTGCCCGTGGTTCTGTGTAGTTACATGTGACGTCACAAGTTGTGTCTCGGGAGAAAATGGCTGCTGCGTGTAGTAATCGTGACTGGGGAGGAAAAGCTGGAATATTTTTAGGATTAGGAGTGTTGTTAGGAAAAGGAAACACAGGTGAGTATTGAGGATATTTCTTTAGTTTTCATTGTGATTGATTAATGCTTGGAGAACAATTGTGTATTATGTGTTAAAGGCTTTCGGTACCAAGGCATCGACGTTTACGATTGACTCTTAAAGAAATTTGTCTAGTTTTGTTCTTTCGTTTCCAATAGCCTTAGTGCGTTTGCTTAGTGAAACAGAGTAACAGGCTAACAATATCGGTGAAGGAGAAGGATACTGATATATGGCAGGTTAATGATTTATGTGTGAATGGAGTGCTCAATGTCCTTTAGTGAAACCGTTTACTTTTGTGCGTGTGTTACAAAGGTGGTAGTGAGAACATAATCTGCTGCCTTTTACTTACTGTAAAATATGTGTTATAGGATGTCGTGTGTTTTAAGTTGCTTCATGTCCCAAATAGTTCGCAGTGTTTCCTAGCTGTGATGTGATGTAATTTTGTGCAGCTGTTTGGTCCAACACGTTAAGAGTTTATAGATATCAACAAAATCGGAGGATTAAATCTGTATTAGGAGACAACGTACGACGTGCCGAAGGATTATGGAAGTGGTAGAGTGCTGTATGTTGTAAGTTGTAAGCTGAGCTTCCATTCGCAGGAGTACGATTTAATATGTACATTTAGGTTATGCGGAGTGGACCATCAGGGGTTCAAATCCCGGGAGGGGGAAGATATATTTCTCTTCTTCAAGACGTCCAGACCGGCTTTGGGCCCAATCAAGCCTCCTGTTCAGTGTGTGCTGGGTGCACTATAGCTTTCACACTGGATGTTATAGTTGGTCACTGCAAGGATTTTGTTGTTGTTATCATTTTGGCTGCAGTTGGTGTTTTATATTACTTTTAGCTGGACTCTCAAGGCATTGCATGTTTTCCATCAAAGCATCCGGAAGTTGAAGTGACATCACTTCGACCAGGGCCGCATCTGACTCCCTGGTGTTTTAATGTTTTCAGTGTTACCCCTGATGATGGTGCCACAGAGTACCGAAACATGTCAGGTTAAGAAATAACATCTTTTACTAAGATTTCATTGAAACTTGTGCACATGTTGGTGTAATTGTGTATAATTTTAGTGACTACGTGCTTGGTATGGACAACATAAAAATATAGTCAGTGTTCTCCATTCATTGTTGACAGTTGTGCAGACAAGCAACAGAAATTTCAGCAGTAACTTTGCTTTTAATGTTTGTAAATGCCCGAGGCGCATGTATGTGCCATGGATACGTGAATATACATACTAATAGTGGCTAATACTGTAGTGTTCAGTAATGCTGCTTACAATGTCAATCATGAAACCAAACAACTGTGAATATTTCTGTGATAGGCTTTTCCTCCACTGCATGTTCTGACCTTCTTCCACCCATCACTGAGTCCAATAAATATGTACGTAACAATTAAGTTAAATTAACTTTTATTTTAGTTCATCACGTAAAACTAGTGAAGCAGGATCTGTCTTGTGAACTGCAGAATGAGATATTTTTTTTTGTAAAAATGTAAAGACTTATAAGTCCTTATGAAACAAGGTAACCCAATTCATTAATAGAATGTGCATCATACAAGACCAGCCCAAGACATACGGGTCCCGCTAGGAGGTTAAAAATTTGGCACTCCTTCAGACTGATACTTTTAAACTTTTTTGGCCAAGGACAGGGCTGGCAAACTTTTGAGTGCACATGCCCAAATTGCAGAGAAGTTTTGGTGTACTCCTTTCACAGTTGAAAACCTGATTTTGGCAGCACCACATTTCCAATAATTTTGGTGACATCCTAGCTCTCCGTGTAGGTTGCCGCACCAGGCAGCTACACGGCAGACCCACCCTTTACTGCAGCCCTGGCATCAAATCACATATGTTGCTTATGTCTGAAAATTATTTATACAGGTGTTTCTTCCTCAAATGACGCTCTTACCTGACTCAAATAAGAACCCTAATGATGATTTTGAATAACACATTGATTGAAAGTTATGTGAGGGAAAGAGGGTGCTCATAGGCAGGAACTTCACTGGGCTTAGTGAAAGCATTAGCTCATCTCAGACTTGGCACAAATTATTGTATTGCACACCATACATGGCTCCACCATGTTACAGGGGAGATACTGCTGAATATCTTTTCAAACGAATGTCCTGGTTGCGTAATGTGGAGGCTAATCATAGTCATGATTGCAGGGAAGATTAAATTTGAAACCATGCTGTAGAGTAGTGGTTGTGAATTCAGCTTTATATTTGAAAGGTACAGAGCCACTCAAAGGAGGCCCAAAATTAATAATCATGAATCATACTGTAGTTTACCAGTGAAAAGGAAACCTGGTAAATATGTACCTTGATGTTCTGTGTGTGAGGTCTGAAGTGAAGTGTAGGGTAGTTGAAAACAAGTCAGACACTTTTGACCTGAAAAGAAACATTACAGTTTAAATTGCTGCATTTACTCGTGCTTTGCTGGCTGAATGTTCATGAATGTGGAGCACCATAAATGACCTTGTCTGCATGCGAATGGAGAACCATATGCACCATTTCCTGTAATTCTGTCATCTCTACATCTACCAAGGTATACTACTTACCAAGTTGCATTTGTGTGATCCGTAATTATTAAGTCTGGACTTCCTTGACATGAATAACTCTGTAAGTTAATCCAGGCCACAAAGAGTATTATTTATGACCAGGCTGCTCACCATAGAGTGAGCCACAACATTTCTGCATTGTGACCATGATGCTGCCCCGTCTTCCATGCGCAGTCAACTACTAATACAAAATGCCCTCTGTATTTGCATTGAGAGTTACCTAATTTTCCACACTTTCTCTAGACATTTTGCAATAATGTGCTAAAAGAACCGATGCAACATTTCATTTTCTTCCATTTTGCCATTAATAGTCCTTACATTTATAATTACCTTGGTGTCTGATGCAGCCCATTGTACCTATTTATAAGAAAGTTGATAAAACAGACTGAAGTAATTATCAAGGATATCACTGTTACCAACTACATACAAAATTGTATCCAATATTCTTCTGTCAAGGTTTGTTTCATAAGTATATTAAATTATTGAGTATCATTAGTGTGGATGTCTACATAACAGATCAACTACTGATTATATATTCTGCATTTGTGAGATACTGGAGAAGAGATGAGAATACAATGTCACAGTGTATCGGCTATTTGTAGACGTCAAGAAAGCCTCTCGTGCAGTGAGGAGGGAGGTTTTGTGTAATAATCTCATTGAGCGTGGTATCCCTGTGAAACAAGTTAATAGAAATGTGCCTAATTGAAATCTGTAGCAGAGTCTGGACAGGCAAACATTTGTGTGACATATTTCCTATTAAGAATGCTCTAAAACAAGGAGATGCTTTATTGCCATTGCTTTTCAACTTTGCTTTAGTGTGCCATTAGGAAGGTTGAAGCAAATGAGGAGGGGTTGAAATTCAGTGGTACACGTCAGTTTCTGGTTTACACTGATGATCTTAATTCATTGGGTGAAAGCATACATACTACAAAAAAAACACAGGAGCCTTATTGGTTGCTAGTAAGGACATTTGTTTAGAAGTAAATGATATATGTCTTGAAGTTTTCGCAACAACAGTGTACAGTAAAATCTTCTTGGGCAGACTGTGAAATGGCCGTCTGCCTGAGAAGATTTTATTGCATAAAAGTATATGTCTTGTGGACACGATGCAGGATAAAATCACAACATAAAGATAGGAAATAAATCCATGGAAAGTATGGCAGAGTTCAGATATTTGGGGACAACCAAAATGGCATTCATGAATAAATTGAGAGCATATTGAACTCAGGGTATGCATGCTGTCATTCAGTACGTCATCTTTTGTCTTCCTGTTTGCTGTTCAAACATATAAAGATTAAAATATACACAACTGTAACTTTCTCTGTTTGTTTTGTAAGGGTGTGAAACTTGTCTTTCACATTGAGTGAAGGACACAGGGTGAAGTGTTTGATAGTAGGGTACTAAGGAAGATATTTGGGCCTCAAAGATAGGGTTGAGTTACCAGGGGACTGGAGGAAACTGCACATTGTGGAGGTTCATGATTTGCACTCCTTGTCAAATATTATTTCAGTGATCAAATCAACAAGAATGGGATGGACAGGACATGTGGCATGTAGGGGGAAGGTTCGTATGGGGTTTTGGTAGGAAAACGTGAGAGAAGGGTACCACTTGAAAGACCTAGGCGATGGTGTGATAATATTAGAACAGATTTAAAGAAATCAGTTGGGGGGGGGGGGCATGGACTGAGTTGATCTGGCACAGGACAGGGACAGGTGGTGGGTTGTTGTGGTTCTGTGCTCTTCACATTTCATAAAATGCAGGTAATTTCTTGACAAGCTGGACTTAGTAAGTTCATGCAGCAACGTAAAATCAAACAAATGATTGTGTTCCTCCCTCCCTGTGGTATTGTGATATAATGATATCTGGCTGTTGTGCACATATTTTATACATATTCCTTTCTTTGAGGCCATTACAGTGACTGACATCAAGCGTGATGGAGTTGCATTCCGGCCAAGAACAAGAGATCTTTCATTGGCGTCATGGCTGTGATGGCTCAGGGTCCCACTTTTCTCTTATTGTTGGTAACATGTCCTACAGTTTACTACAAATGAGCCTAGTTCCAGGGAATTTATCAGTAAACAGTCTGTTATGAATTATCCAGGAGAGCTGCGTTAGCATTGCAGTTGTGCATGTACTTGATGACTGGTTCTCGATTCACGTATGGAGATTTTTTTCTGAAACGCCACTTCCGCTGAGATCTTAGGCCCACCCACCCGTATAAATGAGTACCGGGCGCTCTTTGCTGCAAAGTGGTGGAAGCACCGGGCTGACCACTCAACTCCAAGATTAATGATGCATGGAGCTGTATCGCCTCTCCCCCATGTAGCGTAATTAAGCACAGAGATAATTTTACTGTGTATCTGTGATGAAATGTTATGGCATATTCGGAACTGGATTTCAGCGGTGTTGCTGTCTGCTGTCACATCAACGTTTCTTTTGAAACAGTTTTTCTCGTCTTCAAAGTGCCCGTACTGGCGTTGAGGTCATCCAGCCTCGCAATCAGGGGGTGTCGGGGGGGGGGATGCAAAGCGTCCGGGTGTGAGGCTGACCACTCACCATCTACTGGTGAGGAAACCAGACGTTAAGAATGAGTGGAGCTCTACGTCTATTCTCCCACGTTCTTCCTGGCATGCACAGGGGCAACTTTACTTGCACCTTTTTATCCTTGTAAAGTTGACCTTGGAACCAGATTGCTTGGAGTAGTTGGGTGAGCTCTTGTTACACGTGCTTCTGCATCTGCTGAATGAATTACGGCTTGAGAGGGTTAGCGTGTAGCCGCTGGTGTCCGAGGGATCTGGCGCGAGAGGCCGAGAGACAAGCGAAAGTTACACGATGCTGGACGGAGATATCCACGAGGACGGTTCGTTTACCAAGGCACGAAGTTCTGACATGGATGTGCAGTTCAATTCTGGTAACTAGAGACTTGGAACGTATTTAAGGAGTGTGGGCAGGATGGTGTGGGTATTCGCCTGGCGAGAGTACATGACTCCGCAACTACTTTGTGTGCAAAAACTTTTATCAGTTACGTTACACGCTACAGAAATTTCCAAGTTTTCTAGCGGCCGATGTATTTGGGACAGGTGTTTTTCGCTGACATCTCGTGCCATAAATCAGGCACTGGGCTTATAACCTGTGCCTCCCTTTTCCTTCATCTTTGCTCAGTTCCTCACCCGCAAGTTTCAAGATACGGGAACTGGACTGTACAGGCAGGATAAAATCTAGGACTTCACGTGGGGGCATTTTACGAAGTCAGTAAACAAGTACTGATTATGACCCGAAAAACAAAATTTTTGAACTTTCAGGGCAATGCCGTGCGGTGTAAGATGTAGGTCTGCAGCCGCTTGATTGCTGGGATCGTGGGTTCGAATCCCGCTGAGGGCATGGATGTGCGTCTCTTGTGTCTGTTGCCTGTTGTGCAGGTAGCAGCTTGTGCGATGGGATGGTCACTCGTGCAGAGAAGTCCTACCGCATGAGCGCGTGTGTGTCTAATTGCTTGTGATCTAGAAAACTCGAACTCACGCAGCCTAGATATGATTATGGATGTTGTCCACAGGAAAAAAAATGTCAGGGGAATTATATGAACATGTTGATGAAACTGCGGGCTTAAGAAAACGGAATTTATTGCGGTAAATTTTATTTGCTGATCAGTGAATTATCCTACCATGAATTTAATTTGGTGTGGAGAATTTGTTGCAAGTTCCCTGCAGTAGCTACTTCACATGTAGCTGTCTAATACGAGCCAGCGAATTTGTGCGGTAGCAGCACGGCTGCCAATTGATGTTAGGTCCTGGGCTTTTGAATGACTGTACAGTTTTGAAAAGTACGCTGTGCCGTGAGCTGAGCTAACAACACATGATGGTAGAACTGGAAGTCTGCTGTGGGAATGCGGGCGTTGCGAGTTCGACGCAGAACTCGTTCGTGTCAGACTGGATTGTTGTTTAGTTTCATGCCAACGGTAAGCACAGTTAAGTATACTGGGTGATGTCTGGATCAGTTATTTTGCGTATGTACATTAAATGTGATAACGACGTGATAGCAGCATATTGGCGTACTAAGGCTTCGGCATACCCCCCCCCCCCCCGATACGCATCATTGCACATTTAAAGGACTTTTTGCATGGGCAGTATTATAGTATTGACAGTAATATTGATATAAGGACATTGACTAGTTCAGACATTAATGGAAAGTGGTTTGATGGTTTTAAAATAATTGTTATATTTTCAGTAAATGTTGATATAATACAGTTAGCCACCATGGAGCTTTTACAAATAACCCTACCTACAAGAAGACATGCCTGAAATGCGGCAGGAGTGCGGTGTGTTGGTAAAATATATCGAACATAAGTCGTTATTGACTCCAGTGTATTGATGACCGCATAAAGAGCCATGAAGGGTAATACTTCTATGTTCAAATTTGTGTAGTCCGTGTAAGGATGACACTGAGGAGGCCAAATAGGCATTAGAACTGCGTTGCTTGTTTTGAGAATATTTCCGACATAAAGTTTGACTGTATGCCGGTACGGCGTGTATCACTTTTTAAAGAATGCCATGTACGACAGTGATGATATGTATTACCCAATTTCAGAGGATTGCTGGTTCCGTTCGGCGTATTTGTGTTAGATATCTGCTCTGTAACACCAGGCTTTGTCTCCAGAGCACGTGAGGTGGCACTGCGGTAATCCATCATATCGCAGTCGGCAACCCGTTGTTCAAATCTCAAGAGACCGGAACTCTTGACGGACATTTCGTGGCCTCTGACAGTTCTTAGCCAAAGACAAGATAGGGAGCGTCCATTGCAATGCGGAAGCCACGCAACTACCGTAATCGGTCTTAGTGTGTCGAATATGCGGTAGTTTGGTCACAGTGCGTTACCTGCATCTGAAAGCGTATTCACACACGTTAGGAAGACGTCGGAACAGTCCACTTTCGGTAGCAGGCGCAACAGACGAAAATTATTGTTGTTGTTGTTGTTGTTGTTGTTGTTGATTATGAAGTACAATGTAACACGGAGGGGCTTTGTTCTGTTTACATCTGTATGGGAGAAACCGTATAAATGTGTCGTAGCAAATCTAGAAGTCGGTTTTCCGGTGCTGGAGTTCTGTTGAATCAAAAATGCATCGACTGGTGGACAGTTTTCGAACAACAGACCCCTTACTGGGGAAGAGTGAGAGTAAATACGAAGTTATTGCAGCATCTCCACAAAAATGTTCTAAAACGGTTATCGCAGGAAACGGGTGTATCATAGTCATCCGTACGCGCAGTCACGAAACTTCTTGGTTTGAAACCATGTACGTTTACGGTTGTGCATGAACCTCAGTAGGCAGTCTGTTGCGGGAGGTAACTGGTTGTATGCAGTTGCGTGGTCGTGAAGTCGTTCCGTTGCTAGCTGACTACACAGACAAGGCATCATTTTAGTTAACGCCCACGCGAATGCTGGAAATAACATACTGGTCGGCAGATAATCGCAGGCTAATGCACGAGGTGCTGTTACGGGAAAGTAAAGTTGGAGTGTGGTGTGCTGTCAGTGCAACAAGAATAAGTGGGCCCATAGCCTTCTTGTGGATAAATTCAGAAGTGTAAATTGAACAAATTCCGGCACTTTTTTTTAAAATATAAGTTATGGGAAGGAATACGGCTTTTTTTAAGCGGGACTCTGCGACCGTCCATACGCCCGATGTTACAGTGACTTCCGTGTGCAACGTCTTCAGGTACCGAATAATCGTCCTTTGCAGTCTGCTTATTCACCCAATCTGATGCCATGTGGCTGTTGTCTGTGGCGAAGTCTGAAAGAGAGTATAGAAAACAATCCACATACAGAAGACGAACTTAGATCTTCAGGCGCACAGTGTTGACAGTCTCTAGAGATTTTTAATAACATGGGCATGTCTGACAGTTGTAGGTGGTCATTTCCAGCACCTGTTTTAATATGTAAGTTCACATACACACATACAAATTCTTAATTCACATCCTATGAGCGGGTTTCTTGTGAAGTTTGACATTCTGTACAACGTACCTTTACAAGGGCACGACCGACAGCTGCCACCCATATCTGTACTGAACCACCACAATAGCATGTGCCACAGCTGTACGGAAGATAGTCTCCTTCTTAAGAGGGGGGGGGGGACAAGCGTTTTTGTTAGGGAATTCGGCTGTGATATTTGCCCTGTTGCAAGGGAGTTCTTTGTAAGTGCCGTAGATGGCCCAACCTGTGTTGTCAAACGATAAGGGAATGTATAATGTACATTATCTCCGCGACGTGTGGTTTATCTCGCGATTCTTTGTAGCGTGACGTCAACGATGCACCAGTCTGCTTGGCGTCATGGTGTTAAGCGACTGAAGTCTGGATCTATGACAGTATTATGCGGAGCGTCTTTTACCCCACGCTGGTGTGAATATAGCTCGTCTCTTGGTCCAGTTCCAAGGTAGTATTTTTAGGCCGGGTACAGTAAAGAGGAAGAAAAAACAAATAACGGATCTGAACTGTCTGTGAAGTTTGAGCAAGCTTGTAGTAGGCGGTTTTTAACACTTTCAGGTGGCTCGTCTGGACGCGTTAGCGTTTTAACGTCCAACCGTGGGCGTCGTAACGTCACTGCAATCCGAAGTGGCTTGTCATCGATATTGTGTGATTTTGTCCAACTCTTCACAGTATGGCAGAAAGGCCCATTTTCTCATGTGCTGTCCGGCGTGTATTTTCCATATTACCGTCATCCATGGTAACGTTTAATTAAAAATGGAACAATTTCGAAGCAATAAGTCAACCAAAGTACACACTTAATAAAGTACAATTCATGAAAAGTATTAAACTTGACACGTTTTGGTACCGGGGTGCCATCTTCAGGGTTTTTTACAGCGAGGGAATACAAGCTTTATTCCGTGGGCAAAATGCAGGGCTTTTTAATGTAAATCCATAGAGCGGGAGTCGAATTGTTCCTTACGGACGGACAGACATGACGAAAGTCGCTTTTCGCATATTTGCGAACGCGCATAAGAACACGGACGGTGACAGTTGCGAACAATCAGACAATTGCGTAGCTAGAAAGGTTAAAAAATGCATGGGACCATATCGTGAGATGCAATAAGGTGAACGAAGTACGAGGTGGGCCAAGTTAAAGAGGATTTGCCTTGTGTAAATACGATTGTACGATTTTTGTGAAGATGAGGTCAGTTATGGAAGGTGCCCTACTTGCTTGGGTGCGAACCCCTGCCCCAGTCCACAGTCTGTTTCTTTCGAAGTGTCACATTTCCCTCTGCGGACCGCATTAAGAAGAGCGTGTGATTATTCTGTTCTGCAACTTAGCGTAAGCAGCTAAGGTCTTGAATAGCTGATAGAAAGAGCTGAATTTTTATTTGTGATTTTCACTAAAGATACCGGAATTACTCATGTATAAAATTATTATTGTGTTTTGTATCACGAATTTATAAATTTAGACAGCTGCAAAGTCTGGACTGCGGATGCCAAATGTTTCATTGTGGAATTAATGCTTGTTGTCGTCGGTCGAACAGCATTTGGGAATTGTGATAGCTGGTTCTGGTGTGTTGATTTGTTCCGCGTGCTTGTCAATTCGAAAGAATCGCAAATGCAAGTGCTTCGGGACATCCTTACCAGTGTCTGCGCTTTCCTACTGCAAATTGGAACGCCTGAACATTTCGACAAATTTCTTTGAATTTTGACTTACGAGTGCCACGACACCGCATGTCTGTAATTTGAAGTTGTGCAGTGTTGTGAATGACATAACGAGTAGCTTCTGTCGTATATTAATGAAATATTTCCTGGCATTTTGGAAGGTGACAGTTGCTGTTTTTGAACAGCTGCGAATAAAATGGCAATTTCATTCGCACGTCGTTATGTCATCGTGATGTTCACTTCAAACTTGCAGTCTCCTTACTTCTGTAATGTTGTACATTCAAGTTCAAAGACCAGGTCACGTATTCAATAAAGTTTACGTGTTTGAAGCTGTTTTTAATGAGATAGTCTTTGGTCCTTTCGAATAGTGGTACAGATCATTGCAAAAACTTGCCTATAATATGTGCGCTTTTGATTGATTCCGTAAACTATGGTTTCGCCTTTGTAGTCTCTTTCATATTGGCAGGGATAGCGTGGTCCGTATAGGGAATCGCTACGTGCTCGGCGGTCCGGGTATCGAACTCTGGTGGGAGCGACATTTTTCGCACCCGTCCAGACCGGCCCTGGGACACACCCAGCCTCGTGTACGGTGGGTACCGGCTCTCTTTGCCGGGAGTAAAGCGGCCGCGGCGTGGCGTTGACCACCTACCACCGTCTAGCGCCCAGGTTAAGCAAAGAGTGGAGGTAAACCTCCACAACCCCTGTGGGTCTTCATGGGCTGTTCTAGGTTGAACAAGAAAAAAGTCTGTAACATAAAGTCCCTGATGGTTCCTAAATATGTTGTGTTGGTGAATAAAGTAGTGGTATTCCATTATTCATCCTCACTTGTTTTTGAGCACCCGAAGATTTTCATATATAAGACGCGTGTTTTGTATTTATTATGTCATGAAGTCTCCTTTCGATAATGAAGCCCTTCGTAGAAAGCTTCTGGCAGCTGCTTTACACCGTGGTAAAGACTACGGTTCCATTGTACAGGAGACTGACGCGAGCCGAAAGCCGGTCTAGACTTGCAGGCGAAGAGAAAAATGTA
Organism: Coptotermes formosanus; assembly: GCA_013340265.1. NCBI lineage: Eukaryota > Metazoa > Arthropoda > Insecta > Blattodea > Rhinotermitidae > Coptotermes > Coptotermes formosanus. The sequence goes on along the minus strand of BLKM01000329.1, from coordinate 662,023 downwards.
TTCTTCTGGGGTACAAACGCTGTTCGCGCACATCCTATACGTATCTCGTCAGGATTATACCGGCATGTATTATTTACTCTATGAATCGACAATGAAACGCTCGTTACCTTGTTCACAAAAGCCCGCTACGGGACCCTGTGCAGAGGCAGATGAATTCAGTCTGTATCCTTCCAACCAGTTTGTTCAACATCTATTATAAAAGTATCCATCCATCTGCCCCCATGTCTTCCAATACGTCTGACCCTCTTGCTTCTGGATCAGAATTTTGTACGAATTCCTATTGTTTGCGGTGTACGCTCCGTGTCCCGCCCAGCTCATCCCAGTTGAGCTGTCGTGACCGGCAACTTATTTTTACTATCAGTAATATGTGATTAAGTTGGCGCGTCTAGAGCGGACTGTGGTTAACTGACACATACATGCTAATTCGCCAAGGTTTCGCTCGAGACTGCGCACATTTTCGCTCACCACCTGTATCATACTGAGAGACGGACGTATGGTAAAGGAGCTTGTAGATTTGGCTCTTCCCCAACACGAGTTCCGCCAGTGGACAGAATCCCGAGTTCGTTGAATCCCTTTCATATCTTTTCCGTCTTGCTGCCGCACCTCCCACGTCTATCATGCACGTGTTCCTTTTACGTCGTATTTCCGCGTGCAGAGTCTGTTTGCTTTCGGGGTTTCCTTGCCCTCTCCGCGTGTATGTTCGTACTCAGCGTGGTGGTGTATAGCGATTAACGCTGACATTGGGAAGGACCAGCTTCGAATCTGTTCCTTATTGCGGGGCATCCTGCCTTGTTTTTCGTGTTTTTTCTTAGGCTACAGGCAACGTTCCCTCTAATTTTTTTTACAGCTGCGCGGACCTCGTACTCCTCTGAGCAGAAAATTTGTACACGACCCGACGACTGCGCGGCACTTTAAATTTTTTTTTGTAATATACTTAATAAGAAAATTCCAGCTACGCGACAACAATTCAGTGTGGGCGAGAGCATTTCAGTTACTGCGTGGCCGCGTAGCTTTGAGGGAACATTGTCTACAGGTGAATGCTACGACAGTACGTTGGAACAGGTCACGATGGCCTCGTGCAAAATTCCTTCCACTAGCGTTCATTTGATGCTTTATAACTCTTACAGTTGAAACAAGATCGTTAAATAATCTCCTTGGCGGGTAGGTCATCGACGTATTGAATTTATTAATCCTACACCTTGTTTCAGGCCCTTCCTCGCAAATGATGCGTCCCGCTTTATCACTTAAAAAAGAGTTGGTAGCTAGTTCTGCGAGCTTGCGCGCGCGCGGCGTGTGTTGACTCGTGTAGCATGTGTTAGACGGGCAAGGTGCCCGTTTGTCGGGGTGCCTGAGGCCAACTCTTGAACCAGCCTGCCCGCCTGCCAATATGTCGCGCGCCTCCGTGTCTGCTACCACATATTCCCAGCCGAGAGGAAGAAATACCTTTCCGCTATACAAGGCGCATGAGTCGGACCAAAAAAAAAAAAGGGTACGTTGTACATACACGGCCATTGTTTATTGCCAGAACGATTTCTCACTGTCGACAAGAACGCCTTTTTGCTGCGTGCCTGAGACTACGCTTGAGCAGGAATGTAAATTGATTCCAAGAACCATGTACATTTGTATTGTATGTGTCCAATACTTAACGTTAATTGTTCAACCGTATTTCTATCTCATCGTTTTAAAGTGTCCATTGTGGTTTAACTCTTAGCATGATAGCTGAATTACTCGGAAACCCCCAGTACCAAAAGCCTGACATATAAAGACTTTGGGGGGGGGGGGGGGCGCGGAATACAGGACATAATTAAATTTATGGAACTCCACAGAACCCCATTACAAAACCCCCAGGACTTTGGAGAACTCAGTTTGGAAATTTTTTCTAGTAAAATTTTGCTACCAAAATCATCTCCTGTACCCATTCAGTCCAACTTTCTCATTACTCTCACAGGGTTGTAAAGAAGCATGCAGGGAAGTGAGGAAGTTTATTTGATCTTATCAGCTCATTTAGGTAGGTGATGTCCTTATAAGGTCAAAGTGCATCTTATTCCTTACATAAAAAACATGTGCAATAAAAGATATGTGTGTTGTGATGTCCATAATTATGTGAAGTACTTTAACAGAACCAATAATGTGGTGCAGTCATTACATATTTCAAGGCTATCCTTTTTGTGATTTTCTGTTTATTGCCTGAAGTTAGATGCTAAAAAAAGTCTGTGACATAGGTTATAACTGCTGTGTATTATCCTTATTGGTTCATAAATCTTCATTTTACCTTCATCATGTGCACCATATGCTTGTTACTGGGCAAATCACAAAGTAATCTATGACCAACCCAGAGTTGGCAGATGATCTGAGTCCTCCAAATGTAGTGTTATTATTTTATCTGACAACTGTTCCTTGCCACTTTCTGTCAGCCTGTTCATTCTATTAATGTAGCCCATTTGGTTGAGATCCCACTTATATGGCAGGAAGTGATAAGCTGTGGTTATTGGATAAAATGAAGACCCTGTACATCAGGGTACCTTCCTTGTGGTTTTGCACATCTTGTTACCCTTGTTGCATGAACAGATTTGTTGCCTGGTTAATCAAAGTTACTGATATGGTGTTGTGCAGGATAATGATAAGCATTGTTTTTAACGAAGGCAGTGAGTAGCATAGGGTGTATGGGGACCTTAACATATGTTTTCTTTAGGACTTGTATTTAGGTAATGTATCGGTTTCTATGTGATGAACCATTTTTAGCTTACTTGCTGGCAAAAAAGGAGAGAACATATGCTTTTGAGATCACCATGCTGCTGGTGTGGTCTCCGGCTTTTGGACCGGTTGAGAGGTTTAGTTTTTCATTCTTCTGAATATGATGCTGTGTCACTGGGTAGTAGGTTCCTGATGTTTGAGACCACTATGGCAGGAACCAATTACCCAGCAGTATATCCCAGAAGAATGGAAATGTCAGCTATTCTGCTGTGAAAACCTCAAAATCTGTACAATTGAATGATTTTCACAAAACATGGTATGGGCATATGACATTGGATGACACATTAGCACCATACTTGCTGATTTCCCACAGTCACAATAACAACGTGGATGTGCAGATTTGTGAGGCTGGAGCACCTTTAGCACCACTTTTAGATGCTGAAGTGATGTATGTTGATTGAGCTTGATGAAAATGCATTTACTGGCCCGTCTTAAGGATAACTGAAAAGCAAGTCATGCCCACTTGCAGTATTAGAGTTGTACTAACCTTTTTGGTGTTGTGAAATATGAGTAATTAGAAAACACCTGGGAAGATGTGTCTGTAGAATATTTTAAGACATTATTGTGGCTCCTATATTGTCATACTGGGGAATACCATGGAAATGCTGAGTACCTTGTCCAGGGTCCAGTTCTGTTTGAAATATTGAGTCCTCTCTCTTACAAGTGGTGTGTGTTCTTTAGTTTGGAAAATCTTCCAGTAATGAAATTACAGAGGCTTATTTTCAAAGAGTTGAGGAATTCCTACCTTTAGCTTCCTTTATTTATCATTTGGATGTTCACAGTTGGTACTGAATTTCTTCTCAGGCAAGAATTTCCTTTGTTGTGAGCATGACTGTATGTATATGTCACCCCTCTCCTGCTGGACAAATTACTATCTGGGAGGAGCTTAATAAGATAATGGTCTTGCCCATTAATCAATTGCATTACTGAGATGAGAGTAGTGGATGAATTGACTTGCAGTTTGCTTGTGCATGCTGTCCTCTCTCTCAGATGTTGTATGCTGCTTGTCCTGAAGGTACAGTTTGAACAATAAATTTTATTGAAGTAGGATCAAATCACAGCAGTAAGAAGTACCTTTTAGCTGTAGCTATTCTGGTGGGCAGGTTCTTGCTGAGTGTGTTTCAGTTAACAGATGGGAGTTCAGCATTTAAAGCGGGAAAGGGTCCTGAACATCTGCTGAAAAGTCACCTTTATGTTGTCATTTGCTATGTTGTAACGTACAGTAAGTTTACACTCTATCCATTTTGCTTATTAATATAATACTTTTAAATCTGGGGAGAACTTGTGAATGAAGACGTTACGTGTAGAGTGCCACTAGTTTGAAGAATTCGGTCTTCTTGGATATGACACAGCGTAATTGAATCTATACCAGACTACACAGTGTCACATCCCAGCAGGGTATCCTTCAGAGTCAATGTCAAGAGAACCACAAATCTCACTGTGATTAGTTTTCTGCTATTCAGTTTATTTAACAACACAGGGTAAATGGCTGGAGTTGTAGATGTTGGCCACTCTTTATATGTGTGTGTGGAACCAGTAACAGATGAATAAAAAATATAACAAGAGGAACATAATGTATAATCATATTTGAAGAGTACAGTTAACAGTTATCAAAGTGTGTAGTGGGAAGGAGGTACCAAGAAACATAGAAAAAGGACTTCTAAAATTCCTGCTCTGGAATTCCGGTGATCAACAAGATGGAAATAACTGGTAAAGATATTACACAATGACTTATGGTGCCGGGTGTCTGATTTAAAATAGACTGATTTCCGTATGCTGTTAGGCATACTTTTTGTAGCTTGAAAGTAGTTGCCAGGCTTGCAGTAACAGGTAGTGGTAACCAGGCTGCCCTTCAATTAGATGCTCTGTGAGAAAGGTAGATGAATATACATATGGCTGGAAGGGCCAAGTACACTGTGTCTCTTTTGTTTGTCATGAGCACCAGCTGTTACAGAAATGCTCTGGTGGATGCAGGTTGTCTGTGCAATAATCTGCCATTCTCAGTAAGATGACAACAGGAAGATACTACTTAGATGCTTATGTTTTGCTTGGACATAGAAGCAAAACAGATGTGAAATCATTATTCATGTGCTGTTAGGAAGTAGACTGTTATAGTGAGAAATGAATATGATTGGCTTACAGTAGGGTCTGGTGGTATGCTTTTGTTGTGATGATGAACCTTTAGCAGGGAGTTTTTGAAAGTCTGGTGATATTGGCTGTTTAGTTAAGGCCATGTGTTTCAGAGTTAATATTGTTATCCACTTTGTTACATTCAGTAGTTTGACATTGTTTAGTTGTGTTGTAACTGAACTGTACTGTAAAGATGTGGACTCGTTGGAGCTGCCATGTGGTAAGGTTGTATCAGCTGTGCCTTGAGTGAGTGTCATATGTATATCAAGTGCTGTGAATGCATCTTTTTGCAGAACCTTCTCAGTATTAGTGTGGATAATTTGGGTTTAGTTGTCAGCCCCGTGTTTGGTTATTTATTTGGCTGTGGTTTTAAGAGTGCTGTCAGTAGCAGAAACTTCATGGTGCCAGGTGATACGATAGTATATGAAGAAGGAATTGGAGACGATGTGGCCTGCTCCAACACATTGGTAAATTTCTACCTCACTCCATGGCATAATGTCACATAAGATAGTATTCTTCATAATTGAAGTTTCTATCCAGAACTTTGCCTGGAGAGAGTGTAGAACAGTGAAAAACTTCAATCAGGATACTTGATGTGATCCTCCCACATCAGGTAGAGATGTGTAGTGAGAGTGAACTGTTTGCTGTGTGTATTTAATTTGGATTTCATCATGTGGAATGAAGCATCATTGCAGTATTTGTGGTCTGAAATCAGAATTATAATGGGGTTGTTTTCAGCAAATGGAGTGGAGTGTTACTGTGATGGGCATTGTCCTGACAACAAGCCCAATGGAACTTGTGTGGGACAGCCTGGCAGTCAGTGCTTCAGCGCAGTGGAGGAGGTGTATAACCCAGAAACAGGAATATTTGAGTTGGAGCGGACGTTTGGTTGCCTTCCTCCTGATGAAAGTGGTTTCATGCAGGTATGCTTCTGGGCTTCTAAGAAGTTGTATAGACAGTGATGGAAATGAGTGAGAGAAAACAGCTTGAAGAGTAAAAAAATGTAGGTGACAATTATTCTAATCTCCAAAGTAGAAGTCAAACATATTCAGTTCTAATTCTTGTGATTTTATGACGTTCTGTGGCTAGTGTATAAAAGTATGGCCTGTCATAACCACAGGTTTTTTTCATTTCAGAGTTACATATTTTTTTGAATAATCCAGTATTTTGAAAGAATCAGAAATGGAAATAATCCATATTATTTGACCAATAGAAGCCAAAGGACACAGAACTGTGTTTGCTCCTAGAGTTTCTCACCTTCTCATTTTCGTCCAGTGTTTTTGGTCAACAGGGTAAAGTTGCCCTTATGCAGGTCATGAAGATATGGGATGGGGGAGGTATAAGTCCACTCATTCATGGTCTTGGCATGAGATGGGGCAAGTGGTAAGCTGTGTTCCTCGGCTGCTTTATTCTGGGGAAAGCATTCCTGGTACTCCATTGACTAGGAGACTGAGCCCCAGAGCTGCTCTGGCTGTTTGTGGAGAAGAAAAAATCTCTTGTCCATGCCAGGAATTGAATCACAGTCCACTGGTTATCCAGTCTGTAGTCTGGTTACTACACTCACTACACTGTCCCCCCCTCATTTCTCTTCGAATTGCTCTGATTTTGGAAACCAACTTACATAACTTTCCGATTACTGCTTTAAAGCCTGAGATAATATTGTACAGCCCCCTGATGTCTGATGTCCGAGGTTGTCATTTATTATAAGGTCACAGAACCAAAATAAAAGTATGAATGTGATTTAGGACTGTACCACAACACTTGTAATGTCAGTAACACACTCGAATAGATGACAATCCAATTCTCTTAAGTTTAGCATTCTCTTTTTCCCTTTGTTGTTCATATTCATAAACTTACAAGTGTGTCATTGAGGTGGGAGAAGGAAGAACAAAGTTTCTTTTATTGACATGCATTTTGTAACATCAAAGATTGAGATGTCAGTCTGACCCCATAACTGATGTTGCAATTGTAATTTGGGTTTTGATATACTTAAATGGCCTGAGGATAACTACATATTGGTTGAAACATGTAGCCGCATATCTGTGTAATATAATAAAATTAGCTGTATTGATGGTAATTAGTAAGTACTTTGTAAGGAAGAAGAAAGCTTCAATTTCGCATACATGTAAGATTTATAAAAACTAAGCAGCCATTGTTGAGTTAACCACCTGAACCCAGATACATATACAAGAGCTCATTATGACGGTAGAAACAGATGAAAGTGTTCTTTTTTAAGTATTTTGTTAACCTTGTGCCACCTACCCATTACATGTTGGCTACATGCAGTGTATGCTCAGAGTGCTGGAAGTTACATATTGGCCTATTACAGGCTTTCATATGCAGCCATTTTTTAAATTGTGCTCATCTGCAGATAAAATGAAATAAATAATATTTTGCAGGTTTAGTTGAAAATGTGCTGATTGATTCAACATTCACATGCTGTTGGCTAGTTTTGTCATCAAAGATTTGAGCCTAAATGTGCAGTTTGCTTACCTCTCTAAGGCAGCCATAGTAAAATGAAGTCGGTTTTGTGGACGAGTATCAACGCAGTTTCTTACATGTAAAGTTAATTTCTTGGTCACAAAGTAAATTCAGCATAAAGAATTTATGAATGTACATGTCAGTTTATCTGTTAATTTTGGCCCAAAGCCAGTCCATAACTCTAAGTTATAATAATAATAATAATAATAATAATAATAATAATAATAATAATAATAATAATAATAATAATAATAATAATAATGCACCTTTTCCCGCCCTACAGTGTAAAGGCCACCTGGTACCCCACATGCGTGGCAAATCCATATTATGCTGTAACTACACAAATCTGTGCAACCAGTTCCTACTACCAGAGCCAGTAAGGGGCAGCACCACTCCACGACCATCGCTAAGTTATGATGACAGCATCCCCTATATTGCTCTTATCATCTCCATTACCGTGTGTCTTATCGCATTCCTCATCATAATTGCGTGTGTTTATCTTAGGTAAGGTTATATAGTCTGTCTGATGGTCATGATGATGATTGTGAATCTAATGATTCATAATGTGCCACAGACAAATATTTTTGCATATATTTTCAAAATTTTGGATTGTCTTAGTAAATATGATAATTGCTGTATTTTTTGTCATCAACTGGCAAAAATTCTGTAATGAACAGGGGTTGTGTTATTCATAAAATGTGGTGAATGGAATTCTAATACATGTATTTCTTAAAGAACTTTATTAATGACTGACTACTGAAATAACCAGTAGTTCAGAAGTTTGACATTATGAGATTTCAAGTTTTCATTGCAGTGAAGATTGTAGTCTTTGGGTCATAGCACAATGTCGTCTGGTACATTGCTGCAGACATTTTGGAGGAACATATTGCTTCCATTTGCTTCTTTGAAGATGTAGCAGTATATTGCTCCAAAACGTTGCTATCTGACTACATAGTGCCGTAACTTAGAGCAGTGCTTTTCAGTCAGTGGTACATGAAGTTACTGAGGAATTATTTTTGCATAATTTGATTTTAAAGATGTTATTCACATTACTAAAACTGTTTAAATGTATTTTAAGTGAAAACGTGGTGGTATGCGTAAATGTTATGTTCATGATAGTGCTGCACGAGGGAACGAAGGTTGAAAAGCACAGACGTAGACAACTGTTACATGCAAGGGGGTGTTTGACAAGTAATGGTACTGGTGGTGCACTTCAGCAGTCTAGATTGAGAAAATATGTCTCATTGCAGCCTGAAATGTGATGAGTCACTGCTCTCAAGAGCATTGTTCTGCCATCGCAGTCACTTTATATGAGGCATTCAGGAAGCTCCATTTTTCATTGGCAGCAGAGAGTGACATTTTATAGATTTTAGGGTAAGAGATGTTCATTAGAATTCTTTGTAAAGATCAGAAAAAGCAAGAAAGGAACGTTGGAGATGTTACAGGAAGCCTGTAGACTAGAAGTAAGAAGCAGACCTGCATTTTACAGAAGACAAACTGCAGATAGAGGACAGAAAAACACCGTTGTGGAAATTCTCTGCCAGTTTATACATGTCATTGGGTACCAGTGAAATCAGGCTTGTCTTGAGTGTGCACATGTGCTCTTAATGATGACTGGGGTTCAGCAGATTGTACCATTGGAATTAGGCTTGTCCTGAGCATGCGAGTGGTAGGTTCCATATGATCTTACCAGTGACCAGAGGTGAATGCACAGGGAGGTATGCCACCAAAATGCAACTCTTTCTGCACAAAACCTGAATTTATTATTGTCCTCAATCACTTGTGATGAGTCTTGGATCAGACATTATGACCCAGAATCTAAACAGGAATCAGATGTTTGAAAACAGAAAAGCTCACTTCCATCAGAAAAATTTTGCACAGCCTCTCGTCTAGAACAGTGATGCTGATATTGTTTTTTGATTCCAGCGGCATTTTTCTTCAGCACAGGGTACCTTGGAAACTAACTGAATAGCTAGTACTGTGCAAAGAGACTAAACACTGCTGTGGCAGAAAAGGATATAAGATATTGATGAAATAGTAGTATTCACTTCAAGACAGTGCATGTTCGCATACAGCACAGTACCACATAAGTGGTGATGTCAGTGTTGGCAGACATCAGTGGAACTCTCACACAGCACCGCCACTACAGTCTATACTTCACCCTCTGTGATTTCCGAACTTTTCCAACACAAATGTGAGCTGTGAGGGTACAGATTTGACAGTGACAGTAAGGTGGTGCAAACCACCGCTACAGCTCTTCACAAGATGTCAGAAAATGGCCTATTGCACATTTTTGAGAAGGGGGTAGAGTGGGACAAAAAATACTAAGCTTGTGAAGGGCATTGCAATGATAAGGAAGCTATGCCAAAAACTTATGATGCCTCATACAGAATAGTGTGAGTTGTCTCTTTACTTTCAGGCACCCCAAATACATGTAACATTGACAGGAAAAATAAGTAAAGTGAATGAAAGGAAAATTTATTTATACTGTAGCATGCCATTTGTTATGGAACATGGTTTCCATGCATAACAACAAATTCCTTCCATGAAATGGCAGACCTGCAGTTGTCGCTCTAACACAGCCTTTTTGTTAATGCGTCTTCCTTGCAGAGACGTAAAGAAATGTGTTGAACGGAGTATGATAAGGCATTGAAAATGGTTTTGTTAATAAAAAAGTTCAGATATAATCTCTCATGATACATTATGCTGTGATAAATGTGATTTATGTGTGAATAATGTGCAGCTATAACTTCTGCGAAAAGCCATATCCATAAACATAACATTTTCGGCAGTTGGCATCCTCTAAAATAATTTTGTCATATAGAGCATTTAAGAAATACATGCACGGACTTGCATTCTATACTGTTGAGTGCATGGAAGGAAAGTAGTCCTAGAAATAATTATAGCACAAGGGTCCACAGTATTGTGCACTAGAGATTCCGATTTTACCCTAAAACTGAACGAACATTTTTTACAAGTTCAGAACATGGCAGTTTAATTGAAGTGTTGAACCATTGCTAATATTTTGTTGATGTTCACGTTAAGTTTCTTGTGGAAAACAGAATTTTTTATGGACAGTGTTGTCTTGCCTGACAGGTATAAGAAGCGTGAGGATCGCAGACAAATGTATCTGGTACAGACATCAAGAAACTGTGACCCTTACCTGGCAAACAGTGGTACTCTTCAGGAGCTGATCGATCAGAGTTCAGGATCAGGCTCTGGATTGCCTTTGCTGGTAAGTACTGAAATTTAACACCTTGATTTTTTTGGTAATGAGCCCATTTAGGGAGCGAGGTCTTATTTTTGAAAGAATAGAGTACTGATATGTTGGTTTACAGCTTACAGACTGGTTAAATTCCTGTCGGATGTGCATAGCATTCTCTGCTTTTTCATATCATATGCCTGTGGTAGTATGCAGGATGATCAAAAGTTCACAGAATTCAGACATATCAAAATAATCATGCTTCCTATTAAAGTGAGAAAGAGGTGGAGTTTGCAGGGGTAGACTGTGCGCCATCTGTGGAATTAAATGGAGCAGTCACTAAAGTAAGAACCAACTAAATGCACTGTATCAAGTTTTATTACGAGGGCCATCCAGAAAGTAAAGACTGTTTGGCTATAAAGAAAAATAAACGAAATAAAAATTTAAAAAAACTTAATGTAAGATTGTTACAAACCCTAAGTTATTTTTCTACATAGTCGCCACCAACATTCAGGCACTTGCCATAGCGTGTGATGAGGTTTTGTTTGCCTTTGTCGTAGACCTCCGCTGCCAGTCCATTTAACCACTCCTTGATGGCATCCTTCACTTCTTGATTGCTTTTGAAGCATCTGCCACCCAAAAAGTCCTTCAGTGCTGGGAACAAGTAAAAATCACTTTGAGCCAAGTCTAGATTATATGCTGGATGCTCAAAAACTTCCCAGCCAAACTCTCGAAGAATTGCCTGCGTTCTGGCAGCAGCATGCAGGCGCGCATTGTCGTGCAGGTGCATCACTTGGCTTGACAATCAGCCCCACCTTCGGTTTTGAATGGCTCACCGCAGCTGCCTCAGAGTTGCACAATACGCTTCTGCATTGATGGTTGTGCCTTGGGACACAAACTGAACCAGAAGGACGCCTTTCCTGTGTGAAACCGTGGCCATGATTTTCCGAGTGGACAATGTCTGCTTAAACTTCTGGGTTTTGAAGGCGATCAAGGATGACGCCACTCTAGCGACTGATACTTGATCTCGGGGGGAAGTGGGAAACCCATGTTTCATCCCCTGTGGCAGTATGGTCCGGAAACTTGTCTCCATCTCGGTGATAACACTCCAAAAACGTCAGTGCAGTGCCCATGCTGTTTTTTCTGTGGTCGTCTGACAGCATCCGTGGCACCCACCTTGCACAGATTTTTTTGTATCTGAGATGCTTGCTGAGAATTTTGTGAAGGAGGGATCGAGAAATTTGAGGGAATTTCTCATGCAGTTGGTCAAGAGTCCAGTGTCTGTCCTGTCGAATGTGTTCGTCAGCTTGTTTTTTCAGGTCATCAGTGATGAGAGATGGGTGCCCAGATCACTCTTCATCATGAACATTTCTCCTGTCTGCATTAACAACACCACTTCCTCACACTTGACTCATTCATTACACCTTCACCATACACTGCTGTAAGTTGTCTGTGAATGCCAATAGCACGGGCAGTTTGTGCGTTCAAAAAATGGGTCACAGATCACACTTCACAGTTGGTGGGATTATCAGTTTTCTTAACCTTTTTAGACACAAAAACTGTTCAAATGATGCAATCGGTGCGAAACTTACTTGAAACAAAGACAAAGGACCACTGAGGTCAAGCGACCTTGAATCAGCGCGGAAAGTTGACCTGCGCAAGCACTCTGCACAAACGGTATTTACTTTCTGGACAACCCTCGTATTATTCTTTTTTGCTCTACCCCGACATGTTTCAGTGTTTCATCTGTCATCCTCATGGGGTGTGCCAAGGTTTTTAATGCTGGCTGGATCTGTGTTTTATATTCATTTGCTGCATTCCTCTTCAGTGGAGTGGCACTATGCACTTAATGGTGAAAACACTGCACTCTTCAGTGGGGTAGCATTTTTGTATAGAAATCTAATTTATTTATTTAATCTGTATTTTGTTGCTACAAGTTTTGTGTTTTTACTTTGTTGGTTATTCCCGCTACTGTAATGTATATGTACTTAGTTGTTAGTTAGTCAATCTTGCAGATTTTGTTAAAGCGGATTGTAGCATAAGTCCTGACTAGATTCTCTTTGGTGTCCTTGTAGTTCTTGGTCTGTCTTGCTTGTTGAGCATTAATCAGTTTAACACTGCTAACTCCGTGCATTGTTCCGTCATCAGTCACTAAAGTAAGAACCAATTAAATGGCCTTTATCAAGTTTTGTTATTATTTTCTCTCTACCCTGACATGTTTTGACGTTTCATCCGTCATCCTCACCCCACTGAAGAGTGCAGTGTTTTCATCATGAAGTGCATAGTGCCACTCCAGTGAAGAGGAATGCAGTAAATGAACATAAAACATCGATCCTGCCAGCATTGAAAAGTTTGGTACACCCCCTCAGGATGACGCATGAAACATCGAAACATGTCTGGGTAGGGTGAAAAGAATAATAATAAAACTTGGTACAGTGCATTTAGTTGGTTCTTATTTGGTGATTGATGACGGAACAATGCACGGAGTTAACAGGGTTAAACTGAATGGAGCAGGTTTAGACATGTTATTATGCTGCGGTCACCCGTGGAATGGAAGTGTTTCGCCAGTGTTCGGTGCAGTGTTACAGTTTATTAGTGGGTGACAAAGGAAATTAGCAGTGGAAACTCTTGTAAGCCTCAGTGTGGTGTATGGCGATGAAGTTCTTAAAAATCCTCTATGTGTGACTGGTACAACTGACAAACGAGTCAGGAATCAGTGGAAGACAAGCACAGCATCAGGCCAGTAATGTTGAAAGTCAAACTGGGGGGCGCCAGACTCATTACATAGATCAGTATGTGATGGTTTAACAGGTAGCAAATATAGTTCAAAGCATTTGAGGGATGCCATTTGATGGACAGGGCTGGAAATGGAGAAACTGTTGGATCCTGTACCATGAAAATGTGCCATGTCTCATCTCGCAGTGTAGCAGTTTTTAGTGAACAAATTCCAACAATCCCCAACCACTGCATGATCTTAATCTTACTCCATGGATGTCTGGCTGTTCCTGAGACTCAAGGTTGGGCTCAAAGGTCATTTTATGTCTGTAGAAGAAATTGAACAGAAGGCCACAACCGGTCTCACAGCGATATCAATACAGGGGTTCTAGAGGTACTTCTGTGATTTGCAGAAATGTTGGAGGGCAAGCATATATATGCTGAAGCACATTACTCTGAGAGTGACTTGGTTAGGTTGTATACATATTTTTTTTTGTACAGGTTATGCCCCAGTTGTGGGACCTGTTTGATTCTCCCATGTACTTGGGTTTTTTAGAGGCTTTCTCGGTGCGTAACATAACATTCTGTCAAGATCTAAGTAGTTCATTTAATGGAGTTGCTTGCTTGGGCAGGAGATTTCTTCCACAGTATATACCTGATGTATTTATTAACCCTTTAAAGACGAAGTGCGTCTGTTTTATATAAGGACTTAGTCTGTATCGTGCTGTAAGCACTCTCCACTTCGGTTATAAAAACCAGTCTCTTAATGTTTTGTAAGGCAAAAGTTGCTGTTTGTTTGGAGATCGGTACAAAACACATAAACACAATGTGGGCACCATGTAGAATTTTTTAATGTTAAACGTGGTGGTATGTAAAGTTACCGCTAGGCTTTTAAAGGTTAACAGGGTTATAGATCAGAAATTTTAGCTATGTGATATACTGCATTATTACTGAGTAGTGCATATTTTGTTGTTCTTTCTTCCATCTTTATTTTTCCAGTAGCATTAAACTGTGATGTTTCTGTTCCATTTCTCTTCATTGGAGTTAGTGTTTGTTTTGTTTCCCCAAGATTATAGACATTTTCTAAGAAAGACATGTTTCTATTTAATCTGCATACTCTTGAGATGTGCACTGTTCTGGCATATTATGCAGCATCGTATGGTAATTGTTTACCACACAATGCTGCGTAATATCCCAGAAGAGCACAGATCTCATCAACATCACATCAGACATGTGAAATCACTGCATTCTCTTGTTTGGGTAGGCTTGCAATGTAAAATGTTACCACATGTATGCTGCAGAGTCTATACCATTTGGCTCCTTCGTGCAAGGTTCTGTTTTTTATCATATTTAAAGAAGCAGAGAGTCGGTTTGTTGTATTGGGGCATTATATATTTTTTTTGTCATACTAGGTTTTTAAGTTTTTGAAACGGCAGGCTTGCTCAAAATTGTTGCAGATAATATGTAGTCTGTGACAACAGTTGCATTTCATGTCCAACAGAAAGAAAAGACATGCATATATTTATGTATGTAACATGAAACACAATTTATATTCTGTACTGCCAATTTTGTTGCAGGTTCAGCGTACCATTGCGAAACAAATTCAGATGGTACAGTCCATAGGAAAAGGCAGATACGGAGAAGTGTGGCTTGCAAGGTGGCGAGGGCAAAAAGTTGCTGTTAAAGTGTTCTTTACAACTGAAGAAGCGAGTTGGTTTCGAGAGACTGAAATCTATCAAACAGTATTGATGCGGCATGAAAATATTTTAGGTTGGTCACTCAGTATGTTCTTCTGTTCAGTGAGATTAGTTATTGTCTGTGGATTGTTAGTAGTGATAATCTTAACTCTTTGTGGGATGGTTAATGACCTTGGAACCATATTTAAATGATGTCCTCATGGCCTGTCAGGTAAATTTAAATGGGTACCAGTGAAAGACATGCAATACTGCTTCAAAACATTATTCTAAAGGTGAGGGCTGCCTTTCCAATTGGAAATTCAATGCATTATTACTGATGTGAATGTAATATGCACAGATCCTTCTTGTTCTAATTTTAACCCTTTCTACATGGGTGTTGGTAGAGCCCCAACATTTGAAATATGATTGACAAGCTTGTACGTGCACAAATCCCAGGCACCTAGTCACTAGTGAATAAATTTTGTAGGATGGTGCCTGATATTTGTGGGGCCTCAGTATGGAACTTGCTTCATGTGTCGCTTCTGGCACTTAGAATTTTGAGGTGGCTCTTAAACTATTGAAAGATTTGTGTGCCCTTGGGTTAAACGATTTTTACATTTCACTTTATTTTATTATGTTTGAACAGGTTTCATTGCAGCTGATATCAAAGGTACAGGCTCCTGGACGCAGATGCTGCTGATCACAGACTACCATGAAAATGGTTCGTTACATGATTATCTTCAGACACATGTCCTTGATTCGTCATCTCTTCTTAGTCTTGCTCTTTCTGCTGCCAGTGGTGTGGCACACCTGCATACTGAGATTTTTGGCACCAGAGGCAAACCAGCTATATCACATCGTGACATCAAGAGCAAAAATATCCTGGTGAAAAGAAATGGCCAGTGTGCCATTGCAGATTTTGGACTAGCAGTCAGATATATCAGGTCAGTATTACAGTTTGTGATATTTACAATAGATTTAGACCTTTTCCCCAACTGCTTGAAAATGAAACGGATGCCAGGACTGAGCAGTGTCCAGAAGAGGATCAGAAATATGTGACCATAAATATTAATTTAAATGCCATCAAATAAAGTAGTCAGCTGGTGTAAAACTGTAACTGAATACTGGCATGTAAAATGTAAGTAGTACGCAAGTATCACATAACATACAGCAAATGACTCATAGTATGATTCTGATACCAGTATGTACAAGACAGGATAGAATTTTGAAGTGGTGTATGCTGTGTTAATTTTTATGCATTTTTATGGAAAAGTAGATTTTTTGTGTCACTACATGTAGGAGCATATGCTCTTAGCCTGTGCAGACATATTACCCCATATTACCAGTGATACCCCAGTGGCTGTAGCAGGCATTTATTGTCTTACATGCTCATTGAGTGCACATGGTCTGTGCATACATGTAAATAGATTCAGCTCATAAAGTGTGTTCATTCACAATACTTTTCCAGAGTATGCATCTTGGGGTGAAAAAATGCTGTTGAAGGCTTTATAAAGTATAACTTAACAGTGCATCGAAAAGAAGAGTGTACGGAATAATGGACAACTTCTAAACAGCAGTTGCCCTACCGATGAAAACTTGGGGTTTATATTAAGTAGTTACACAGATACCCAGGAGAACTAATGTTAGTGTTGCAAAACTGTACTATGTTTCATGAAGTTCCCATGCGTTATCTTGAAGTTTGATTCTGGTGTGCAGTGAGTACACAAAAGCACAGGTTTTTTTTCTGGCCACTACATTTGGTCAATTTTGACACCATTCTTCAGGGAATTAAGGGAAGAATATATGCTGTTAATGTAGGACAGTGCCATGGCTCACATAGTGCGTCTCTCACTGACTGGCTAGATTCATAGATTGTGGCCTCCTGGCTCTCAACATTTCAGTCAGTTCAGTTATTATTTGTGGGGCACAATAGGTGGTAGAGTTTATGTGAAAAGCTACATTCTTTGCAAGAACTGAAAGAGCGTTCAAAAGTAAATTGATTGCTGATATTTCAAGATGAGCTGCTGCATATGTTATGAAGCATTTTTAGACTGTGTGAAGCCTGCATAGAAGCTGGGGTGGGCACCCTAAGACTGTTGTATGGAATAGATTAAGTTAGAAAGTGTACTCTAATGCATTGTAGATGCAGGCTTCTTGTATGATAATTCTTCTGTAACACCTACCATGCTTAGGGACACAACAGAAAGTCCTTGTGGTAGCAGAGCAGATCCATATTGAAGTGCAGAACAGATTTCAAATTCACCGTATGCAGTGACAAGGAGGTAGTTACTGTTGGGAAACTTTAATTGTGGGTAAATTGGAAGCTGTGAGGACTGTCTGCACAACAGACACATATGTATGCTAAATTTCTTCAAGTCTCATGAATAAGTTCTTATGCTTTTAAATTTTTAAAATCAGGCCTACAGGATACAGTTGCCTCCAGCAAGCCAAAGTGTTGGATGTTCTGGATTTATCCAATTAACTGATAATTTTAAGCCCTTGTTATTGTAAGTCTAACATAATGCTAAGAGAGTTCTAACATTTGTAATCAGGAAATAGCACCTCAGCTGATTAATATGCAATTTCTCATCTATTTTTCCTTGCATGTGCAGTTACTTTTTTATCGCTCTAACCCTGTGATTATTATGTGTACTACCAGGTTGAACATTAAAAAATTTGGTGTTCTGCCCCCACATCGTATTTATATTGTATTGTATTTGTTTTGTGTGCCTCTCAGGGCCAGCAGCAATTATTTCTGTATACAGTGTTAACTGATAGGGTTTAATCCCAGCTGTGGTGTGTTTACTGGGCAGAATGAACTGAATCTTTAAATATAATTCAGGTGAGTCATAGCTTTTCAAGGGTTAAAATTATGTAACTGCTTCTGGACACACTGTTGTTTGTGCATTTCAGTGAAAGCAATGAAATTGACATTGCCTTCAACACACGTGTTGGTACACGACGGTACATGGCACCTGAGGTGCTAGATCAGACTTTAAACACATCTGCATTTGAGTCGTTCAAGATGGCTGACATGTACTCTCTTGGCCTGGTGTTTTGGGAAATGGGCCGCCGGTGTGTGACGGGGAACAAACTTAGTGATGCCGATGATTATCAACTGCCATATTTCAACTGTGTGCCCAGTGATCCTTCTTTTGAAGATATGCATGAAGTAGTGTGTATCAAAAGGATCCGCCCACACGTTCCCCCAAGATGGGACTCAGATGAGGTATGAGAAGAAATTGTAACTTTTTAAAACAAGTGTAGTCTTCTTCAACCACATATTTGGCTCAGAAGGCTGTTTTTCCTTGTTCCATGTACATCATCGTCATCATTATCATCATCATCATCACGAATACTAGCTTGTAAAATTCTTCTTATTCTCCCTTATGTCACTGTATGTTCGTTAGTCATTCCTTTCCTTGTCTCGGTTATATGTCACACTTTCGTAGTTTCTCCTCCTTGGCATTGGTCTTTTGAATGACAATTATTTAAGGTGGTAGAACCTGTGAGGCATATTCTGTACCCCTACTGTGAGTGTGAAATTTGTTAATGCTTGGGCATTTTGTTTCAGATATTGAGGACACTGGCAAAAGTTATGCAGGAATGCTGGCATCCAAACCCAGCAGTGAGATTGACAGCACTCAGAGTGAAGAAGACATTATGTAAATTGGACACAGACAGTACAGTTAAAATTGTCTAATACAAATGGAAACATGGTAGTGAATGTGCAAGCAAGATCTTTCACAGACTGATACAATAATTCAGCTAGTGAAAAGCATTGTGTCATCATACTCGGGCAGGTGAAAATGCCCATTAAGAAGGAAACAGAATGCACTGAAATTCATTAAAGTTAACAGTGAATGGTGTTATGACCAAGAAGGAAGTTGTAACTCACCTATTTGCCCAGTGTGTGCAGGAAGGAATGACGTGGCTGACAGCCATAACAATGAAGCAGTTGTGTGTTCAGTTTTGCATAATTAAGTACAGTACTTATGCATTGAAATTTAGGTTTCTACCCCAGTGTGTAAATTACAAGTGGAAGTGTGTAGAACAAGACAACCTTCTGGTGGCCTTGGTAACTATTAAAACTGTGCAACATTTGCAACATTGGTATATGATGCCTTCTTTGTTCAATACATGATGGAGCAAAGATTCTTGTTGTTTTAAATGATAAATTGTAAATAAGACTAAGAATAAGAGGTGCATAAGTTAAATTAAACTTTTAATCTCATACTGCAGGTATACTTTGAACTGTTAAGGATGAAACTACATTGTGTTGTTCATGAATATTTTCATTTTCAGTTGAGAATAAGAGAATATCCGAAAGTGCCCAGACTGAGTCAGATTTTTATTCTTGGCCATTGTTATCACCTTCAAAGTAGTCAGTCGTATTTTAAATTTATGTAACAGCTCCAGGTGTCTGCCACTGCTGCAAGCACAACTGGAACTGACTTTTTGGAATCGTGTAGGATGAGCAGCAGTTATCCTTGGATTTTATGGATGTTCCAGAAAGATGCCCGAGTTGATTTCATTCATGGAAACAAAGAAAGCAGAGGGACAATATCAGGCAAGTAACGAGGGTAGGGAACCGCAGATGTTTTCAATGGCCAAAAATTGCTGCACTGACAAACAGTGCATGCCAGTACATTGTAATGGTGAATCAGCCAGTCTTGTTTACACCACCATTCCTGATGTTTCTGGCAGACTCCCTGATATGTTGCTAAACCATCTAGTAGTAATGCTGGTTAACTGTTTGGTCTGGAGGAAGAAGTTGCTTATGAATTGTTCCCCCAGTCAGAAAAAAGATCACCAACATGCTCTTGATTTTCAAGTGAACTTGCCTTGCTTTCTTTGTGTGTGCAGACGACTGCGTTTTCCACTGAGACTGCTATTCAGTTTCTGGGTTGTAATGGTGAATTTGGGTTTTCTGTGTATTGTTTGTCTTGCAGTTATCCTGAGTTTGAAGCAGAACTTAGATGTTTTTCTTATGTTGTCCATATCATGCACGTAATGTCACTAAAATTATATGATCACACCATCCAGTGTTTTGTTGCTGAGTATTTTTATGTTTTTCTGCTGATGATGGTGTCTCAGAGCACTGAAACATGCTGGGTTGTATCTGATATCTTTTACCAAGATTCTTTTATTTGTAACTTGTGCATGCGTTGGTGTGATTATATATAATTTTAGAACTTAAATTGTTTATCCCTCAAATCAGCCAGTAGAGAATCACAGATTATATTTAACATGCACAGAAGTAAAGACGTGTTGAGAAGCAATGCAGCAGGTTATGGCTGTACTAGTTGCCAGTCTTAGCGCTAGCAGTGAGTTTGGGAATTTTGGATACATCTTCATATATCTATGCTGGCGTTGTCATGCAAAAAATGTATACAAAATTCAGTGGTTTGAAAATCATCATAGAAAACTTTGTATCAGTAACCCAGCATTTCAAACATATGAGGCATGGATGTGCCTAAAATATCCCATTGTTTCCTCTTTCATTTCAAGATGTAATCACCCGGTAAAAGGCAATCTGCGTTACTGGAGTGTCAGCCAGAAAATGCATCAATTTTGACAGATGCGTTCATCACAATGCCATACATTCTAAAAATGGTCATCGTATTTACCAAATTTTAGAGCTTGTCCTGCATATCATTCTTAATCAGTGGTGATGTAATATAACATTTTCATGAAAAGATTAGTGACTAGGGCTTCTGTGAAACATGTATGTCTTTATTTAACAGAAACCCTGTACTGTCCATGATGCAGGGTGAACACATGAAATGTGGATCATTTTAATGTAATATTTCTCAAGAAGTAAGAGGCACAGGAATGAAAAGTAAACTTACGTGATCAGTTATTTTAATGTCTTATAAAATGAATCACATGATCAAGGTCTTTAACCTACACTAGCAGTTTACAGATGTTTGGTCAGTTAACCTTGGATAGCCCAGCACATACTGTATCTCTATTCAGTTTCAGTCTGCACATTTCTAACTGTGGCAGGTGTAACTGTAGCTGCTGCAGTTGATCCTCCAGCAAGTTAGGGCAAAGTGGTGGGCAGTCAAATGTAAATGTTATCCCTCATGTGTCCCCAGAAGGGAAGTCAAGTGGTACAAGGTCAGGGAAACATATTGTCCAAGTGATGGGGTTGTTTGTATCAATCCATTTCCATGGAAAGTGGTATGTGAGGGGAAGGAGGTGGCCACATTGTAGGACCACCCCTGCCAATATTCTTACGTGGAAACTTAGTACAAGTATTTCCACCTGAAGTACAACATGAAAGTTAAAGAAACACTTTGTATTGCTGGAACAGCATGTCATTAGGATGGTCTCCTTCCAAAATAACATGAGAATTTCTGTAATGTGTCTAGGCACACTACATTAGTAACAGTGTGCTTGGGGGAAAAAAACCCCAAGAAACTTTTGTTTTGCTAAAGCATGAAATACATTGAACTTGATATTGCACCTTGTGCCTTCAATCCTTGCCTGCAAATTGTTCCCGCACATTGCAACATTATATCAGTTACCATGCCTGGACAGGTGGAAAGTGGCATCATCAGTAAACACAGTTTTGGCCGTAAACAGTTTGTCATCTTCACGTTTTGAAAGAATGTCACAGTTAATTTGTAATGATGTTTTTGCTGTGGACTGTTAACATGTTGCAACAGTGGATAACTTTTAGATCTCAGATATGTTCACAGAATTTTGTGTTGTGAATTGTGTTGTTAATTGTTGGCTTTCTTGGACTGCAAACAAAAGCTGCCGAAACTTCATTCATCTTAGCTCGAGTGACTGGTCATTCACTAGGGCTTTTCCCTTTATAAGTGCAGTCAGCTTCAATAAACAAATTGCACTACTAGGAGGTGCACAGTTTAGTGGTTCACTACCATCTCATTGTTAACAGTGTTTGAAAGTTGCTGCCAATGCAGAATCAAAATGTAGACACACATTACTCATCAGTCAAATGATACATCTACTCCACCAAAGGAACTGACCTACCCATGTGAAGACTGTACAACTGCCTAGTTACCACCACATAAAATATAATATGTAAAGTACTGTCCATTGTGTAATACTGTATAATATGCATGGAAAATGGCATTTGCAGTGAAATGGAAGCCACAGCGTGTTTCTACTTGTCAGTCTTGATTGTGACTTGTTACAAAAGACCAGATGAGAGGGTTGGTTCAGCTCTGACTAACACACAACCCTGCCTTGTTGAAAACAATTCTAGACACACTTTCATTCATGTATGTCAATTTACATGCTGCCAAGGCCAGAAATTTCCAAAAATACAAGCTCTATTGTATGGACAATGTTTTAACCTCCTCTGACTTCCTTGTCAACAATTTGACAAACAAATTTTTGTAGACGTTAGACCCACTAAAATATATTTCTCCCCACGTTTCACTCGGAAGTTCAGAGCAGCTTCCTGCTCATGACTTACATGATCCCAGAACAGTTTATCCTGTGATCTGACTGCTGGACAAATAGTCCATATTCAAGAAAAAAAAAACTTCAGTGTGTAAGATGTGTAGTTCTTACTGCAGTGACATGATACTATGTGGTTTGGTGGATAGGTACCAGCATTTCTAAAGAGTCTTCTGCCTTCATTTGCTACCTTCAAGACGGACACAGCAGGTTCCATCAAAACATAGCTACTTTTCAAAATTCTATACCTAACATCCCTGTAAATGTAAGATTATGTTGAAATTGTCAATTTCATAGCATCATGTCAATGTTCTCTGATCAGGTTTTACCTGTGGTTTGTACCAAATAGACACAAAATTTGCTGATTTTCAGCTGAGAATGAATACCTTTTTCCATCAATATCAGTGATGTCATTAAAGATTTTGTGGCCACGAAGTAAATGAAAGTTCTGTTTTGAGTTTAGACCTGTGTGATATGTGAGGCATGATTTGTCACAAACCAAAAGAAATTTTAATGAAGTATTTTTTAAAATTCAGTTTTCCTATAAGGGGCAGTGACTGTGACCACTTGCCATATTTCCCAAAAATCTACCTGCACCATTGAAATGTCTTCACTTCTAGTTCCAGGATATGCTACATCACAGAGATGATCATATTGGAATGCTGCAACAGTGGACTGTAGCTAACATTGCATGATCTGTGGCAAGTTTTATGTTTCAACAGAGTTTTGTGTAGTCAACACAAACTAAACACTTGAGGTGGTATACTTGAATCAGTATGACCACAATATTTTTGTTAAGGTTCATTTCAATATTATTTCAGCTTACACACGTTTATTGCCATAAGGCATATGTGTTCTTTGTTTTATAATTGATTTAACTATCTTAGTATTTGTAATAAAAGAATAACAGATGCGAGTAGTGAAACTACCAGAGTAAGACTGCTGTCAGTTGCATATCCCACATGTTCCAAACCTCCTATGATTAGGTGACCAGCTGCATTTTCTGTGTGGAGGACTTGCTCTGCACAGAGGCAACCAAGCCACCTGTGAGGATCATAAGCATTGTCTGTTTCATTGACACAGGCATACTGTTTCAGAAGATTACAGGATGTGTTATGTGAATAATTTACAAGAAGATTCAAGTCTTCTGTGATGTAACAGCTTGTCATTTTATGAGTAGTTCTTGATATTTGGTAGGACTGGAATGACTTCATTTCTTTCAAAATCTGCAGTCCTTTGTCATTGTCTGCAAATATGATAAGAACAAATTCGCTGCTACGCAATCGGATCCCAGATATGTCCTGTTGAATGGCCATTTTCCTACACGGACCGTTTCTTGAAGCTTCTCCTGTAGCTCCGGATGATTTTTTAAATTCCCTCCATCATTTCTGCTACAGCACTTTGCAAACACGTGGTTACCACTTGCACACAGTGCTACGATAAACGCGGGGAACGAAACTAACGCCACTACTGGCCAATCTTGCAAACGTTACGGTAAATACCACGGATAACACGTAATATCTTCCGTTGGCGTTCAGCACGCTGGCAATGAATTTGCCAAGACAGGATTATGTTGTTAGTGTCTGTACGAATACAGTTCTGATGTTGCTGTAATTCCCACATTTTGGGATGGCGTTATAAGCTGTTGATTTTGCCCTGAATTCTGGTATTAGACATGCGTGTGTACTTAATGCGTTCAACAGTGAACTCCTATGTATGTAGCAGGGGGACGTAGAGTGAACCAATACACACACACACACGTACACACTGGCGCGCAACGCAATGATCATATATCTAAACACTGAAGCAAGTATATAAGACCACCCCCCCCCCCCCCAAACAATGAAATAGACATTTCCAGCATTTACTGAGTCGGTCAGCCCAGGTTCAGTGCCTTGGTTTGGTACTGTTGGGCTGTATTGCATGGTAATTCTGTAATCGATAACACGGTTTTCTTTTCACAAGAAAGACATCAGGACATTTGTTTTTCTATCGACAAAGTGTAGTTCCACTTGAGTGGATAAATTAATAGTCAAAACAGTAGAATATGGAGTGCTTAAAATCTGCATGCACTGAATGAAAATCCTCTGCATTCGTCAAAGTTGTTTTCCGGTGTGCAGGATCGCAAAAATGCATTTGGGGGGGGGGTACATTTTCTGCATCTGCTGTAATTACACATTGTTTATCACATTTTTGGTATCTTTGAACAAATAAAAATAAAATATTGGGTAAACTATTGGGTTTCGTTTTATGGTTACATGCTTTATACGCGATACACATTCCACGGATCCAAAATTCAGTCAAAGGTCAAATAGGATGTAAAAGACGTCATAAACATACACAACACGCAATGGAGAAAACAGTGTAAGCATTCCAAGAACAATATCCTAATGTTACACGAAAATCATTGCATGCACCTAATAAGGTTATAAGTTAATTTTGAAGATTATAAATTTGTTAACAGAACAATGGGAGTGTGTACTTAGTGTCTTCTTAATGCTGCTGTAAACTGAGCCTTTCATTCAGGAAATTTGTCTCCATGGTAAACTGTTGACTATTTTGTTGGTAGTGTAGTACGCACACATATGTACTTTTTCAAAAATGTGGAAGTTTAGCAGTTGGTGTGTTAAGATGATACTTGTTCTGTGTACGAATACTGTGTTTTGCATAACTTGTTTTAAAATTGTTTTGGTTCTTTGCTATGAAGTTCATTAATAATAATAATAATAATAATAATATGTATTCACATGAATAACGGGAAATCTCAAATCTGGAAACAGGAATTTCTAAACTGTCCTTCAATTATAATACTAATTATTGTCTTTACTGTTACTGCAATACGAATTACACACCAGAATTGTTCCATATTTCATAATGGTGCAAATGGCGAAATAAATTGATTTCAAAGTATCAGTGTTGTTGATGTGACACATAGATCTAACTACGTAACATGCTGTACATTATTTAGGACCTTTATCAGGAGGTCAAATTTATGACACTCGTAGGGTTTTATTGTTTTACGACGTTACTTCTACTGCTGAGTGCAACGACCGCAGTCCATGTATTCATTTCTATGATTTCATGTAGTGCTGATTGTAGCTTTCCGCTTGAAGAAAATAGCTTCTTACTAAATTGCAATTTTAATTTGATCCACTATAAAATTGCATTTTATCGAAGTTGAAAGAGCAGTAATCTTACGGTTTGGGTTGTCATTTATGGAAATAGTAGGGTATGTAAGTTACCGAGAAAGGCACCACACTATTTGCTACTGTGTATCAATCCGCCCCTGTATGACGCACCGGTAATTTGTGGTGTTGCGGTAGTGTAGCGTGGTGTAAAATTAAAAGTATTTTGGCGTAATATTGCTCCACTTTTAACAAGTAAGTGTTGTAAGGTAATAATAATTTAAATTCTATGGGGAGTATTTGATATTATAGGGATGTAACAATCTTAATTGTACTTACAGCCGATTGGGTTTGGAGTTCATCGAATCGATCCACCAACTAATGTTGCTAGGGCCTAGATGTGGTTGATGAAATATTACTAGTACTGTATGCTAGTTGTTGATCACGTAATTTATAGGCAATATTGAATAAGGACAAATTCAGTCTGTAATATGTTTACCTTGTATGAAGTCGTGACTCGTATAATTCGAGGTCGTTCGCTGTATGGCGGAAAACGCCATTCCGTGGTTACGTTGTGAGCACATGATGTCGCCTGTCCGGTAAGGAAGTTTTGGGACCGTTGCTGTGGGTGATACGAGCTGCGTTTTCCGCTGGCTGATGTAGTCTGCGGGAGGCGCCTGACCGCTATGGCTCTGCATGAGGTGCATAACGCGTGCCGTAATAGTGATAATCGATTCGGAGAAAGGCAGGAAAGTGTCTCAAATCTAGGCAGGGACGACAGGTTTTCCTCTTCGAAACGGGCAGCCCGGCTCTGGTGGCCCACCCAGCCTTCCATTCAGCGGGTACTAGTAGATGTTTTCCAGGGCGCCAAGTGGCTTGGGTGTCAGGCAGGCAATGCACTGATGTCAAGTACTGAGGTTAACCATGAGTAGATGTATAACTCCACTCTCCCCTCCCCCCACTATGCTTTCATGGCGCATACAGGGGCAGCTTTACCTTTACCTTTTGTTTTTATAAATACATTTTGTGCTGAATGCACTCTTCTGAGTGCATTTACCCAGTCGTGGATTTAAGAAACCATTCCAGTGGAGTGACTGGGGAGATACCTTGTGATATAGAGTTTGTAACGTTGATAGGTGAAGTGAATAAGCCTGTGAAATAACACAAGTCTGCCTGTATGAAATATCGTGCCTGGTTCAGTACTGCGTGTTACTGCTGGTCAGTTAAAGTTGTTTCTGCTGATCAGTAATGCCAGGAGTCAGTTTCATGTATTTGATTTCAAGTTTTGGGTCATCGTACCAGTGTGGTACACCCTTAAATTGACCAGTGGTGGGAATTGGCAACTTGCGAGTGATGATGGCTTTGCTGTCTGCACTGCTGTCTTTCTCCCATGGCATTCTGGTAGATCTTTCGTCATCTCTGTAGTCATTTGTTATCTGCATCCTCAGTGTTAAAGTTTTCTTACAGTTTGAGGGCAGGGATGATCAGCCGTATTCGTAGAGTCACCATGCTGTCCAGAGGAACTTACTGTCAAGTGTGAAAGTGTGTGGCATTGTTGGCTTTGTCTTTCTGAAGAGGAGTACATTCCACATGTGGGCAGATTTTTTATTTGGCCATTCTATTCATGTTAGATAATGATAGAATTATTTCCCGGATTTGCTGCTTGGAGCAGCGAAATGGCTTTAGTGAGATCAGTGAACAGCTGAGGAAGTGAAGGAAACCTTATTAGGTGAATGAGGGAAGATGGCCTTGGCATGTATGTTACCTGCCATGTGGGTAGCCTTGGGATGAAAATGTGATTTTTTTGACAGGTTCATTTTCTGGACTCATACAAAATCATTGCAGCATAATGGTGAATCATATTAGTTTAAAACAAGGTATGCGTTAATGAGAATAGGAGTCCCACTTAACTAATCTTGTAAGACATAATTTCTTTACAAGTTTTCATTCATTGATACCTTGAAATGCTGTTATTATCCAAAGTCATATAATTCAATGGCATTGGTAATGTAAATATAATGCAGCGTGTTCATTTTCTTGATCCTTGAGCATGGCAGATGTCATGGTAGCTTTATCACATAGAACATCAGCATCCACCAGGAACTTACTTGTTTCATAGAATGGTTCTGAAGTGGTGACGTTAAGCTTCCAAGTGGGGCCTTGTCACTCTCTGAGAATACTGTCAGCCCCCAGTATAGCTGCACTGTTTGTTCACTGCAGTTTGTGGTGTTATATCAAGAGTGGTGGTAAATTGAAGTGCTGTAGCTTTTTAAACTCATAAAATTTACATAAAATGATATATTTGTTATAAGATAAGAACATATTAGGCCAGGTCCGCACGAAACCAACAAAAACAAAACAGAACTGAAACAGAGCAGAAACAAAAGTGAAACTACTGTCCACATACGCTCGACAAAATGCAGACATTTTCTAGATGTCCACATTCAATGAACAGCTGCAGTTAAGTGTATACGTCATGTAGCGCTTAAAGGAAAATAAAGGAGATGATGTATGCATGTCTGCAGCTGGCTTTATGTGCCTCGCATTACAAATCTCCAAAAAAAAAAGCGAGGCATTCTTGGGTGAGGTTAACAATGAGTAAACAAATAGTATATGACAGTGAGGAACTACTAATCAATTCGTGGAATGATGATATTGGATTAAGTGGAGAACTGTGATGGAGTCTCAAGAATTCTTTTAGAATGTCAAGCGAAGATTTCAAGAATTTGGAGTGTCTTGTTGGTCAAGCAGATTTATTTCTGAGATCTGCGCTCTTCTGGGGTGTTATGCAGTGCAGAGTGGTAATCCTTTTGTGACATTTTGGGACAACATATTGGTCCAATGAAGTCCCATGAAGCAGGATTACTTCATTGGACTTCTTGACCTTTGAAGATGGGACCAATATATTGTCCCAAAATGTCAGTAAAGGATTACCTCTCGATGCTGCGCAACACCCCAGAAGAGCGCAGATCTTATCAACATTGCAGCGGAAGCCTGAAACCAAGTTCATTTCTGTCATGCAGAAAGCTCATCAGGGAATAGCCAAACCATTTGGCATGGAATTGCTTCTCTGCTCCATATTTCTTCATTTTTTTGTAAATGTATCTCCTGCAGAAGTACTGCAAATTAATATTTCTAAGTTTCCCGTCTGCTTCATCCGGAGTAGTGTTCCAATGCATTTGCTATTTCTTTCAACGCATCCATTTTTTTGAAACTGTTCTTACAGTCCACGCATGAAGGGTCCCATAACAGTGAATATTCTGTATACAATTCTATTAATTTGCATGTCTCTTCTGTTCTCCACTTTTGGATCGGTATGCTGGAATCCATGTCCTTAGCACAGAACAACACAGTGTCCAAACACGTGATGGCACAACTGCATACGTACATTGCTAAAGTTCAACTGTTGCTGTTTTGTCTGTGTACTGTCCACACTGCGCTGACACCGGTCTCCAGTTTGTGAAACTTAAAACAGAACAGAAGCCTTTTGATCTTTACCGACTCACGACGGGACTTGGGAGAGTTGCAGGAAACACGAACGTTTGCCAAGGCCAAACTGCAGAGTTGCAAAAATGTTTCATAAATGTTGCAGAATTGTTGCAGATTTGTCTCAAGACACCGGGTTTCTGTTTTGTTTCAGTTTTGTCAGTTTAGTGTGAACACGGCTTTAGAAGAACATTTAGTGCAGTAGTAGTGTACAGTGCTTGGAAATTATCTTTTTCCTTTTGTTGAATTGTAATGGATGAATGGGACAGAGGCCCATGAAATGTACGCCTTTTCCAGAAAGGAAAACATTGTCCTGCAAGGGTATTTAAATAGGATAGTGCTGTGGCTGGAGTAGAAAGCTGATATTTCAAAAGCCATCCACAGATGAGTAATAACCTCATGTTGCTATACCATTTTTAGCCTCCTGCCCTATTGATAGCACAAATGCTCCCACCAAGGTTGCGTATTTTGCACTTTTCACCATTTTGTGTTGGCACTTGATAGATTTTCTCACTTATTCTTTTCACTGAGTATGTCAGTGATACAGCATCAAGTGATGGGCTTGTACCACAATAAGGAAAGATAGTTGATGGGATTCTGCTCAGAAAGTACAAGAAATTTTTCTCTATAAACAGAGGCTTTTCTTTTTACCTCCGTTTAAATACTGTGCCTTCTTCCCCTACCTCACTATTGAGATAAGACTAAGGATAATTAAAGACTGAATGATAATGTTACATTTGTGGGGTGGTGACTTGACAGCCATGTCATTGCTTTGGTATATCTATGATTCTGAAGTTCTCCAACCTATCTGTACACTTTAGGAGTGATAACTTGAGGCTTGTGATGAGAAAGTGGGGCAAAGAGAAGGCAAAAGGAAGTGGGTGTTAATGAGGTCGGTACATGTTCAGATGCAGAGCAAGGAAATGAAGAAAATGCAGTGTCAAATAGATTGGCTGGTAGAACAGTTGAAGAGAGTAGTGCGTAGATGATAAATGCTTTTGGACAGGTAGTAGTAACTGACCTATGCTGGCAGACAAGGTAGAAATCCCAACCCACACCATCTGCATGTTTCAGATACCTTCCAGCATGGTGTTGTATCAGGTGTTAATTAATTCTTATGGGCACATATGTATCACAAAAGTCTGTGGTGGAGTGTGGCTAGCAGGAGTGGTACTGTATCGGGGGTTTTTGGTGTATCACCAGAGTCTGGTGGATGGTGGCTGGCAGGAATGGCACAATATGGAGGGTTTCCAGTGTTAAAATAGTAGGCAGTTTCACTTCACAGACTTTCTTGGGGGCCAAGTGGGGGGGGGGGGGGTGGCACAATGCACTGTATTTCATTTCATATGACAGTTCTTGTCTTGAAATGTTTGGAGTTTCTCATGTAATCTTTTCTTTCAGTTTTTGCAAAGAATGTGAACTGTTTTCATAAATTTGTCTCCTCAGTCTCCCCCATAAATAATAATTATGGATTTAAATCTGGAGATCTATGTCAACTTGTCAGTGCACTATTTGCCAAATTTCCTCTTCCATGGCAGTTGCTGAGAAATTTGCTGTATGGGCTGTCAGATTTTCCTGCATAAAGTAACCATGTATTCTTTCTTCTGGTAATTCTCTGAGTAATTTTGTCAGAATTAACTGTACATAGTGGTAGGAATTTATTGCTCCTTTGAAGAATATGGGCCCTATGATTTTGTGCACACAGTTTGCACACCAAACTTCGACTTTAAGGCAGGGCTGTGGAATCGAAGTCAGAAGGGATTTTGGGTGGAGTCAGGGTTGGAGTTGGTAAAAATGTACCGACTCCGACTCAGTCCTTGATATAAAATCTTACATAGATACTAGCTACAATAACCATTAGACTTGTACTTAAATATAGGTTATAAGTCTAAAAAGTAGCCTGGTGATTCACATGGTGATGAAATGTCTTATGATACCATAGGTTTACCATTATTATGTGATACATATTGAGCTTTTATGAAGGAGTGGGAGGTTTTGTGTACTGGCTCCACAGCCCTGCTTCAAGGCCATGGAAAGGAACTTGAACTGTATGGGGATTTTTGGAATACGAGTCAGTATATTTGATTGGCTATTTACATTCCCATGTAATGTAAAGAATACAACCATGCAAAAGTGAACCACCTATCCTCTAGAGCTGATAATACAGGAATAGCGCCACCCTCAGGTTCCATCACTGGTGAGATATCAGTAATGTGGACCAACTTGCCTTCACAAGGTAAGCTTGTGTTTACCTTTGCTTGGGGGCATGAGTGAATGAATCCTGTTTAGTACTTCAGTACTTCTCATGCCTTATATTTTGGAGATGACACAGATCAGTGTTGTTAGCAACATAGCTGCAAACGGAAGACATCATATCCAAGATGCACAAAGAATCTAAAATCATAATTCACTAGTGTTTGGCTTTGAGGTATGATTTTAGTGAGAGACTTTGTGTATGCCTGGCAGTGCCTGGATTAACCTGTATTGCAGCAAGGCTTTCCTTTTTTGTTGTTGGCAAGGGCAGGTTTTGAGGCTATTTTGTTTGTGCAAACTCAGGTCTTGTGATGCCAACTGATAGCTGATTGGTGTCAGATGTGTTAATGCATCTATTCAGACTGTTGACTAGTCTTGTACCTTCTCCTGTATAAGACAAAATGCAAATGTGAAGTCCAAGGGAAGAACTGCCAAGTTTCAAGGACAGGAGGGAAGCATATAGAATAGTACAGATGAGAATAAAACTGTTTATATACAGAAGAAATAGTGTAAGAAAAATAACAGAGATTGGTGAGTAAGCATATTGGACGTTTTTGTTTCAGGCTTCTGATTTGGAAATTGGTGCGTTTGTGTTTGCATCATGCCTGGTTTTAGTAGTGTAGGCACGTTCAAGATCTTCATTGGTAATTTGGCTGACAAAACAACAACTGCTGATATCAAGCCATTGTTTGAAAAGTATGGAAAGGTTGTCGAATGTGATGTTGTTAAAAACTATGGGTTTGTGGTAAGTAGTATATGCATAAAAATTGTGGTTTGATTTTTAAAATTTGGTGTACAGTATGCTGATGCATGTGGTCCCCACTTTTCGAGTCTCTGATGTCCGTTTCACTGCGTTTACAGTGCCAGATTTCTTAGCAGCTATTTGTCAGCATTCCCCACATTCACAGCAATTGATTCTATGGATCACAGATTTTCCAATAGGAAACAGATTCAATCTGCATTCCAGGATGTGAATGTATTTTAACCCTTGTTAACAGCTAATTATTGTTTGTAAAATTACTGTACATATCATCCCAGTCGATATTGACCAATGTTTACGTTATTTCTTGTTGGTGGAAATTACTAGCTTAAAAGGGATTTGCTTTCAGTCATGTTTTTCTGGTTGCAGTTGGCCATGGATAACAAGGACAGCTGTAGTTAATGAACAGTTTTAATTGAAATATCCAGAATTTGCACCTGTTTTGGTGATGGGACTGTGCTAATATGTTTTTTAAGAATTTGTAATTCTCGCATTCCTAGTAATTCATGCGTAATAAAAATATAGGATTATATGTGAAAATGTCTTTTGGAACTTGTTCCCAACTGTGTAATTAGTAGTCACATGTATGTAAACTCCATTTCATTGCTCTGTTGCATAGAAGCTCAAATCGTATGTGTGCAGAAGTGAAATGGAGCAATACGACACTGTTAACATAATTTTATTAGCTTGTTGCTGGTACTGAAGTACGGAAGTGAAACAGTGCAGTTACCTTTGGACCATGGCTGTGTTTCAGAACAATGAGCTTGAAATTGAATTTATGGCAGCATTAATGTTAGAATTTATTGGGACATTGTAATTTGTCAGTATGTTCAAAATATCTGACATGGCAGGCAAAATAAAGCGGTTGTACTCTGTCAGTGCTCCTTGTGACAAGAAACATGAAATAAAGTTTCAGGACATCATATAAATAACTTATTGTTGTAACCCTTTTACTTATTTGTAATTTGTGTTTAATGAATCAAGAACTTCTTGGGATTTAGAGTCGTGTGCTGTGTTGGCTTACTGGTGTAGTATATGCTATGGAGGTTTACCATTTGTTACCTGTCTGGTCAGCTGAGAGCTGAATTCTGTTTGATTTTGCTGTTGTAATTTTATTGCTGCCAAATGCTGGTATTTATGCTACAAATTGTGCAAGGAATATGTTCATGACATAGTAAAGCTCTTCTTGGATGAGGTAATATCTGAAAAGTCAGTTCTGACCAAGATATACATAAATTATTTTCCATTCACTTGTTTTCCATATTAGAACTGTGTGAAACTTAATGAGGGGTCCTCATATTTTCCAAAAAACCGGGAGCCTCCTTCACATTCTAGGTGCCAGAAGGGTGATGTAAAGTAAGTTCCATTACAAGACCCACATTTGTGGAGTGATGTTTGAGCCTTGCTGTCACATGGCACATTATGCTTGGTGCATGTTCGTGCGTACACATTTTTATATGTAAGGTGAGAAACTTGCAAAAATTATGCTAAAAATGGTAGGCACCATGATACAAAATTCAGTCACCTGGGTGACCAAGAACCTGGGATTTGTGCACATCTGCTTTTAATTGCAGAACATTTATAAAGTACTTCGGTCAGTGAAACTGCTCAGTACTACAGCAAATTAAGGTTTGTAACTCAGCATTTTGCAGGATTAAATGTGTAATATGTAATCAGGGGCTTCTACTGCACTGTTAACTTGAGGTTACAGTTATATTTCCATTGTAGGTACTGAAGAAAGTAACTTAACATGTGCACAGTGTGCAGATGTGGTAGGGCACTGGTATGAGATTAAACGCTAGTCTGTGATAACCATACTGACCTAATGTGCCTGATGTGTGGCAGGTTGGTGCAAGTGCTTGTTTCTTTGACATTTTAAATGCATTTTTCAGTTTCGCTGTAGTGTAAATGTGCATGAATTTAAACTTTCAGCACATGGAACATGAAGAGGCTGGTAGAGATGCCATTCAGAATCTGAATGGTTATTTGGTCCATAACCAAGCCATCAAAGTTGAGGCTGCAACAAGCCGCAAGGGACCCCAGACGCCTACAACAAAGATTTTTGTTGGAAATCTGACTGATAATACGAAGGCCCCACAAGTGCGGGCACTTTTTGCCAAGTACGGCACAGTCCTGGAATGTGACATAGTGCGGAATTATGGTTTTGTGGTGAGTGTTCTGAGTGTCAGCCAGACTGCTATAAGTTTTGTAATGAGGTTCCTTGGAGCCATGACTCAAGTTGTAATTTTGAAACTCGGCAAGTGTGTCCGTGATTTTGCTTGAATAATTGTGATATCATGAAATATTCTTCCCTTTGATGCCATCTTGAGTTTTGGGGCAAGAAGTCACATGATGCTAAATGTGAGTAGTTTGGGGGGGGTGTGGGGGGGTGCAGCGTGACGGTCTTGTGTTTTTATAGTGGGATGTACATGCACAAAGCAGAGAGAGCATGTGCTTTGTTACAGAGAAACCAATCCTTCACATTCCAATTTCAGGTTGGTTTTGTCACACATTTTCCTGCATAAACTATATGGCATTTGTAAGGTGGTTTTGGTATACTGTTTGTTCTGTGAAACAAATTTATAATGCACAAACAGGGACGTGGAGTCAGTACATAAAACCTCCAACTCTGACTCCTCAATTTTTAAATCTCCGACTCCGGCTACTACTACTTCATAAAAGCTCAATATGTATTATATGATAATGGTAAACCTACTAAAGTGAAAAAGGAATTATAAGACATTTTGTCGCCGCCACGTGAATCATCAGGCTACTTTTTAGACTTATAACCTACATATGAGTATAAGTGTAATGGTTATTGTAGCTGGTATCTATTTAAGGCTTTGTATCGAAGTTGGAGTCGGTGCATTTTTACCGACTCCGACTCCACAGCTCTGTGCACATTTACCGACTCCGACTCCACAGCTCTGTGCACAACTCCATGAATGTCAGACAGTGAAAGAGTCTTCGCATTAGAGCAAACTTATCTTGTCATTTTTTGAGCTGCAGAGGATGTGTTTCTCAATTAAGGTGACTTGCTTAGTTTGTGGATCGTGTGTAGATCTGTTATATGTTATTAGCTTTGAAAGGAATTCTGGGTTTCTTTCAGGCCTGTCTTGAAGGTTCTGATGCATGTTGACACAGTTGACCTGCACCTATCTCAGCAGGCAAGGCATGAATTTGGCAGAAATCCAGTACCTGGTTAATATGCCTGTCAGAATGCTCTGAATTGACCCAGATGAAATTCCCAAACATATTAGTAACATCATGGGTAGTGATTCTTTCATTTTCAAGGATGCGTTTGTTCACTCAGTCCACATTTTAGTGTGTGATGCGAATCATTGGACATCCAAAGGTGTGTGGTAATTCAGCTGTGGTTGTCTCACATTTGAACTTGGAAGACCACTCAGACAACTTCCGTTCTTCCATTTTCTGCTCTCCAAAAGTTCCCTGAGCATGTTTCCCCTGTTTAAAGGAACATTGGATGCAGATGCACTCTTGTTTCATATCTGCCCCACTCTGCGTACTTCATATTAGCAGGTGGCAGCAATACAGGTTTGTAAGTAACGGAACATTACTCAACAAGCACGTGTTACAGGTGTATGTTTAGTGGCAGGTTTTGTATTAGGAGCATTATTCATCGGCAGTTAGTCCAGAAATTAATTGATGTCATGACCTATATGCATTAGAACATTTCATATGGTTAAGAAACGTGCCTGAAGAAGTGTCCAGAAACTTCCACGCTACTGGTGTCTGTTCCAACTACGTAAGTTATGGATTTATTAGGTTCTTCAAATGAAAATTACAGTTATTTCCCGAAACATATTAACCAGTTGGTCTTTGCAGTAGATACATATTTTATTCTGTGTGATAGAGGAACTGGAGATAATGTAATAATAATTCCCAATACCATCAACTGTTCTCCATTAGGTCAGCTGCAGGAAGCAGGCAACCAAAAAGTATACATGTGTATACATGAAAAGGTAGTATAACGAAGACAACTTTGTGCTTTATCTTGGGGAGAGCAATGTGGGCATGCATGTGCAAATGTGCGTAGGCTGTGCAAAAAGTGTTATGGAGTTGTATTGATATGTGTCACTGCACATAACCACAGTGCACAATAGCAGAGTATTTTCGTTTTGTCTGAAGTCGTTTTTGTAGGAAAATTTACAGTATTAAAGTGCAGTTTTGTAGTGATTCTACTGGTTGCCATGATGCTCACCTTTTTCTTAACAGCATATTGAATCAAGTGATGCAGTGAATGATGCGATAAAAGAGTTGAATGGTTTTGTTGTTGATGGACAACCAATGAAGGTTCAGATTTCTACAAGCAGAGTACGTCAAAGACCAGGGATGGGAGACCCAGAACAGTGCTACAGGTATTGGAGATAGTGATTGCATGATATTACGTCTTCACTAAGTATATCATTGTACCAGTGGGGTTTATAATTCATACAGTCCTTGCTGGATTGTAAAATTTGGATATCTATGTTTCATCTACATATAAACTTGTAGCCACTGAGGCAAGACAATGTAAATTTTTGTATCTTGCCCCCAGTCCTTCGCCACTTGCTGCTTTGAACGCTGCATAACTTTTTTTGCATGTTTTAAGGCTAAGCAAAGAAATATGGTTACACTTGTTCTGGCTATGTCGTGAGCTGTGCAGCCGGCCACTGGCATCACACTGTGGAGGCTCAGGTTAAATCCCGGGGCGGGATTTGTGGTGGACAGAGTGTTGGTGGGATAGGGTTTTTGTCAAGTATTTCAGTTGTCTCTGTTCCTATCAGTGCTGCATGCATTTCACATTTATTTCTCTTTCATTGATGCTATATAACCTTAGCAGTTAACACTGTTGTTAAGTAAAATGTCTGTCTGTCTGTCTGTCTGTCTGTCTGTCTGGTGGTTAAACATGTTATATGGATGTCTTTGACATCTTAGAATTTTTATATTGTTGATTTTAACTTGGTTATAAATAGGTACTGTACGTGAATTTTTTTAAACAGATGGTCCTGGTGGGCAATTTTTACAGTAACCTTTTTTTTATTCAGATTTGTTATTTTTGAGTAGCAAGTTACACAGTTTCCTAATTGATCGGTGAGCATGGAATGAAAAATTGTTGTTTTAATATTTTTATCAGCATTTACATTTTTATAAACATGAGATTTGTTTTAGGTGTGGAAGAGGTGGACATTGGTCCAAGGAATGCCCAAAGACAGGGTGAGTACAAATGTTTTAAAGCTATGTTTAGAAATGGGTTTTGTTTGTGGTTTGTGTATAGTTTCACACGTGTCTTTCTAGGATGGGTCCTGATAGGAATGGGTTCAGGGATCGCATGTTTGGACGCGAGCCCTATCCTCCTCCTCCACCACCTCCATTCTTGCGAGATCGCATGATGGGAAGATTCGGAGTGAGGGTAGGTATCTGCAGTGTGGAAAGGTTTCGTGATGCAGTATTGTCTGATTTCCAGCAAAACAGAGCTTTGGTATGTAAAGTGGAGAGTTTTTGTATAAATTTGTGTTAAGTAAATTAAAGGGTTTTGTTTAAATGTTTGGGGACCTTGCTGGCTTTTTAATGTCATGTTTGAGAATCCTAACATGCAGTCAGGTCCTGGTTAAAAATACTGATATGTGCATGTACTGTGTGAGACTGCTGGTATGCATACTTGGGTGCACAGATCCAGGGTACCAGCTTGTGTGGAAAATTAAATTTTGTTCTGTGGAACCTAATATTTGTGAGTTCTCAGTATGGGTGACGTGAAGCAAGCTTCATGTCACCCTTTTGGCGCATAGATTTTTGAGGTGGCTTCTAGATTTTTGGAAAGTTTGTGCACCTTTGCAGATACATACTGTGTTACAGTGGTAGTAACACTGGTACAGTTTTTCGTGTGTAAGTAATGTGTCGCGGTTTACTAGTAGGTGTTAAGTGATAAGATTACAATAAAATGAATGTAAGTAAAGAGTATACCTGAAACTATCTGAAACTTGTCCCTGGTTCATCTATAATACTGAACCTGATTTCAGAATATGGTGGTTTGTTGAGCCACAGACTGCAGATTCAGAGACCTTGCACAGATGGAAAATTCAACAAACCATAAATTCTTGATGCTTGTCTAGCCCGTTGATAATTCTTTCAGCTTAGAATTGGAATCAGTGTGTGCAAGTAATTCTGTGTCACCCAACAGTAATCATTGCTCTGCATTGTAACATTGTTTCAGTTTAGTTTTATTGTTAATGCTTTTACATCCAATTTACGTCCAATTTAGGTGGGTAATACCAAAAAGATTGTTTGGTATGTAGAAGATCTGTGAATAAAATGCTTCCATTGTTGAGAAAAGAATTGTAACTTGACACGCATGGTGTCTTATTGGAGATTGAGGTTTTCAAGACAGGCTTGACCATGACATGAAATTGTGTCGTCATAGTTGTATATATGTAAATGTTGTTGAGTGGTTTGTGTATGTGGGGAGTGTAGAGTATTTATCTGGAAATACAGTGAACATAAGAAGTCCACTTGCAGTTCAATTCTCTGTAACAAAGGTATGTGTATGTGTATTGTGTTATCTGTTCACAGAATGCCAAAATTTAATTTACTCTTTTTCAATTGTAATACTGGTTCCAGCATAATTGTAGCTTTGAATTTTGCATGAATTACTGTCACTGTAAGAGAGAGTGTGTGTGTGCGCGCGCCGCATGCGTTCGTGGGCACATGCATGCCATGTAGTGGCAGGATTTGTGAAATGTTCTCAGCTTCGTTATTCAGGTAAAGAAAGCTGCTTTTTCTACAGAAATATACAATTTTCTCAACTCATGTAGATGCACCATAGGAAAAAAAATGAGTTGGCTGGCTGTAGGGAAATATTTGTGCGAAGGTTTAATGCAGAAAAACTCGTTACGTTTCCTTCTGGTATGAGTATGCTTTATTGTTGTATGTATGTATTGCAGGTAATGTTGTTTGTTTCTCATTGTATTTGTTCATATTTTGTATTGGCAGGATAGTTTCTATGATGGTTACTATGACCGTAACCGCTTTGATGAGTCCAGGGAAATCTTTGATCGCCGTTTCCCACCCCTTCCTCCCCGTGACCTTGGACCATCTCTACGAGGGCGCGACTTCTTGCCACCGCCGCCTCTTCCTCCCAGACGTGATCCTCTGCCACCACCCCCACCCTTGGGGCTTCGTGGCCCATCCAGTTCATTGAGAGATACCCCGTCATTTGATCGTGGCAGTTCAGACTACGGTATATTCAGTCGCCGCTCACCATCTGCTTCAGCAGCACCACCAAACAGATTCAGGTGACCGCCTTAATGATATTGACTAGTTACAAGTGACATGTTCAAACATACAAATAAATGTGTATTGCATAACGTACAATGTAAAGCTGATAACTTGGACTTGTAGAATGAGGATTCAGGGGGTATGAGATCATTGCCTGTTTAACTGTGAAGCAAGTTGGTGAAAAACTCCAGTCCCAAATACTTTTGCTGCTAGAGCAGTTGAAAATATATGTCTGGAGTGTGTACATGGATGGTAAATGTTCATGCATGGCTGTCTCATATTGTCCTACCAGGCAGAACTCCAAGGCCGTACTATCTGCATTCCTTCCAAGTCTCAAGATAAGAGTTCTGGTCAGTACGTGTCATTATGCGTTAAAGGAGAGTGGAGTTCTAAACTGGACTATCTGTATATAACATTGGAGTGACACGGAAGCTAATTTTTGTGTTTCTTATTTTCCAGCCGGCTGTATGAGGATTTCAGTCGTGACAGTTTTGATGACAGGAGGTGAGTCGTGGATTCATGATAACTTTGTCACTCTCAGCTTATTTGGGTAATATGTTTGCTTTGCCTTTTCTTCTTATTACTTTTCCCCCAGGGGTTGAAAATTGCTCATTCATAACAGTCTTAAGGGGAAACATTCCCCAGACTTCTGTCACAGAAATTGGAAGAACAGCAGCAGTGTGCATTTTTGAAACAGACGTGCATGTTTGGACTGTAAAATGTCGTAATTGTGGATTTAATGAGCATGTTTAAAAGTGAACCTTTTGCTTTCTCAGCTGCATACAGTTTGCTTTTTTGTAACTAGCATTTCATTTTAAGAATTCTGTCAGCGTCTTCGGTATCATGTACGTTGAAGTGTATCATGCAGGTAGTACAGCAGTATTCAGTTTACTGTGTCAGACCTTGTGCGTTAGGCTGGAATTGCTCAAATGCAGAGATTGTGCAACATTCCTGGTTACTAATGTCTTGAGAATAGTATTTCCAGTAGTACGGGTCACATTCAGTGTATGCCCTTTTTGTCCAAAAGGGGAAAATACTGTCCTGCATTGGGTATGTAAATTGAATAGTGGTCCAGCCACAACAGAAAACTGGCATTTAAGGCCATGTGCCAAAAGTTAATAGTGAGCTTGAAAATGTCATAACCGACCTTGTATATGCCAAAAAAAATGACATTAAAGCAAACTTAATTCCAACACAAATGCATATACATTTTGTCAGTTAGTGCCATTTTCATCAGACTGACTTGCTGTTAAGGCAGTTTCTAGCATTTTTTGATTCTGCATTTGCACTGCTATGTGCTGCATGCATCTGTTAATTCTGGTTGGATAGATTTGGGTAAAGCCTGTGAAATGTAGCACTTGCAAACCACTTAATTTTCAGTTTGATGTCCTTTTCTTGTGTCCATCAAATGCACAGGTTTTTGTGTGGGGGGTTTCCTATATAACTGTGTGAAACTTTTTATGATGTCTAAATCAGGAGGTTGTAACACTTGCACAGTTTAGTGGATAATACACAATTTTTACATTTGTTAGAAATAATATGTCGTGTTTAAGTGGCACAATTGTCCACAAACAGCTACATGTTTCAGTCGCAAGGTGGTTGCAGTGATTTTTTGTGTTCATTTAATACCTGCTTGTCGCTGCCATCATTGTTCACACAGTAATGCTTTTGTCCTCGCATCAGTTTCTCCCCATGTTGGGAATAATGACAAATAATAAGAGTAGTATTATCATGAAATCACACAGCTGTCAAGTGCTGAAGTGCTGTAGTTAACAAGATGAAGCAACCGGGATGATGTAAGAATTCTACTAACAACTGCAGAACGTAGTTTGTGGTTTTCCACCTTGTAACTTAAGCATCCCCTGCCCCTCCCTTCCTCCTCCCCCCTTCCATGCCAGTGTTGTTACTTGGCAAAGGCAGGTTACTGTTACAGTATGTTCCAAAGACATCACATTACTTCCATAATTTTTTTTCTCAAGTGATCCGTTTAGTAGTGGATGTCAGGCCCAAAAGTTCTGAAACACTAGTGCATTGTTATGGCATTTTGAGGAATGGTGCTTCCTAGTGTGTACATTGTTTACATGGGTGCCTTCATGGCAGGTTGTAGGGTGAACTTTTTCCTTACATTGGTGATAATGTACATGCCAGAAAAAGTGGGTACTTTTGGAAGAAGGAGTATGTATGGGAATGATGGATAAAGATTGTGGCAGTCATTTATGTAATTTCCCCCTCCTTTCTCAAACTTCAGTTTCTTAGGTGGTGAATGCCATTTGTATTTGTAGTGTGATAAATTTCAGTCCTGCGCAAGTTACAATGACAAAGTTGCCTAATACTTTTTGCATAATTAAAATGTGTAAATTGTACTTGAAAGTAGGAGCTACCCAGTACAGCATCCATGAAAAGAAAGTTTGCCATCTTTTCGTGACAATGCTGATTTGTAGAGGTATCTGGAATGAATTTTAGGACAGGTTGTGTTTCATTGTATAGTAATAGCACTAGCACTGTTTGAAATTTGGAACTACAGTGAAATCCTGTTAAGAAAATTTTGAAAATTCCAAGAAAATCCTACTTCTTAAGCGGGAAATTTCCTAAAAGGGTAATTTTAATGAAATGGGAGAATCTTGGTGCTTTTTTGTCCTGATTTCTTAGGCGGGAATTTTCTTAACCGGGTTTTTCTTAAGCGAGTTTCACTGTATCCTGGAATGACTGACACATTTCTTGAGTCCAACACGTCATCATCTTTCTCTTTATGATGTGATTTAACCATTTGGCATAATTCCATTCCAATTAGTTCTGTATTATAAATACATTGAAAGATTTCAAAGTGAACTATGACTGCAGCTGAAGGTAGTAAAATTTTGCATGTGCTCAAGCATCTCACCATGAAGGCATGCCAGGCAGTCAGCAGACTCCCAGTATTCTTACACTTAGCACTATATGGAGGTGAGTTTGCAGCTTAATGGATAGGGGCATCATTATCTGTGGTCGAGGGATTAGAAAAAGTCACTTAAAGCAAATCTGTTTTAAGCAGGGAATTACTCCCAATAAGAAATCATGTGCATACCGATTAATGGGTACAGAGTTTGAATGTACAGTACCTTTTGCATATGAATATTTAATTGTTTTCATGGAAAATGCATCACTGCCCTAGCCTGCCAACTCATAATTAAGCCAAAAGCCAGTTCTATTGTGCAGCAGAGCTACAGCAAGTATATTCTGTTACGTCAGCACCATAGCGATCACAAGATGTCACAGTGGACGCAAGCTTTTTGTATGATAAAGCTGTGTGTTTTGGATGGACTGAAAACATTAAATGCAATTGAATTTCGTCCAGTATCCATCTGTGAGTGGCTGCAACACATTTTTCTTTCTTAATATCACTATGTCAGAAATATGATTGCAACATGAAGGCTAATGCAGTGAATTACTGATTAAAAAATTACAAATTATTCGTTAGAAAGTTTACTGTTCACATCTCATGTTTTGACAATTACCATGAATACTTGTAACCACTGGCAATGCCAGCAGTGGTGAAAGGTCATATATATTCAATTTTAATAAGTCTTTCATTGACTACAGCGAAGGATGCAACCAACTTTGTGCGTAGTTCCTTAAGGTATGTTTTTGTGCACATTGTGCACAGTTCGATTGTGTAAGTAACAGTTCATAATGATTATTCGGCTGTTGGAGTTATGTCTTGCTGGCTGTTCAGGAAATGTGTGTGTGTGTTGGGGGGGGGGGGGGGTAGAGCAAGAGGGGCGGCACGAAAGCCGGAAGGTGGGAATGTATGGTAAATATGTGTGAGAGTAAGGCCATTTTATGTTGGAAAATTCATGCTGCAATTATGTGATCCTTGGAAGTGCTGGGAATTCAAAAATATTTTTTCATCAGAAATTTTTACCCCGTTCATATGGGGCAAGAGGTAATAGAGGCCGCTTGCATTCTGTGAGCTTTATACCGCAGATAGTAAGCTGTTGTTATGGAGCAAATTGGCTGAAGTGATTGCACTTCTTGTGTTCATGCAAGTTTCTTCCTTGCGTAGTAAGCTGCTGTTACTGAGCAAGTTGGCTCCAATGGTTGCAATTCTGAATTGTGTTCAGGAACTGCTGAGTTCAGATCTCTACTGGAGCAGATTTTCCTGGCATAGGATTTTTGTGGTTTTCTTCAGTCCTTGCCAAAAAGCGTTCAGATAGTTCCTCCAAACAGCTGTGACTGGTTTCTTGCAAATCAATTCAGTAAGCCGTAAATGTATTAAATGAGAGTGAACTTGTGTCTTGTACACAGATAATGTTGCTGCCTTCTGTCTTGATTGTAGATCCCAACTGCAAGCTAAATGTGTTGTGTTTTCAGCACAACTAGAAAGTTAGAGGGCTTGGAACAGCCACAGTTGGCATAACTGTAAGTTGTCTTTGGGTTTTTGTTTCTTTGGCCCAAGTCAGTATCAGCTGAGTTTCTTTATTATTATTATTATTATTATTATTATTATTATTATTATTTCTTACTGCAATTGGGTTTTCACCCGGTGGCAGCAGTCTTACACCAATACAGACACCACAGTACAATAACACATACATAAACGGAACAGCACAAATTACAGTACACGTATTAGCAATTCACCCACACATAACAATGTGCCTACACTAATACAATATACCTACACAAGTACAATATACCTACACAAATACCATATACCCACACATCACAAAGTACTTACAGAAATACGATATACCCATAAAGTACAATATACCTACCCAAATACAATATACCTACACAATTACAATCTACCCATACAAATGCAATATACTTACACAAATACAGTACACATACACAAATGCAGTACAAATACAATATATCCCCACAACACAATATACGTACACAAATACAATACAAATACAATATACCCACATAAACACAATAACCTACACAAATACAGTATACTCACATAAACACTATATGTGTACACAAATACCATACAAATACAATATACTCACATAAACACAATATGCGTACACAAATATATGTGATTACCTGAAAACATGATGTAATATTGCTGTTGGCAGTTTGTTAGTGATTAGGTTCACACATTCTAAATTGCAAATCTTGTTCTGGCCTCAGTCTGTGCTTGCAGTGTACACCCAGTTTCTAATTTTTCTTTGTTGCACGTATCACTCTGTTCCTTCACTTACC
The DNA here is from genome assembly GCA_013340265.1 of Coptotermes formosanus. NCBI lineage: Eukaryota > Metazoa > Arthropoda > Insecta > Blattodea > Rhinotermitidae > Coptotermes > Coptotermes formosanus. Next base: position 617,542 of record BLKM01000329.1, on the reverse strand, counting down.
AGGTAGGGAAAGGTAGTTACTCAGAAGTTAGTGACAAAGTGATATTCATGATTTTAATGTAAATGGACTTCACAGAAAATCATACATATTGGGTGGAACTGCATTTTCATTTGTTAATATGAATTTTGTTTTCATTTCCTTGAATAAGAAGCTAGCAGAGAACGAATTTGTTGTAATTTTGTCATTTTCAAACACATTATTCATTTTATCAACATTGAAATATATAATCATCAGTAGTAACTGTTGCTGCTAGAGCAACTTAATATTTTTGTGTGTGTTCAACTTATGCTGCATTGGCTGCAGGTGCAGTAAGCATGGGGCCTGTGTAATTTTATTACAGGTTGTAAAAACACTTCTCTTTGTCAGATATCAGGGAGTGTAAAAAAAAAAAAGCTCTGCCTATACGGGCCTGAACAGGGCCCTTAGGGTTCCAGAAGGTTGAGGCTCCCAGATTTCAAGACGTTCGGCACATGAAGTTGGTAGGGTTGTCAGCCCTGCGCGTCGGCCCTCTTTACCCCTCAAAAAATATTCCTGGTACTAATTTTTCTCAGGCTGAGTCAACCGCAGGGCCATAGTGCAGTCAAAAGGATTGTGTTAATTAAAAATTCCAGTGACACCATCAAGAATTGAATATGTGACCTTCCAGCATGTAGTGCAGTACCTCAGCCAACTGTGCCACCGCATGCCCCCGTCAGCTATCAGTGCCTGTACGGATGTAATTCAGCAGTAATGAACAAACAACTCGAAAAATAAAACTGAAAACAGTGGATGTGCAGCAGTTAACTTAGTGTTTCTTTTCAACATGTGTTTTCAATTGTAATCACAGGCTGTTCCTGAAAGCTGCTCGTGTCATCAGTCAGCAGGAATAATGTGTTGTTATTTATTGGTCCTTTTTTCGGTAATTGTTAAACTGAAAAGTGTTGATGCATATTTTATTCTGGGGCGTATATTTGTTTCATTTGACCTGTCGTTCCCCTAGAAAGGTTCTTATATCTCTGGCATTCTGGGACAGTTGGAGCACAGTGGAATTAAGATCAAGTAATGTAATTTTACTCGTCAAGGAATTGCCACACGAATTGTTAAGAGTTGATGGTGTTCTAGTACAGCAGCACAGTTAGTGCTATGCCTTCTGGAAACACAAAGCCCCTGGAGTAGAGCATGGCAGAATTTTGTGAGGGACGTGTGGAAACACATTTCAGTGCCTAAAATGTGAACGTGTGTAAAGACTGCTGCTGTATGAAGTGTCTGGTCAGTTGTGATTCGTTCCAGTCACTGAGCAGTGTAGTCCAGTCAGTTATTGCAGGGCAGTACAGAAATTTTTTGTTCATAGTGATTTGTTGCAAGTAAATGAATTCTTAGTAAAACTGCTGCTTAGGGAAGTTGGGTCAGCTACAGCATTGCAGTCCCAAACTATTACTCCTCATAGAGATTTGTATCAAATGAATTGACAATATGTATGTGCATAATATTATTGTACATGATTAGCATGTTTTGCGGTAGGTTACAAATTATGAGTTTTTACCTTGGGGGTTATGCACATTGTTTTCTGGGTAATTATATGCTGATGGTATTGGAGGGTCAGAAAGGTTGTAAATTACGTCCCTATAAAGTGTTACTCCTCGCGCTTTCCCCCAAAGATGTTGGAAGTGAAGAGATAAGGAATACAGGATAGTGTATTGGCATTCATCGGCTAGTTGCTGCAGGTAGTTCAACCCCATTCTACACCCTCTACTGTCTTGGTCAAATCCTGGTGGAGTCATTCCTCCACAGTTGTGGTTTGTCTCTAGTATCCAACACTAGTTTTTCCACGTACATGTTTGTGCACATTAACTTGGAAGTATGTGTGGAAATGTGTGCATGGTGGACATTGATGCAGTAGGAGAGTAATAAACTGAAACAACAATGTTGTGCTTGAAATGACAAGTCAGGTATGAAGTTTTTACCTCAAGTGTTTGAGAGTATTTTTCAACCCCTGCCTTTTACCTCTTTGATGCTTCCATTCTTGGAAGTCATAAGTGATGTTGGGCACTTTCTTGTCCTTGGGTGCCATTTTGTTTGAATTTGGTGGCTTGCATTGTTATAATTATGTGCATGATTCACAACATTAACACTAGTTTTTCTTGCTTTGATTTTATATCCAGTGTTATATTTAAATTAGTTTTTGTAACTGCATGTTAAAAGTATGGCATATTGGTTGCTTGGCAGATAATTTTGGAATTAATAGTTTGCAGAATTGGAATTAATAATGTGCAGAGTTCTGGATTCATGATGTTTCAGACATAGCCTTTGCTGTGAAGTTCGGTTTTAACCAGCCTCACTAATTTGGCAGGCGGGAGCTAATTGTGCCTTTGTTCTGTGTTAGACCGGCCGTGCGTGGAACAGCGTCCCCTCGTCGCTATGCACCGTATTAGATGCATTCATCCGCCGCAGTTTTATGCCGATCGGTAGCATTGGCATCGGTCGGGTGAATTGTTCGCTCGTGCGGGAAGCCTTGGGCCGAATGAACGGGAAGACGGGACAGGCATCCGTGTAGCAGACTTCCTCTATCTTGAATTCCTTCACAAGTCTCCTTTTGAGTTATTTGGACGTGGTACATGATCATGTTCCACATATCATTGTCTTAATTCATCACTAGTTAATCTTAATTGTAAGTTTCAGTTTAGCTGCAGCAAATGTAGTGTGCTGTATTTTTCACTTGCATTTCCGTCAGACTTAGATTCCATTGTAAGTGTTACTATACTGATAATGATTCGAAAGTGATTGTTGACTGCAAAGTAATAAGGTGAAGATGTAACTATTTGTTTTTTATGTCTTGTCAACAGGCCATGATTTCGGCATTATCGAGGTACTGTTTTTGGCTGTTTAAGTTTTTCGTAGCACAATAAGTCTTAAATTCTGTAACTTTTTTTTTCGTGTGTTATCAATATACAATATATGTGTACTGTGTATTTATGGATTGGTTTTGCGGTAAACCTCGCACGTTTCCTCGTTCCCCATTATTCATATTTCACTGTCGCAGCTCGCGAAAAAAATTTCGCATCATCTCAACGTCTCCATCCATTGATTCTTCAGCATTTGAAGATGCACGAAGTATCAGCCAAAGTAGGAACCTGTAAAAGCAGGGATTGGAACACACCATGGGCTACTTGAGTGCACCCACGGCCTGTTTGCGGAGTGGTAGGTACAATACTGTTTGATCCAGGCCCGATCACTCGTGCCCATCGCGAACTTGGCCTTGTATACGGCCAAGAAAGGCTTCCCGTCGTATTTGCCGTGCCTTCGGTCGGAATGTGTCGCGGATCCTTTTATGATGGAACAGGTAACTGCAGGTCGTAGCCATCTTTGGTGCTTTAATGTAATAATAGATGCTAAGATGTAAGAGATGTTCACTTTTGCAGCAAAATGACACCTAGCTCTTGTACTGCATTAGTTATTCCTAGGAAGAGGAAGATAGTGACGTTCCTGAATTACGATCAGGTGTTCCTTTCATATTACTTAATGAATAAAATCTTTTACGGATAAGCAGAAGTGATTGTAAGTAAGGTAGAATTAAGGAATTCGGTACATGGAAGTGTAAGATTGTAGTCCTGTGTGCTGTGAAAGTAGTTGATAGGTAGTCTGTACTGCAGTGTCGTAACCCTGAAGACCAGTCGGAGTCTGAGGTAGCCAAGGTAGTAAAATTTGGTATGGTTTAACGTATGTGATGTAATCTTGTTTGTGTCTTAATATGTTCTTTGTTGTTTGTCATGAAGTCTCAGCCATTCACATCTGCTGTTGGCTCATTGCATGGAACAAAGAGAAAATACAAAAGAGATGCAAAGACTGATGTTGCTGTTATTAATATTGTGTAGGTATTGTGCAGGCTTCTGTTGTGAGATGTGTTTAATTTCATTATCTGTGAAATACGGGTACATTGGAAGAAGGTTGGGGGGAGGGGGTATTGAGTTTGCTTGCTAAGTAACTAAACTGCAGCCGCACAATGGATAAGAGCCGAAGTGATGTGGGTGCGGTGGAAGGGGATGTGATGAGTTTGTTCGGAACATCTGTCACGGGTGACATGGCGGGTGTTGGTGGGGAGTGGAAGTGTACAGTATAGTTCCCTTGCGTGTATGCTGTCACTGCCTGGGACCACCATTGCAAGACTAACATCCAGATTTACTGACACCGCGTGGGAAGGATTAGGGTGAGCAGTGAAAGTGTAGTTTCCATACTTACAAGTGACGGAGATGCATTTGCGTACGTGACATATAAATTATTCCGGCCAGTTCCAAATCATAATGCGCGTTTACGTGTGATTGTACGTGTCACGAGACCGTACAAATCGGGAAGTTCGCAGAAAATAACGCAAGCCAATTCTAGTGTCAGGCCGCAGTTGTTTATCATATATAGTATTTAAGTATTTAGTTCTTTATCATACGATTCTGCCCTGTAAGAGCAAGTTGCGTATATTGGATCCAGGGAAACCCCTTAGTCCGAGCCTCGGAATTTTAAAGGCGGTAGGTGGGTGAGTTCAGGTTGTGGTGTCACGGGTTTTGGCACACTGAATGAGGCAGCCTTTTGCTTGGAAACCGTATACAGGGAGCCCTTGCTATCCGTGGGCAGTTGGAACAAGAAAAATGCCACTTTGAAGAGGGAATTTCCTCCCCTAAATAACATAAATGTGGGTTAACGACTATCTCTCTAATGTAAAGTGTTTTCGCGAGTAATGCTTCGTTGCTGAAGTCTGCCAGCTAATTATATTGAAAGCCCTGTTACTGACTTTAGACCTACATATTTTGAGATGACCGAAAACGTTTCAGGGGGCCTTTCTCTCATTTGCAGCATGAGTGGGTGCGACAGCATATGGTTCTTGCTCAACATCAGTGTGTCGGGTAGTTGCGTATGGCTGCAACATAAACGTTGAATTGACTGAGTTGTTTACTTATGAACTATTAACAATGCATTCGTTAAAAACATGCTGACACGGCAGTGAACACAACTAACTTTGCGTGTAGTGCACACTTTTATTTTATGCACATTGTGCGCAGATTCATTATACATGATGTGAGAATGGTTATTCGCCATGCTGTTCAGAAATTACAGGCAAGAGTTTGAATGATGAGCACGGGACTGGAAGGAAGTGGATACATGAGGGATTAAAACCTACGTGCTCCGCGTATGTGATATCCAGGAGTGTTTGGGTTCTGCGTATTTTCCCACAAAAAGTTCGGGCGCATAAGTTCTAAGAAACGGATTTGAACCGTGTTCCTTTGAAGAATTTAGTGCCACGTGTGTGATCCTCGGAAATGCAGGGGATTCTTTACATGCTTCCAAAAAGTACGGTCTCTTATATATGGGGGAAAGGAAATGGGGATCCCCTCCTTACAACCCAGAACTGAGTATGAGCCTAGTTCCCCATCAAGTGACCTGTGGGCAGCCGTTTTATGGCTCCTAAGGTTTCCTAAACGTTGGCACGCAGGACTCTCGCATCAGAGGTTGTCCACTGGGTTTTGGGTGTAGACAGTTGCTAAACTTGCTCTCCAAATGTGTGTGAAACATTTGGGTAGGTAACAAGGTTTCCATCCTGAAGACGGGCAGCAGGGTCGTATGAACTACACGGCGTCATATTTCAGAAGTCTCCGCCGTGTGAACGTCAAGTCTCAGTTGAGTTTTTGAGTTCCGTACCAGTCGTTTGTGCAAATTATGCCGATCGACTTCGTTCATTCACTCATTGCCCGCTGCTGTCAAATATCCGTTGCGAGGTTGACATTTGTAGGCAGTTTACAGTATATCCCTTGGCGTTTAATTTTTATGCCTTGTTTGCCTTGATATTGGCCGTGCCGTCTTGAGTGAAATAAAGTTATATAGCGGAAACATAAACGTTCAGCGTATGCATATTGCGGATTATGCTATTTTCTTGAAGAACACACGACTGGGAGGGTAATCAGATGGGTACATGTTGTGAAAAAAGGAAACATTCCCCGAACGTGGAAGGCTTTAGTTCATTTCGGTGCCTTTGCATGATACATGATCCTCGATTTTTAGTTTCAGGGACGTCATATTAGCGGGGAGTTACAACGAACAGCTGGATAGTCTTGACATTAGAGTTAGGCAGTGTGCGCGGTATTAATAGGATATGACGCCACGTAGTAACATGTTTGTCACGTAACATGCGTAAATATGTCATAAATATGACGGGTGTTTGGCAAATTAAAAAGAAACATACCGTTTGTCGTACCACGTGTATGGGATCAATACAGTTCCCACTTGTAACAAAGAATCGATAAGATACCTAGTTCAGGCGCGTAGCCTTTCAGTTTCGGTATGGAGTACACCATTTATTAGTTGCGACTTTGGAAAATGCCGCCCGTCTTTTATTTCTATTGGCCACGTATCGAGTGAGCGTGTAATCAGGAGATGCGTGAGCAGAAAATAGTCGGCATCTCCGATGTATGCCAGTGATAACGCGATAACGTTTCGAAACCTTTTAACCAGTTTTACGTGCCGAAGTTTGAATTATTGTCACTGTTTACAGAGGTACAGGGCGTTTGTTTTTATCGCAGGACTGCTCGTCGTGCAGCGAATTTCATTGCCGCATAGCGACCGAGTCGCCATCCATTCTACAGTGGCCAGTCCTGCGTTAAACTGTCGGGTAATTCTGAGTAAAGAAATGAGAAGCAGATGAAGATTTCTGATTTGTTTTCATTTTTGGGGCAGATTTTTAGACGATGTGTTTAATTTGGGTTGTACACTGTGTTAAACTGAGAACGTAATATTGTTAGTAGCTCTTTCGGTTTTCACAACAGCCGGAAGAGCTCGGTGTACATTCAGACGCCATATTTAAGATCCATTTTAATATACTCATGGACGCTTAGGCCGATCAAATTTCCTCCTACACCCCAATTGCGATTGATCATGTTTGCAAGGAGTGCCCCTGATGAAGGTAGGTATGCAAGTTTCTCCAACCTTTTATCATCGTGTAATACCCTCAGTGTGTGTGTGCGTTCTTATGTTAATTTGAGAAATAGTGTGTCACGTCCATGCAAAACGGTAAAATAATACATATTGTTCATATATATATAATATAATGTATGTGTTGGCAAGTACATTTTTTTGGTGGAAGAATGGTTCCGATTCGAGCAGCAGCATACATTGCCAGGTCTTATGAGAGCTTCCAATTCGAAGAATTCGGTCTTCTGGGATGGGAGGCCATACCAGTGTGGCGGAAGTGTGCTGACGTTTAGGAGAATTGTGCTGGACGTGGTAAGGTCCTTTGAAACGTCGGAACATTTCTACCAGACTGGACGGTATCGCATTAGAAGACGAGTCTTCATACCGCTGTGAGAACCTCAAATGCTTATAATTTCGTCATGAATGCTGTAGTTTTGTTACGGTCGTTCCCATATATTTACGATTCTGTCTTGCATTGTGGTGACGAGAGGTGCCTAGATACACCGTCAACACGGTTTGGCTGTGTTTGTCCCTAGATCAGTCGTACTCACCAGAATTCCCGTGGGGGCCTATAATAAATGTAGTTTTACAGTGCCCTGGGTGGGGCCGCAAACTGTACCTGTTGGAATTTCGGTCGAACCCGAACTGCTAAGTTAGTACAAAAGAGCAAACTGGAATTAATGGTGAGTACGTATTTTATTCGCGTGTTTTATGATAATGGAACTTTGTTGCTGAAAGAAAATCATACATAATTTTATTGTATTAAAGGAGTCTGCTTAAGCTAGTGAACAAAACGTCAAATTTGACATTGCCCGTACCGTGTGCGTGCTTATGTATTGATAACCAACTCGTACACAAATTATAAAATTGTGTTTGAGTGTTCGATTTTATCCTTTGTGTACGAGTTTGTTATCAGTACATATCATTGTGTACAACATCAGAGGTTAATTACTGGTCGGAACGTTCCTGGTCGCAAGAATATTTTCTGTTGCTGATTTAAAACAGCAGATCGAAGATCTCCGGATGTGTATGTCAGTTTGTGAGCGTGGATTTGCGTTTATATTTGATTAGTCTCGATTCAGCTATAGAAATCCAACTCTCAGAGGTATATACTAGATTCTGAGAGTGACAGTGGTTTTAGCAAAAGGCGGCAATGAAGGGTTTTACGTGCTCTTGTAGCGTAGTTAGACACAGCGACTAGCTACGGGCTGGACGGTACGGAGTTAGAATTGCGGCAGGCACTAGAGATTTTCTCTTCTGGAAAACCCTCTAGATCGACTCTGGGGCCCACCCAGCCTCATATTCAATGGGTACCGGGTTTTTTTTTTTTTCACTGGATAAAGAGGTCGGCGCGTGAAGCTGACAACACACGTCCGTCTAGTGCCGAGGTTAAAAATGAGCGGAGCTATCCCCCCCTACCCCCCATTTGCTTTGATGTCGTGGACAGGGACAACTTTTTACAATAACGTGTTCCAGTTACGACAGTTAAACTTACATGATAATCCCGTTCTTCCGTTAACAGCTGACCACAGCATCAACAGCTGCTAGACTGTATATTTGGAAGTGGAAACGCCTTGCCTTATTCCGCAAGTGGAACAGATTTTGCTGATGGGAATTACAGTGTTAATTTCAAGGGTCCCGGCAAAGTAAAGGGAAGTCTGAGCGTGTCACATCGGGATCAACCTTCATACTAGAGTGAGATAAAAGTCGCATGATTTAAGTGAGATTTGAGGTTCTCGCGGCGTTGGCAGTGGAGGGTACCCTTTTTAGGCGTGATGCCATGTAGTCTAAGTCGAATGCAGTTTCGGAGGAAGCTGCTGCTTCTGCCTGGGGCTGCAGGTATTGTTGTCTGAAACATAAGTAATTTTTTACCACAATCACGGCATCACATGCCTGGCAACGGCATTCTGTGTTGTATGGTATTCGTGTTTTCGCTCAAGTTATCAGACGATATGTGCCATTCCTAGCTGCTTGTACCAAGATGAAGCCACAGTCGTGGGTAAACAGAAGACATGGTTTGCAAGTATAGTACTCTTGTGAACGTGGTGCTGGAACATGGGGTTTCATTAAAACCAGGGAATTTCTTGACCTGCTGATCAGCTGTCAACTTCTAAAGGAAGACCCTGCGTCCTGGAATTACTCGAGTGTTAGGTAATGTATGTAGTAATACGAGATGTATCGAGTGTGGATGGGCATTTATAATCAAGGAAGTACTGTTTGTTTGCCGCTGTGAAGCATTCAAGTTTGAAATTGAGCTATTTGTAATGTGGTGTATGTCGGGGCACGCCTCCCGGGGGGGGGGGGGCATTTCTTGACCAGTTGAGCAGCTGTAAACTTATCAAGAAAGACCCTGCATCCTGGAAGTACTGGAGTTTAAAAAAACATAGCAAAGCGAGATGTATCTAGTATGGATGTGCATTTTTTTATCAAGCAAATATTGTTTCAGTTTGCCATTGAGAAACATTCACGTTTGCAGTTGAGCTGCTTATAATGTGGTGTATGGGATGCTGCCCTTGTTGGAAAGGGTCAGTAAAACCTGAGCTGGAAGACTCGGGACTTCTGACTAGCCCACGATGGCAGTCGGACGGAGATGAGATCAAAACACAGTATTACACTGTTCGCAGGATATCAAGGTAGGTGAACGAACACCTCTCCTTTGGGGGCCAGTTGACTAAGTCACACGTTATTTTCTTGTGTGCTGACTGTAACATTGATCTTACTGTGTTACTTCAAATAGGCGGTTTTACACAGTTTCTTTTTTTTCCTCATTTTCTCGGTAGTTTTGGGCGCGCAGGTTCTGGGGAAGATGTCAGTGACACTGGTCGAGAGCAAGGAGATGGGGACATACAGTCCCCAGCAGAATTTTGGACTGCAAAGATTCAGAGGGTGCAGCCAGGTATGAGAGTTGTGGTTGATTGTAATGCCCCCTGGGCACAACCAAATCTTCTGGGATATAAAGTACAGCGTTATTTTACTTGTTTTATCTACGAAGTGTTGGTCTCCTGAGATGCTGAAATAGGTTGTATGGTGCATGTTCCTGGTATGGTTTTTAATTTAAATTACACGTTCTTGTGCCTTTGTCATATTGGTTTTGAGAATCCAGCAACATAGTTGTGAATTTTAAGAGCAGTTGTGGGCGTTCAGTAAATTTTAAGGGGGCATGCCACTCATGTGATTGACATGTTGTGTAAACGATGACAAGTGTGAATTAACGCTGCACTAGTCACCGTGGAAAAGACGGCCTACAAGTGCATCACTTGTGATTGACATATTGTGTAAACGATGACAAGTGTGAATTAACACTGCACTAGTCACCGTGGAAAAGACGGCCTACACGTGCATCACTGTCTGATGCAATCTGGACTTTGTACTTTTAGTCGCCATAAAAAGGGGAAGTGTGTGCTAATGCAGAAATTCCATTTTTTTCCAGAATAAATAAGACACTTCGCTGTTCTGTAATTAAATCTTGATTTGGCGTGTTGGACTGGAGCATTTCTAGTCAGTATGCCAGTATTATCCATTTGAAAGGGATATGCCTGGAGGAGGAAGGTTGCGATATCTAATGCAAGGGGAAGATCCGGTTCACAATCTATCTTCCTAAATGGTTTCCATTTCCATACAACATGCAGATAGAACAGAATACATTGCAGGCCGTTATTTGAAGTTACGCACTCAAGTATTTACCACAGCTTCAATTACTGCTTGGTGATAGCCAGATTTTAAAATGTTACAGATCCGGGTTTATTCAAAGAGCAGTGAGTGCAACATATCGTATGTGGTACACAGGGTACCCTGGGATAGATCTGGTTCTGAGTGCGTCGGTATTGCTGTGAAAATATTTTTGCAGAAATGCTGCATGGCCGTTACCGAAACTACGATAATGTCGGTGACGTCTTTACCAGACACGTCGCTGGACTGAGAAGCCGAGAAAATTAGAAGAGGTATTGGGTTACGATAGCGGAGGGGAGTTTGTCCCGATCGTAGAATCTGGTTTCAGTAGTAGTAGTGGGAGAACGGTGTTAGTGGACACTGACCTCGGTCAGTTCGAAGATATGAAGCGCACACCAATCACAAACGCATCAGAGAAGTGACACGTAGATTTAATTGCCGGTATTCATTGTGGTTCATGGAGTTGCTTTGCGGCTGATGTTTGTTTTGAAATTCGAAGGCGTTCCGTGCACAGGAATCCGTTAACACTAATAACAGGCCACTCATAACAGAGCGTACTTCAGTTTTTTTTTTTTTTTTTTTTTTTTTTTTTTTTTTTTTTTTTTTTTTTTCTTGGAATCGTCTTGTATGGGTCCTTTTCTGCAAGGGTATGGCGCGTCCGCAGGTTGCAGATGAAGGAAGCGGTTTCCATGTGTAGATGGTAGCTGTGAATATATATGTAGGCCTGTAAGCAGTGGTGAACGAACAGTCGACGGTGCCTCCAGCTTTGGAGGGTTGGAGGCCGGGCGTGCTCAAAGGCGTCACTAGAAGCAGCTAGCCTGTTACGAAATGTGAACACGGGGCAGATTCTGCTGGATGCAATGATGAACGTGCAGGTGCCATAGGAGGGGAGGAATTTACTGGCCAGCTGAGCGCCTATTAAATTTCGATGCAAGAATCTACGTCGTGGAATTGCACGTGGAGTAGTGATACTCGTAGCGAAGTGGGTGTAGGACTAGCTACAGAGTGTAGGACGGAGGTTCGATTCCTGGCAGTAATAGGGATTTTCTCTTCGCCAGCACTTGCAGACTAATAGCGACCCACTCAGCTTCAATGTTAATGCGTGTAGGGTATACCTTTTTCCAGATCTAAAGCGGCCTGCGCATGGAGCTGATCATTCACCTCTGGCCAGTGTCGAGGTTACGAATGCCTGGGTATGACATCCGCCATTTCGCTATTTTTACGGTGTGGCGCTTAACCTTTTAAAGCCTAGCGGATACTTTACGTAGCACCTGGTTTAAAGTTGAAAAATTCTACATTGCACTGATAGTGTCTTTATGTGTTTTATGTGGATCTCAGATCAAAGCGCAACATATGCGTTATACATCATTAAGTGATTCGTTTTTATAACCGAGGCACAGAGTGTTTACAGCGCGGTACGAGCTGAGTCCTTATATAAAACAGATTCCCTTTCTTCTTCAAAGGGTTGATTAAGCACAGGGACAGCGCTGCTTCTGTATGTCGTACAGGAAGTGCAGTACGACATAGAGTTGACTTACACTACGTACAATAGTCACGTAATTTCTCGCTGTTTTTACCTCAGTTTGAAGTGACGAGAATGTACTAACTATTCACACACTGACGGTAAGAACTGTCATGCTGAGATGGTTTATTTAGCACATTTTCTTATTGGACTGGGAGAAACGTGAAATTCTATGGAATATTCTGTCCCCGGGCCAGGGGTGCACAAAACGAACCCCCTACAAATATTAGGCGCCACCGTGCAAAATTTAGTCGACCAGGCGCCTTGCATTTGTGCACCCATACGCTGGGCCATACTTGACCTACCGACATCAGGTGTAATACAGAAACTTCGACCACTACGTCGTGAACATACAGCACAGCCTTTTTTCACCGATGTGCTGTAGCCTGAACCTCAAGACCTCTGGTGTGTAGCCTAGTATGCCGCGACTACTTGATGCATATGTATTTTTACACATTCACGGGAATTAAATTGTATTATTAGTAGTAGCGGGATATTTACTCATTCTCTGTTGTTTTCGTAATACTTGCTGCCGTTTGTTTATTTAATTGTTGATTTGCCACGTGCGCGTTGAATCAGACCATTTTATCACTGTACATTACACCCCTGTACATGTCTGATATCGTCCTTTGAACCTTACTGTTTCATCTAGTACCCTTTACTTAGTTCACATCCCTGAAAATATTCACACTTCTCCCCCCATGCGATCGAGTATATGGAGCCAGGATTGCTCGCTCATTGTGGCTAGGCTGTGGGCTGGACGACGGATGACTTGGGTTCAGTTCGCGTGAAGGCCAGCCCCCCC